>OZ008364.1:7612881-8212881 GCA_963931975.1 Cataclysta lemnata
TATGCTTTTAAGTATTTGTAAATAGTTATGTTTTATGCCGTTTGGTGAAGGCAGAGCAGAATACAATGGTCACCACCCTTCATATCTCCCGTAGGTGTCGTAAAATGCTACTAAGGGTTAAGACAGCAATGAGGGACCTAACCTAATTGGCGAAACGTGGGTGTTAATTCACCTCTGCCTACCCCTTCGGGTATATAGGCGCGATTTATGTAAGTATCTATGTATCTATCAAGGAATGTATCGAGGTCCGCGTCTCGCGTTTGTAAGATATACAGGGCCGGCTTCAGCACACCTCCTAATAAACCCCAAACCCTTTGAGATCAAAATCAATCTTATTATTTATCATCAAAACCGCCCTGAAAGTACAAAATCAAAATAACCAGCGGCCACACAAAACAAAGCCTTATCAAGCGTTATAATTAAACCAGTTTTCCGATACGGAAGCTTTCGGAATTAATAACGCCAACTTCAAAGGAGAAGGAAGGCCCGACAGATTAGCGGTGAGTCGGCCAGCTAATGGATTGACAGCTCCGCGGTCCAAGACGGAGAGTACAGTGGGATGCAGTCGCGAGACACTTCAAAAACGACCCTTGTTACCGCGGATTAGCGTTCAAAAGCTAAATCATCAATTTATTATAAAATTACTAGCTGACTTGGCAAACGTTGCCATACTCTTATCATCTAGGGGTATATAAAATAGCCTACGACCTTATCCTTAGACCTACCAAATATTCACAAAAAATTTCATAACAATTAGTCAAGCCGTTTCGGAGGAGTTTTTTAATAAACACTGTGCAACGAGATTTTTAATATTAGATAAATAATGTGGGGTGACGGCAGAGTAAGATACAATTGTCACCACCCCCCATCTCTCCCGTGGGTGTCGTACAAGCTAAAGACAGGGATGAGTAATTGACAGCAGCATTCCTCTCATAGCACTGAGCAATAAACACCTATTTATGTGCCTAACATATGAAAATAGGCTCGCTACCTATTACATTGGAATGGGCAAAAACTGGGTGTTAATTTACCTCTGCCTACTATTTCGGGGCTATAGGCGTGATTTATGTATGTATGTATGTTATAAATAATGACTAGCTTGGTCGTATGTCTGTCTGTATGGGTGATAGCTTTGACAAAGCTATGATCAAGCCAAAAGCTTGTGAAATGAACACTCCCTCTATTCTCGAGTCATGGTTGTCTATGTCTTTATGTAGTATATTTTCAATATTTACATCGAACACAACAACCTTCTATGCTGGCCTCGGAGCGAACAAATAACGTAGAATAGGCCAGCCCCGCCTCAGCCCATGGGTGTCGTAAAAGTCGACTAAGGGAGATTGCCCGGTGTAGACCAATAAGCACCTTGGGGCACCCGAATGGTGGAGGGCAAACCACCAACAACAGCTTACCCAAGGAGGGTTGGTGTCAGGCAGGCGGCCGGTTGTAAAACCTAAGCCATAACCATAATTGAGCAGTATGGATTGGAATGTTGTCATTCTAATCACTCTGTCTGTTCATGGATCTCTCGACATGATCCGTTCCGTCTCTTTTCTATACATTCATTCATCACTAGCACCTTTACGGTGTGATGGATGACATGAATCAAAAGGGAGTGGATGGCTTAATGACGTCTGACCGATATGAATGGAAGAGGAAACATACTGCGCCGACCCCAGATAGACTGGGAGCAGGGCAGGAAGAAGACATAGTACACAACATATAACAGAAATAGCGCACATCTTTAGTCATATGAAGCCCTCGAAAGTACAAAAAAACATTGTCTATAAAAAGTTAGTTTTTATGCTAGCCACAACATTCTTTGTACAAATTTTTCTAATATTTGATATAATGAAATTAAAATCAAAATAGTAACCCTCGAAAGTGTAAGCGGCCTCAAATTAAATTGTCAAATCATTAATTCAAAATTATCTAAGACGTTTCCAGTGCCTTAACTTGATGGAGTAAATGTTAATTGCTTTAACGAATCCCAGGTAACCAAAAGTGACACAGCAAAAGCCACAAGTAATTTTGGGCGAGCACTTTTCAGGATAAAGAAATTGAAATAATTGTTAATAGAAAATTTAACGGGACAGCCGTCAGTTACGTCAAAGGAGGTGACTACAAAATGGCAAAATGTCTACCACTCGGCCAACCAAGAAACTCGTGTGTCCTGCGTTTTAGACACCTGCCCGGATTGCAGTGGACGCGGGTTCGATTCCCGCATCAAGACCATAATTTTTCGAACTATTTACATACGTACATACCAGTGGCGGAGCGTCCATATAACCCGATTCCCAACAGCCGCACCAAACGAGCGAGCATAAAAAAATCATTACCATAATTCAAGTACAATACCATTTTATAAGCAAATAAAAAAAATCCATCAATATAATCTTATCATAACAGTATTAAACGCGCGCGAAACAATATGCAACACAGGTACATACAATTCGCTCCCGCTTTCTAGATTCCTTCAACTAACTCGCTAAATATCGAGTTATGGACGCCTGCTATACAGCGCCTGCACGCACACAGACAAGCGTAGTCTTGTCAGGCGCACGCAACGCGAAATAGTACCTAAAGTTTGCCTACAAACCGGCATCAAGCCGGCATTTCGGCAGCCTACGCGCTTATGCATCGATACACTACGACACACTCACACATTAGTAATAAACTCCCACGAAAACAAGTTCCGTCAAAAGTAAATATTTTAGATCTTATTGCAATAGCCATAAAAGCGGAATTTCTTTTGTGAACTGCACTCAATATCGCGGTCGTGCGCCGCTCCTGCAAGCCGCTCCGGACCGGGTTGAATCGTCCTTCCCTTATTAACACGGCTTTTGTTTGTATAATGATCTCTCTTTCTGGCTGTATAAAACAAAGCACAAGCACGCAAAAGTGGCAACGTAGTTCTCCGCTTCGTCACTAGATGGCGTTGAACAGTTGTAGCCGTGTCCTAGCAGGCGGTGTTAAAAGTTAATGCTTAAACCATAAGAGGCTTCATATAGTTGTGGCTTGCCTAACTTGTTTTTTCACGCCACGCCACTGGTACATACATAAATCACGCCTATATCCCCGAAGGGGTAAAACTATTTCTAACCACCAAATTCTATGTAGATATGATAGGTGTATCAAAACGTCTGAATAACAACTGTTGACACTTATACCAGGAATCTGACATCACAGGACAGACGCGATCGCTCCTACTGTATGTAAGTACGTACAGACAGATGCACTCACGTGGCGACAAACCACGCGTCACAATGACAGGGGATCATATTGTGACAGAAGTTATGCGCCGCGAATGTATAATTATTTGCACCTGCTTATGCTACTTACTCTTGGCTAGATGATAGAGGTGCGAGTGTATCAATACATCTGAATAATAAGGGATGACACTTATACCTACCAGGGGGCCTACCGCCTAACTCGATTGCTGATGTTATCTTTAAAGCAATGCATTGCTTATGGCTATAAATTTAGCTAGCAACCATCTGGAATTTTTAGACGGTACGGATTTTCTTCCAAACTCATACAAAATCATTCGGTGATTATTCGTTCAAGGCTATCGCTGATAGTTTAGGTACATTTGGTACAAAATGATAACACGACGTCATAAACTATAGCTTTTGCTTTAGCCATCGAGTTAGGCGGTAGGCTCCCAGGTATCTGACATCGCTAGGCAGACGCGATCGCAAGTACTGTGACCCTCGCCAAATGGCCAATCTACTCGAACCACTGACCTCTAACATACAAATACGCCGGACTGAATACTTCTAATAAAATGACAAATGTTTCTTGTGCCGATTTCAAGCGCTCCATCGAGCGGCAAGGGTACTAAATTTGACGTTTGTTTCTTGTATTTGACATTACAAATGCATCTCTATATTAGTTCCGTGGACGTTCAACTTCGTATAATCAAATTGGCTTCATTTTCTGGATGAAAACCTAGTCCAGCGTACTTGTTATTAGAGGTGTGAGTAAGGGCGATTTTTGACACATCCCAATCGCATTTTGGCATTTGTTTCAAAAATACGGCCGAGTCACAATACTGCTTTATATTATTAACGTGGTAAAGATGTGCTCACGAGGCGGACAACCACGCGTGACAATGATAGGGGATCATTATGACAGAAGTTATGTGCCGCAAATATAGTGACGTTACGGTGCCAAAATAGAACTCGTCACTAACAATGCCCGCAACAAAGTCCGAGACCGGCTCCTAATTATAAATTGGACAATCCAGTCGGCCATCGCCCGGCATGGCGTGAAGTATCGAAGGAACATTGAGTTGGTACGGTCACCATCATCACTCGATTACCACTTTAGCCCTCTGTCATAGCAAAGACAGCGAACGTGCAGTAATAACTGTCACCAATTTGTACGAACGACTGTAGTGAGAAGGTATTAAAGTGTTAATCGACTTATGATGCAGACTGTATCCTTGGTTGGTGTATATGTCGTAGCCAGCTAGCTTAATTAGCCGTTCAATCAACAGCCTAGCCTCTTCACTAATTCTATAATGGCACAAATCACTTGGACTCGCTGGCCGCTGCCGAGGTGAATTACCACTCACGATTCGCCAATCATGTTAGGTCCCATGTAATAAGTGGCAAGCCTCTTGCCGTCTGTCAGGCACACAAATCGCAGTATATTGCTAGGTGGTATGAGAGAAATGCTGCTCGTGCCTTAGAGATGGGGGGTGGTGACAATAGTATTCTGCTCTGCCACACGGCAACATTGAATTACATACACACACATGTCACGCCTTTCTCCCACAGGGGTATGCAAAGATCACTGCTACGATACTTACACACATCTTTCGCCTTTTGACTGTCTTAAAATTTTTATCTCTTTCATTAAGCAAATAAAAGTGACAGCATCAGTTTTACTACGACTAACTTTAGTCTATGTTTAATAAATAAGGGGGATTAATTTTAACATTGAACTGACAGTTCAAATTGCCCAATAACTAGGCTACTAGAGCACTAACCGTCCCGATATCACAATCCAAGTTCGCACACAATCAAATTGCCGTAAAACAGATGTAACGAGCTAGCGTCCTCACATATTCCAACCGCCAATCAAGCTGAATTGAACCCAAAGTCTAATAATTTCAAAGTCGACAATCCAATAATTTCACAGATTGTCGCGTGGACTATTTTAAAACGCCACTCCGGTGCAGGCCCGTCTCTAGCACGTGGTGCTATACGCGTTTAGTCGTATTATCTACAGACTACAGATTCTTGGCGGTTTTATAACTGGAAATGGGTTTTAGTGAGACGTTTATGGGTCCTGAGACGCGCGTAAAATGGCGTACGACTAAATGTTATTATTACTTTTGTCGAGAGTTTAATCTGTCAGTGAGCACGGTGATTTTAACGCAGACAAGATGTGAATCATGTCTCGTTTGTTGGATATAATTCTTGTGAAAGTGAAGAAGTCACATTTTCGGTATTTGAGCGAGTGAGAATACGTTATTAATTTTCAAGAGAAAAATTTAAATGGGCGCCAATGGACAGGACTTTGCTATGAATTAGAATGACTAGAGAGATTATTACACAGGAAAAGAGCTCAGAAAAATTACAAAAATTACTGCCCTGATGCGGGAATCGAACCCGCGACCTCTGAATACTGGGCGGCTTCGTAATCCACACGGCTAACCGCGACGTTTAGGTACAGAAATTATTGGAATATTTAGACAATTTTTCTAACATGCATTAATGTTGAAATAAATATAAAATGATATTGAGAGAAATATCCAGTTTGGATTGGTGAGTATTAAAAAATGCAGATTTAGAAATTATATAGTTTCGATCACCCATCTAATTATCAGCTGTGGCAGTTATTGCTTAGCTAACGCAATCGCAAATGGAACGCAATGAAAGAAAATAAATGAAAATACGTGGTCCGATATTTCTGCTGTTGAGAATATTGTTTAATATAAACATACACTTAGCGACGTTTTAAAATAACTACGTCGAATTACACACCACGTGTATCACTAAATATGCATTCGAAAATACGCAAGTATAAACACAATAGAAGATCGCCATTAAATCCTTTCAATACAAAGCGAATGATATTACGAGCTATCACAAAAAATAGTTCAGACAATAGGGTTGCCAGATCGGTGCGCGCTAAGAAACTTTTACCTCGATTAATCGAGTCCGCTATATAAATAACATGTACTTATACATCGAAAGGAACAACGTTGTTGCTACCCCTGGTTTTCAATTCCAAATCCACATCATCACAAACAAAATTACTAATACGAAAGTACTCGTGTAAGGAAAATACAATTAGACTCGTTCGAAAGTCGGCCTAGAAGCAATCGATTGAAGAGTCTATTATATAATAAATAACCATATACCAATATTAGCCAAACAAACAGTGACGTCACGGGAAATAAAAAAGGTCATCGCTCTTTCTCAAGTCAATAACTCTAATTTCCATACACACTAAGTCCAAATTGCTGAATCAAATGTTAATGGACGATTTAAAACTTCAAACTTGCAATAAAATCTGATTATAAACACCACACATCCGTGTTACATAATGGGTGTAATTTAAACACAAATACGATTACGCGTTTGATCTAATGAAAGAAATGTACCTACATATTACATTACAAACAGATGAATTGCATAGTACTATACTAATACACCGTAAAAATAATAAGACAGATGTTGGGTCACATTGAAAGATACATTTGGTAGTACATGATT
Organism: Cataclysta lemnata; assembly: GCA_963931975.1. Lineage (NCBI taxonomy): Eukaryota > Metazoa > Arthropoda > Insecta > Lepidoptera > Crambidae > Cataclysta > Cataclysta lemnata. The sequence goes on from OZ008364.1 coordinate 7,619,613, forward strand.
TCAAGTAGCTAAATGAATTAACAGAAATAATACAGTGCTTGTGCAAGTGTCTGATATTTATTCGCCCAGTTGAAATTTTTTTTTCTTAATAATCATGACTCTATAATGATCACAAATCCGATTGACATTCTAGTACACAATATTGGTGCGGAATGTAATTCACAGCAGTTAACTTATTTGTAATAAGTTCAAAACACTGGCTTTCTTCTTTTGAGATGATATGATCCTTTCCATTACTTTTCTTTACATCAATCACCAACATCTTTCCAGTGTGGTGGATGATAGGTGGTAATCAAAAGGGAATGCGTGAATTGATGACGTCTGGCTGATATGAATTAGAGTGGAAAAATATATTTCCTTATAGGAAACATAATAAAGTGACGACCCCAGATAATCTGGAAACAGGGCAGGATCATGATAATAATCTTACGTTCTTTTGACTTTACATACCTTAATTGTCAATATTTGTTGTGAAGGAGTACCGTTAAGATTACCGCATTGCCTGCAAAACGGAATCGACAACCCTAATTTTTAATAGTAGGTACATCACGTCTTTACGAGCGGAGGTCGTTAAAGATCGCGACCATCAAAGATCGCGAGACGTACCCAAAATATTTTTTTTAATATACCCACAAATCACGGCAGACAAAGAACTAATTTATACGGCTTGTGACATAATTATTTTCATTTTGACGACACAGTTTCTGGGCAGCACGGCGCAATTCTGGCAAGTCGGCCACTATCTACTCCAGCACTTGTTGATATAATTAATTAATTAATTTAATAATTTATTGTACAGAGAAGAGGAAACATACTGCGCCGACCCCAGATGGACTGAGAACAGGGCAGGGAGAAGAAGAAGATTGTACAGAGAAATAGAAAAGGAGAACATATGAATATAAAAAGTACAAAAGGTGTGGCTTATTTCTAAAAGAAATCTCTTCCAGCCCACCTATGATAGGAGATGTGATGCGAGACGTTAATGTCCCACAAATTAAATATAACTTTGATGAGAAAGGTTGTAAAATACTTCACGGCACCAGGTTAAAGATACATGGTGTAGTGTGTGAGATGCGAGGATAGCTAGATCAGCATTAAACTTGTTGACACATATCGCTGAAATACTAGCCAAAGTAGCGAAAAACAGTTGCTGTGCTCTGGCCATAGAAGTAGATGCTCAGACGACCACTTTAAATCCGAACTAAGAAAAACTCTTATTCATCTTAATCACCATTTTACTCTTCTCTACCCCGCATCTTATAGGCTCAGTATAATATCTCTCTTCACACTATCCATCCGCATGTACTGTGCGGGTTATAATGTACGAACCAATGTCGTCCAAAACATGCTACACCTCCCGGCTTGATTCGAAACGGAACTGTCATTAAATGAAATTGACAGGTATGTTTTATGGCTGATGAGTTGCAGAATCGAATGGCGGAGCATCAACGCTAGCTTACAGTTTGGCAAAAAAGTACATACATACATACATACATAAATCACGCCTATATTCCAGAAGGGGTAGGCAGAGGTGAACTAGCACCCACGTTTCGCCAATTATGTTAAGGCCCATGTAATAGGTGGCGAGCCTATTGCTATTTATCGGGCACAAAAGTCGCAGTGCATTGCTGGGTGGTATAAAAGGAACGCTGCTGCCCATTCCTCATCACTGATTTATCCTTAGTCGCCTTGTACGACACCCACGGGAGAGATTTGGGGTGGTGACAACTGTATTCTACTCTGCCGTCACCACACGGCATAAAAGTGTTTAGATAAAAAGAGGGCGCCACTTGTTTTGTTTTGTTAATTTTTAGTCAGGTAACCGTTGAACTGAAGCTAATAAATTAAAATACAAATAAATCTCTAAGGTACCGAAAAATTTGATAATTGAACTGACACATTTCGACAGCAAATCAGTGATATACCTATTATGCAAATAAAAATTAGTTCTATCTGTCACCGCAGCAAACTCTTTTTTGCCAAGCTGTACGGCGCCGGGTTCCTCGTATAGGCGTCACAATGACTCACACGCGGCCACATTTAAAAGAGCCACCCACGCGGCTCTGTATTTACGTTGATTTCGCGACAAACGCGCTCCATTCAGTGCACTGCTGCAGTGGGTGAGTCATGCCGTTCATCACGTGTAGATACATACAATACAAGTACATTTGGATCGGCGTAAGACGTAAAAACTAGTTTCGCAACAGAATGTAGTCCGTTGACTCAATTTCAATGCCAACACTTGGCTAGATTTGTCAAGCAGATAAAAATACTCATTACTATGATCGGTATCAGCCGTTTTAAGTTAATGCACCCGTGGATATGTGTTTGGTGACCCATCTAATGACCGGCCTTGGAGAACATGGCATTGTTATCACCATCGCTGCTCCGTAACATGAAGGTAACAAAGGTAGCGGAACTTAACAAATGCTAATGCATTCCTTCAGAAGGCATGTCATCCTATAGGCCTGGTTGGTAATTTTTACAACTACAGATATGTAAAGACAAGTATGACCGTTTTCACGATAATTATCGTATTAGCCGTAGTCATCCACAAATATCTATACTAATATTATAAAGCTGAAGAGTTTGTTTGTTAGGCTAATCTCAGGAAGTACCGACTCATTGTGTTGGATAGTCCATTTATTATGATATTTATATATGACAACCGATTTTAACGCGCGCGAAGCCGCAGGCGACCATTAGTCCTTCAAGAATAATATTCCTGACGCCAGGGAATAAAATAAAACGGATTAGACGCAAAGCTGTAAGACCTGGACGTCTGAATCACGGTCCCAATTAAGAGTTCAATGTAACATCGAAAAGGTCGTCCGTTATAAGCCTATGGCAGAAAAATCGCCGCTGGCCGACTGCCAACACGCAGATTCCTCGCGTGTTTCTGGCACAATACACACGTAAACTAGCAGCAACTCACCTTAATAAAGTGCAGATAATTAATAGTATACGAGTTAAAATGGAGATATCCAGTACCAGTAAATATTGGGTCAGTCCAGAAGTATATTTAGCTGAGTTAATCCATTTTCAGAAGACACGTTAAGCCGTAGGTCCTGTCTACATCAGTGCAGTCATCAGTACACACCAAGCCGCTCTGGGCCTGCTTGGGCACATACAGGCACACACCTTATTCATCCAACTATCAATAATGCAGTTCGCAATAATTAAGCTTCAAAACACAAAATCTTTGCTAGCAAGAACATAATACCAACCACTTATTTCTACTCGCCTCACCATCGTTCTATACAATATTTTCTAGATGGTCTAATCCCATTATTGTCTAGGGTTACATGACGCGCGATTTCAATTTAGCCTTGCTTGCAACTTCTTTACGTGGCGTAAACCACATCGTGGAAAATCACAACATCAAATGTTTGAAGAGAAATAACGTGAATCCAGATTTAGCTATAAACTTAGATGCAAAAAGTGAAAAATATTACGAAATAGCAGTCACATTAAAACTTGTGTCTGAGATTTTCTGTGCTTACGCTCCTGAAAAGACTCAATCGTGAAAATGGGAGTTTTGACAAGGCAAGTAAAAATAAAAATATAGTATTCAAAGAAAAAAGGTACAAAGAAAAATGTTTCGCTTAATGGAATAATTCAATTTTCTTTCAGAAGTAATAAAGTATTTATTTCACAATCCCACTTAAAATATTCAAGCAAGACTATCTAATTTACTCAGACCTGAAATTGAGAATTTAAATAATACATTATAGTCGTTACTTTTATTGAGGGCTGTTGAAATATGAGAATATTTTTCAGTAATCCAGTGGGCATACTCAATCATCACATAACATTCATTGAGAGAACTTATTTCAATTGGAGATCAACGTTGGACTACGAATGTTGTAAAATTCGATGGAGGGGCAAAAGGAGATCGTGCAACACAAAGAACAGACGATGTTGAAACAGAATTACCGTATAAAGAGTTAATGGCTAAAGGGCATGACAAAGACTGAGAATTGATTTCAATAGACACAAAAATTATTGATCCTATTTTGTACATAAAGTTATATATATAAAACTACCTTATCCATAATAACATAGGCCAAAAAGCGGTATTTCAAAATATTTCAGATTTTGAATTATGTTATTTCAGATAGTTTAATCAACTATATTTGCCTGATGGTCTAATCCACATACTGTTTACAATGAAGAGGAGGAGCGAGCGCAGCGAGCAGGGTGCGGTAGCGGCCGACGACTGCCAGTATTAAATAATAATAATATATTCTTTATTGCACACATAGAAAAATACAAAAAGAGCAACATTATAAAGAAAGAAAGAAAAACAGTACAATAGGCGGCCTTATTGCTAAAAAGCAATCTCTTCCAGGCAACCGATTTCCGTATTTTTTTTTTCTATCACCTTTTTTATGTGATAGAAATAAAAAATACGGAAATGAAAACGGGGAATAGGTGCAAGAATTATATACAATAAATAAATAAAAAGAGTAATACTAACAAATAAAAAAAAAAATTTAGTTTTATAGAAGTCAGAATAATTCTTGCCATATTTGTAATAAAAAAATATTGCTTATCGCATTTCTATCTAAAGTTAATAACCTACTTAAGACGTATACTTTAGAATAAATTTATGCGATACATATTTTTTTTGGAATTGACTATTGTTGTGATTAGGTACTAAGCTTTTTGGCTGAGAGCAAATCAGACCTCCCAACCCAATAAAAGCAGAAACCACAAACATATTCAAAGTTCAGGAGCAAACTCAAGTCATTTGGCAGCCTCCTAACACGCTAATAGTATATACAGAGCAAAAGGAGAAGCAACGTTAACATCACACTAGTGCCCATAAATAAACACCGGTCATATTGAAATGCACACATCAGAAGACAACTGTAGAAGCGCATGAGTAAATAAACGGAACAGAGAATAACCATTATACAACCGCGCGAATCGGTTGCACTATTACAAGCACGCGGGGCATGTGTGCGTTACCACTGACCGGCTTTGCCTGGAAAAAACCGGTTTATGGTTGCATAATGTCAGGGTTAATGCGACGGCGTTTTTAGGAAGCTTTTACTCTGTTCGGTTTATCTACTCATGTGGTAAAAGCGTATAATAATAATATATACACACAGTTATGATTCGTCGATACAGAAATCGTAAACTTCAAACAGAACATGCAAATCGGTTAGGTAGTTTATGATTTGGAATGTTTCTTGATGGACTCAGGAGAGTCAGAGGTGTAATTCTGAAGCCTATCAACCTATCATTATATAAGTATCAAAGGCGTGTGATCGGCAGAACACAACTCGTACCTTTAAAGGCCTGTTTCACAATCGACGCGTATGTTCTAAATAGCTTACTTGGCAAGATCATTTGACAATTGTAATATGAAATGTATGTCAATTGAACTGCAAAGTGAACTCAAAAAATCCAGAACTTACCCGTCGATTGTAAAACAGGCCCTAAATATAAACCATTATCAAACGAAATTATAAATATTAACCTTTTACCATACGTGATACGTTTAACCTCTTTACCACTACCACCTGGGCTACTTTTTGACAAAATTAGTTAAGTAAATAAAAATTACGGTGATTCATCCCAGTAAAAAACCACATCAAAAGTGCCTTCGTTCTCAATATCGAAAACAGAACACCCATGACGAGTACGCCGCCGAGAATTTAATATTCATACTGCAGAAACGTCGTTCAATTAATTTGTATGCAAACTGGCGTCATACCAGCAGCGAACCCAATTTAAAACAGTAAATTATAATCAAATTCATCATTCTCACCAGAATTTTTAATGTCCCCACTGCTGGGGCACAGGTCTCCCCTATGGATGTAAGAATATGGGGAGAATGGACCGTAACCCACCACGCTGGCCCAGTGCGGATTATTGGTGGGTATTAACGACTGCAGGTGCAGCAAGTACCAACGCCTTAAGGCCCTACGGAAAAAATATTTGTATCGAAGTGTCGGCGCTTTAGCACGAAGTTGATTAAGATAGCTGTATTGTGTAGTAGCCGCACGGTCTCGAAAGCGAGACAGAGCGCAGCGTACCCTGCACAATAAATTTGACGTAAGCGCCAAATCAAACTTCAATTCAATTCAAGCGGACGGCCGCCTTGGTCGAATGCTCAGATTGCTTGGTATTGGCCAAGAGGTCCCGGGTTCGAATCCTGGTAGGGGCAAACTTTGTGATGACCACAAATGTTTGTTTCCGAGTCATGGTTGTGTATATGTTTATGTAGTATATTTTCAACATTTATATACATAATTATATTAAAAATATGTCCGTCATCTAGTATCCATAACACAAGTGCTTAGGCTACTTACTTTGGGCTAGATGATAGGTGTGAGTGTATATAAAAAAAAAAAAAATTAACTGTGACTATATTAACAGTTTTTATTCAAATTATCGGCGAGCAATCCCTAGGAAATTATATACACTTTACATTGATACAAGTCTCACCTTTCAATGTATAGCCGTTTAACTGTAATATTGAAAAAATTTAATAATCAGAGGTTACTTTGAATTTTTTTTCTATCGAGGAAATGTTTGTAAATCGCGTAACGGACTGTTCCACGCCCTTTCATATGTGCCCAATTTACACAATTCTGAGTATCAAATACCTGCTTATAATAGATTACGAGATAAATGCATTAGAAAACCCCTTATTTTTTCCGTAGGGCCTTAACGTGACTTCCGAAGCACGGAGGAACTCGAGATAATAAAGTTTTGGCCTTAGCGAACATTACTTAGTTTACGCAATCACAGGCCGAGCGCGCTAAGCCACTGGGTTATCGAGCTCCATTTATCGAATCATAGTGGTCGCCCGCGGCTTCGCTCGCGTTAATGTCGGTTATTGTATAGCCTATAAGCCTTCCTCGATAAATGGACTATCCAACATAAAAATAATTTTAGTCAGTAGTTCCTGAGATTAGCCCGTATAAACAACCAACCAAACATACAAACAAACTCTTACTGCCGCACTCAGAGACGTCAAATAACGTTAATGAGTACTTATCGTCAAAAAATGACAATTCAAAACTAGTCTCTATTCTTGCCGGGTCTTGATTAGAATGAAAATTTTTGACATTAAATACTCATTAAAGTTAATTGCCGTCTCTGAGTGCGGCAGTTAATCTTTATAACATTAGTACATATTATAGATATTAAAAACCAAATTAAATCAAGAAAATTATTACATTTTGACGAGAAAAGAAACTTTTCATTAGCGCTGTCTGACAAAGTGCTTTGTATTCTGTCTGTGTGAGCATGATGGAGGGAACATTTTCATTACATTTAATATTTGACGACAGTGACTGTGGCTTTGGGGTGGTGCGTGATGTGACAGTAGGCTAACGGCGAGTCCCAATATTCTATCAACAGTTAAAGATAGACGTACAGCTTAGTTGCTTAGCAAATTCGGTTTTTTATCGTAATTATAACAAAAAATGCCAGGCAACTAAACCTTAGTAAGCTTACTTTAAAAGTAAGATGGAAACATACGGAAAACGGACAGCAAACGCATTTGAGATAGGGGCATGGTTTATAAGTAAAGTACCTAATACAACGATTGATGTATCAAAAATCTGGTGCACCGTCTACGTGAAACTCTCAGAAGTGATGTCACGCTCTCTTTGATTGGTGTTTAATGTCACGTGGCTACAAGCCTCTTTATGCTGATTTTATTTTCCAAAAATATTTTCACTTGTTTTTTTGTTAAATACAAATCATTAGAAACTATAAAACAAACGGTCCTTTCCGGTGTAATGGATTATATGAATCAAAAGGGAGTGGTTGGCTTGATGACGGCTGACCGATATGAATGGAAGAGGAAACATAATGCGCCGACCCCAGATGGACTGGTAACAGGCCAGGGAGAAGAAGACTGCTCAAGCTTTTGGCTTAGGTTTAACAGCCGGCCGCCTGCCTGACACCAGCCCTCCTTGGGTAAATACAATTCAATGTATAATATAAAAAGTATGTTTCTGACTGTATCAGGTATTAAAAGAGTGGACTGTATGATAAATTGTTTACTGGTTTTTTACAATAATTTTTGAGGTTCATAGAATTTGTAACAAATGACGTGGCTGTCGAGTGTCGCGGCCGGTGGCGGCGGTGAGAGAGAGCGCTAGTCGAGCGGGCGCCCGCGCTCCGGCTTGCGCCCCCCGGTCCCCGCACCTCAGCCCGCGCGGTGACGTCATCCACGCGCGGACAAGTATGTTTTATTTCCCTGCATTCTATTGAGAATTTTTTCAATAATGCAGTATTTTCTAAAACTTATAATAATGTTTGGTAATAAGAAACTAATAATATGATAAAAGCGCAGATACTGCCCACCGATCCTGTACTGTGGCCAACATTAATTCGTTGCCGCTACTCCCTGTTGACATTAGCCTAGACTCGCTGTTCAATGGCAGATTTTCTTTGAATTACTGCAATTTGTACTCGCGCCATAAAATACTATTATTGCGCGGAATCGGGACGGGGCACGGAGCTTTTATTATTAAACGCACAGTCACGATCGAAAGTGTGTACACAACACTACACACATTGGCTTGGCATTGAAACTATGCGACTGGTTAGTGATAGTTTGTCGCGGACTCTTCTGTACTAATAATAGGGGTTAAAGTATGAAATTGCCGATGTTCCCTCATCATTTTGTAGTAGTGTATAATTCCTTTAAAACAATAGTTATGTCCATTATTCTTTTTTTATTTCAAACTTCATTTCAAGGACTTATGTTTATGTATAAAGTTTTATTTTATTTTTATTTTTTTCACTACCAATAAACCTTCAAAAACAGCTCGTCCTAAGTACCACTTAGATCCACGGAAACGGACACCAGTCCGTCTCCGTTATAAAATAAACTCTAGGTATCCTATAGCTTAATGTTGTCTAAATATACCCACAAAATATATAAAATTTAGATTTGTGGTTCCTTCAAAAATCGGAAATATATGTATATGGAAAAATGAATTTTCGCTAAATTCTCCATACAAAACGGCAATTTGATACTTACTGCAGCACTCAGAGACGTCAATTAACTTTAATGAGTATTTAATGTCAAAAATTTTCATTCTAATCTAGACCATAGATCCGGCAAGAATAGCGACTAGTTTAGAATTGTCATTTTTTGACGTTAAGTTCTCATTAACGTTATTTGACGTCTCTGAGTGCGGCAGTTAAACCCCTAATATTATAATATAAAGCTGATGAGTGTGTTTGTTTGGTTGAACGCGATAATCTCAGAAACTACCGACTTGAATTGAGAAATTCTTTGTGTGTTGGATAGCCCATTTATCGAGTAAGGCTATACAGGCTATGTAATAAATTGACATTGATGCGAGCGAAGCGACCACTAGTTTATAACTAAATTATTGTTTTTATAAGTTTACTTTATGTGACATCGTTTTCTATTGATTTGTATTGCCCATTTTTACATTAAACATCTACCATTTGCTAGCAAAGTGTTGTAGTCTTGGAATCGCACAATATTTTATATTTTCGCGTATTTAATTTGTAAACTGTAACTGTGTCATAAATAAAAATAATAATAAAAAAATAATGTATTATTCGGAGCTGTATTTATTTATTTTATTCATCATTATAATTACCACAATAAATCTCTTGATATTACAATAACACTTGTTTATGACAGAAATGTTTAGTATTTACTCTTTTTATTCTACATTTTCTTTATCATTTTAAAACTCTTGTATACCTACTACAATCGATAAATAATATGGATGTCATAAGTACACAAAGTTATTACATCGATGGATTAAAGAATAACACATTAAACTAACACATAAAATAAATATTCACCTCTACCCACCCACCCACCTGAGATAATATCGATAGCACAGCACTCACACGAGTCCATGCAACAGATGTGTCTTTGGGAAATTGTAAGTCAATCGACGGTCAACCATCGTCTACCTACACAACGTCATAACTCGACACAGTAACAGACGGTTGAAGAAAACTGCGCTGTGAGAATTAGAGGGACAGTTATCAAGAGTGTTTGTGGACTAGGCAAATTAAGTTATCTTGAATGGCAGATGAGAACTGAGACTTTTTCATTGTTTTTTTTTTTTGAGAAATTTTGTAAATAACATTATGCTTACATGCCAGACCCATCGTGACTGTTTCTTACTGCCGCACTCAGAGGCTCCAATTAACGTTAATGAGTACTTAATGTCAAAAAATGACAATTTTAAAACTAGCTATTCTTGCTGGGTCTAGATTAAATGGATTTTTTAAATATTAAGTACTCATTAAGGTAATTTACGTTTCTGAGTGCGGCAGTTAGCATGTTAAGATCTTATTAAACAGCTGAGCTTTACGCTACAAATTCGTAAATCAACAAAGCTTTCTTGGAAAAGATGGCTTTGATAGTAAGCTCCGAAATGTGCCAACATCAAATTTGTTGATTCTCAAATCCGAGGCTAATTTAATTGTTTTGGTTTGGTTTCCAGACTCTTATTTATTTATTTGGACCATCAACAGAAGTACATAGATTTTATGTTCAATAATAGAAACTTCCAATGTTAAACTGTATGCAGGCAGCCCTAATTACAAATGGCCTCATCATGCACGTAATTGCGACTCAAAACTAAAACAGCTCATAGCATGTGTGATTTATAATTGTATCATAAATGTAATAGATTTATGTCGTTTTTACCATACATACATTCAGAAATCACGCCTATATCCCCGAAGGGGTAGGCAGAGGTGAACTAGCACCCACGTTTCGCCAATCATGTTAGGTCCCATGTCAAGGGCGGCGAGCCTATTGCCATCTATCGGGCACAAAAGTCGCAGTACTATTATTAAGTGGCTTAAGTGGAACGCTGCTGCCCATTCCTCAACACTAATTTATCCTCAGTCGCCTTGTACGACACCCACGGGAGAGATTTGGGGTGGTGTCAATTGTATTCTACTCTGCCGTCACCACACGGCGGAGTTATCACAATAAACAAATGAACAATCAATTGTCAGCAAACAATTTGCACACTAACCCAATTAAGCATGAAACGGTAAGTGGTACGAGCATGAAGCATGCGAGGCCTTTGTCCCATTCCATTCCATTCTTTGAGCATTCTAGGAATGAAGATCAGTATCAAGTAACACAAGCATCCCCGACATCACATAGCGCAATCCGCCATAGCGACACCGGGCATAGATGCCATTGTCTATTGTCCCTTTGTCCGCCGATTGGGGAAACACAATACGGGGGGAAATGGGAGAATTGCGCTCGTCGGTACAATGCGGATACAATTTTGTGGCATGCGTTTACTTGGTAAGTTAGATAAATACATAAATAAATCACGCCTATATCCCCGAAGGGGTAGGCAGAGGTGAACTAGCACCCATGTTTCGACAATTATGTTAAGTCCCATGTATTAGGTGGCGAGCCTATTGCCATTTATCAGGCACAAAAGTTGCAGTACATTACTAGGTGGTTACATTACCATTTTAAGTGGAACGCTGCTGCCCATTCCTCATCACTGATTTATCCTCAGACGCCTTGTTTACCCACGGGAGCGATTTGGGGTGGTGACAATTGTATTCTACTCTGCCGTCACCACACGGCATACTAATTATCCCAAACATTGACCTTATTGTAAAACATGGTCTAAAATTAGTCATAGTTGAAAACTGATGATGATATAGAAATATAGTAACGCTAATTAGTTTCCCAAAGCAGCGTCTAAACGTATCTAAGCTACAAACAGTTTAACACAATTAAATGTATTTTGTTTGTATACAACGACCTAGCGATAGCAAGTAACGTCTATCGATATCGGTAAAGTTCTGTTATTTATAAGTCACGTGCCTGTGACTTATAAATACCCAACTTTACCGTAATTCTTGACAGGCCTTGTAAATTAACAAAATGACCCCCATGGATCACTCCAGGCAGAGTGTGCGAAAACTTCTTTACATTTGCTAAGATCCATACATACATACTCCTTTTGCTTCGTCTCCAATTTCTTTAATGTCCTCTTGCATGCCTTTCAATGCAAACACTTAATATACAAATACAACCTCTAGGTATATAAATACCCAAAGAGGGTTTGTGTCAGACGGCCGGCTTTAAAACCTAAGCCAAAACCTTAAGCAGTTATATAGGCCGTATAGGCACGGATTGGAATGAAGTAACATTCTCCAATCATCGGTCCTTGCAGTGTCCTTTCATACATTCATTCATCACTAGCACCTTTCCGGTGTGATGGACGACACGAATCAAAAGGGTGCGAATGACTTGATGACGTCTGACCGATATAAATGGAAGAGGAAACATACCGCGCCAACCCCAGATAAACTGGGAACAAGGCATGAAAAAGAAGAACCTCAACATAAAAAGTCAAGTGTTGGATTACTAATTAATGGGCGTGTCGCTTCAGTATTGTGGGCAATTATCAATACCTAAGATTTAAGATAAAAGATAAAGAAAAGATTAGACTAAAGATTAGATTCCAGCTCCCTCGAGATGCAATTTCTGAAACCATTGCCACATTGCATTTGAGAAGGCGCCTTTGACAAGCCTACACATTCCGGCGTCGACATCCAATACGTCACAGAAATACACCAATCGGTTCGAGTATCGTCGGTCTAGGCATCGGATTTTCTTTCTAGAACGGGACACGGAAATTTTAGACCTGTCTCCAGTTTTAACGGGTCGCGAACTAGTTCCGAGTGTGACAGGCAAACTAACGGAAAGGAAGGTTCCAGTTTCGGCACGAAGAATAGACGAGTGCAACAGCTGTTGATTTATTCAGACAGTCTATCTGATACGGTCAGGCGATATGGCATCGTTTAAATCCAATTGTGCTCTGCTCTGCCGTCACCACACGGACTCATACAAGACATAAAATATAACTATCATTATATTTAGCCAACCTGTATCGTTATATTTAAGTCGACCAAAACTAGTTCTGGCCGGTTTCTGTTACACTCATTTCCCGAGCTGTCATACCTTCGCTTCGACAGGTCCACAATTGGAGCGAACGCGGCCCGCTGTCGAATCGGAGCGGAAACATGTCAATATTTGTGGCCTGGACGTCGAAATCTGGATCAGCCAGGCCTTAAGGCGGGCCGACACAAATCTAGGAATATCACCAGGCTTTAAGGTAAACATGGAGCGGCTGTTGTTACAGAAGATTAGCTTACGTATTGGATTTAACATATCCTGTGACTACGATATACGTCGCATCTAGATAAAGCACAACTCAAAATACTTATGCGTTGTTGACGGCAAAGCAAAATATTTTATCACAGTGAAAGGCCTGCCATAACAACAGCGTTTCTGTGAAATTATGTCACAGAAACACAAGCTGAGGCAGTACCTTTTGACCATGCACAAGGCATTAATTTTCTTTTTTTTTGTTGAATTCGCCCTATATTTTAGGGCAGGCAAAGGGTTATTCTGTAGTGTTTATTTGTAATTTGTTGTTAATTTTTTTTTCTTATTTTGTTGTCTGTGTTGTCTTTGTGCTGGTCAATAAATGTTTTTCTTTCTTTCTTTATTGCCACCACCTAATCTCTCTTGGGTGTCGTACAAGGCGACTAAGGGTTACAACAATTACAAGATTACAAGTGATGTGGTATGGGTAGCAGGGATCCTCTTATACCACCTAGCACCTAGCTAGTTTTTCGTGCCCGGATGAATTGGCGTGATATGTGTATGTATGTATCTAACAAATGTTTAGTAAATAAAACTATCTTTATCGTTGTCAAAAAATAAGAATTCTCTATTTGACACGAATGTTTGGATTCAGTTTTTGGATTCAAATCACATCTCAACATACAAGAGACAATAATTGCTTCCCCAAACCTCACCGACATGCGCCATGTCATACAAAAACTTCGTACACCTTTCTTCAATAATTGCATCTTCAAAACAACAAAAACCGCTTCAAAGATTACAAATGGACGAGTGCCTATTACAATCCAGCATCACCCTCGCCGATTTCCTGCCTGCAAAGCTATATCATTATTAAACACGGCTGGTGACATCTCAAAGGCTTATTTATACAGCTACCCTCAATATTCAAATAATTAGGATTGTCTTTTGACCCGAATGTTTGAATTTTTTTTTCTGTTTTTGTATAAGATCCCACCGCTGGGCAAAGGCCTCCCCCGCAGCCCTCCATCTCGAGTAATCCCGAGCCAATTGGGTTGAATTGGGTTTAGAAAATCACATCTCAACATTAATAACTTCGCTTTACCTTACCGATATTGCGCCACGTCATACCAAAACGGAATACCTACATCTTTCTCCAATAATGTGGACTAGTGCCTATTCCAATCCAGCATCATCCCGCCAGTTTCCTGCCGGCAAAGCTATCTCTTATCACGGCTGGTGACATCTCAAAGGCTTATAATTATACAGCTACCCTCAATACTCATAAAATGATAATTCTCTATTTGACTGACGCAAATGTTTGAATTGGGTTTCGAAAATCACCTCTCAACATTATTAGTTCGTTTTACCTCACCGATATTGCGCCATGTCACACAAAAACGGGATAGATCTTTCTCCGATGATGTGGACCAGTGCCCATTCCAATCCAGCATCATCCCCGCCAGGCAAAGCTATCTCATATCACGGCTGGTGACTTCTCAAAGGTTTATTTATACCTACCCTCAATATTTAAAAAATGAGAATTAACAATTTGACCCGAATTTTTGGATTGATTCGAAAATCACATCCAGCATCATCTCTGCTAGTTTCCTCGCTGCAAAGCTATCTCATATCACGGCTGGTGACATCTCAAATGCTATTAATACGTGTACGATCGTACGGACGGACGTACGAATACCTGTCTGCAAAGGTCGCAACTATTCTCGGAGGGGATTGCCGGTTTCGTATTAGCGGCTAACGTGTGTGGTAAGCACGCTGTCTATAGGTATTCTAAAAGCTATTACTCATCATCACCATCACCAGCCCGTATAACGTCTCCGCTGCTGGGGCACGGTCCTTCCAGATGGATGGAAGAATATTGGGACATTGGGCCATAACCCACTACGCTGACCCAGTGCGGGTTGGTGGGTGGGTATTAACGACTACAGATGCAGCCGGGACCAACGGCTTAACGTGCCTTCCGAAGCGTGGAGGAACTCAAGATAATCAATTTTTGGTCACCTATCCAATGACCGTCCGGCCTTATAGCGACATTGTTTAATTTACGCAATGGCAGGCCAGGCGCGCTATGCCACTGCGCTAGCGAGCTCCTTGGACCCTTGGCTCCTTGGACATAGAACTGTTCCTCATCCTTCCGTTCTAGGCGGGATCGGCACAACATGTTTTCTTCTTCCACTCCTCTCTCTATGCTTCACCAATTTCTCATCCACTCCTCTCGCTATCACATTTTCATTTATGCCAGACAGGGAAGCTCTTGGCCTTCATCTCACGTGATGGTAAGTGACGATAAGTGCCGAAGATGGAATCGAGATTCACCTGGAACCCTCAACCACAGAGGGGATGGCTATCTTACCATACATTGTCGCAACACAATAATGTTGTGAACATTCTTATTATGGCGACAGATTTTGATAAGATTATGGTAGCTAGCCAGGCGGACTTGAATAAAGTCCTACCACCAATCAAACCGAGCACATATTTGTACTACCTTGGTGTTCTAAACTGGGACCCTCACGTGGGTGTCGTACAAGGCGACTCAGGGTAAAGACAGCGATGGGTAATGCCTACCACCCTTTCGGGGCTATAGGCGTGATTTATGTATGTATATTTCAAAAGTAAAAGACCTCCAAGAAACACAGTTACTGTTGCTTGTTTCGGAACCCAAATTAAATTTCTTCACGTTCTTGTTGTTGAAATATTTAACATCGCAACTTCCTTTTATCCCTAACGCCACGTTGGCATTAAATACTTAATCAAATGCGAGTATAATAAGATCGGGGAGGCTTTATTCCAACAGGAAATTGGGGAATGGATGAAATATTTAATTTATTTATTTTTGATGGGAATACAAACATATCACCATTACATAGCAAGACTAGGTATATAGTAAAAAGACATCAACGTCTTGGTTGGCCGAGTTGTAAAGGCCCGGATTGCAGAGGAGGCGGGAGGTCGATTCCCGCATTAAGAATATAATTTTTGGAACTTTTTCTAATCACTTTTAATTTTTCTATTAGTGTAAACAACTACACAGCAATGCAAGAATAAAACAGAATATATAAATGTAATTATTTATCTTTATGTAATCAATGAAGTAACAATAGCCAAAATACGTGATACCACACGTATTTTAAGAAATCCTAATATGACCCTTATAATTTTACTCTGGACATTATTTGAAAACCAGAACAATAATAGTAGTAGGAAAAATAGGTTTCAAATTTCGTAGTAGGGGCTAGGAAATTTCGCCTTAAACTAATTTCCTAACTGCTTACTGTTTTAAAGAAGTCTCCGAAACAGTCCACAGAACTGTAATTGGGGCAGCGGCCGGCCCGCATTAAAATTCACAATAAAGGCAATCGGTTACTCGATTCTCGAAACAATCGATACCTACGCCCGACGTCGTCGCCGTGTCACGTGATCCGTGCACCACACCGTTCCGCTGTTCCAATTCGATGTGGCGCCGTTTGTGGATCTAAAATTCTAAATTGCTGCCACGAAATGCGAATTCAATGTCTATAATAGAAAACGGTTTATTATTTCGAATTTTATTTGAACATGAACGGGTTATTTCGATTTTCATTCGAACACGAACATGGCTGGGCAGAGAAAGAAGTTGGGGTGATGAGTGTTGACCATTCATCAACAAGGTCTGAGGATATTCTATGTACACCTACTTACTTCATATTTTATCCACCTGCATTTTTATGATACTGACATATTATTATGGTAAAATAAGATGGTATAAGAGCTGAGGGGCTACTCTATAAATTAATTGGAATCGGTTTTGTGTTGCCATCTCTCTCAAACGTTGCTCTCATACCTAATGAGTGAGAGTGACTGGTAGACTAAGACGATTGCAATCGGCTTGCAGAGTTAGGTCGCTGTAGCCAGCAAAAGTACGTGTAAACAGAATGGTATATTATATTGAAGTATCTACGTCAAAAATTTTCACAATAAATATTTACAAATGCCAAAGTCAACTTTCAAGTAAAGAACTTAGAGTGAACTAGCCGGTAATACAGCACATATTCTTTAGAGTTTTTTAATGACTTACATAATTATGGTCATCCGTCCTAACATTGAATAAATAGCATAGAAATCGTCCTTATTTTTAGAATGAACACCGACACATACATTGAGGTCAATAAAATATTCTCAGATAAAGATGATGAGTGTATATTGTGAAAGAATCCCGTAATCCTACCCTTGGGTCAAAAGTCTAACTTCCCACTCTGCCACACTATGGACCGGGAACCCACTCGGTGAATCCATCCATGGAATGCTAAAAGTTATTGTCTCGATATTAAAAAAATAATACAAAGAAAATTGTGGTTATAAAGAGTTCGAAAAATTATAGTCTTGACGCGTGAATCGAAGCCGCGTCCTCTGCAATCCGGGCCGATGCATATCTATGCCACTCAGCCGGGCGGTTCGGGTCTGATCGTGACTATAGTTTCTCGAACTTTTTATTAACATAATTTTCTTTGTAATAATACGGTTTTCCAATTAGTGAAATCGATTGTCTATCAGTAAAAAATTGAAGCATCAAAACCATAGTCATTAAACTTATAAAAACCCAGAGTCAATATTTTAGCCGCCACTTTAGTTTTTTTTTATTAACTAAAATAGGTTTGCCTAGTTTATCGATAGTTCGAGTGGGTTATCAATTAATCAATAGTAGATAGTACCGATTATACCGCCTTTATAATCCAAAAATATACATGCGGCAGTCAAAACTCTTAAGCCGATAAAAACAGCTTTTGACTGATTTCAAGCTAAAGTGGTTTCGACCGGCTAAGACCCATGTGACACATACTAATCACTACCTATCAATGTGTACAGACAGACTAAGCAATTCATATTTATACACACATACATACATAAATCACGCCTATATCCCCGAAGAGGTAGGCAGAGGTGAACTAGCACCCACGTTTCGCCAATTATGTTAGATCCCATGTAATAGGTTGCGAGCCTATTGCCATTTATCGGGCACAAAAGTCGCAGTACTATTGCTAGGTGGTATAAGAGGAACGCTGCTGCCCATTCCTCATCACTGATTTATCCTTAGTCGCCTTGTACGACACCCACGGGAGAGATTGGGGTTTTACTATTCATTTAGATTAGATTCATATTTATACTTTTATTTTATCAACAATAAATCATATTCCAATCGACCGTGTTGGATCTCAACTCCTACCCACCCCCTGCCAGCCAGGGCTACTCCCTGGGGTATATACATCCTACAATACATACATACATCCATCAATTTTGGCCTACTCCGTCAGTCTTACCTATCTGACAAACCTGTGCCTGTGGGAAGCGGTGCCTTACAACCGTTCGTACACTATGCGTTCCAATAGATCGGCCACTTGGCTAGGGGAGTGAGTGAGTAGGTTATTCATTAAACAAAAGTCACGAAATCGATAGGCTATCGGAGGCGTTGAATTTCTCCTATTCGTGGAATTTCTTTTCATGTCGCGGCAAAGGAATTACGACTTTATCGCTTTGCCTTTTTATTCGTTAATTGGCAACGTTCCGTGAGGGAATTTGTCAAACACTCAAACGTTTCAGTCATCGAAATGAATAGAGGAAATAGTAAGGATATTATTTGAATTGAAGTATGTATATAAAATATTATTGTGAAATGCCGGTATTTTTATTAATAATAGGTACCAATGTCGTTAAAGCTCAATACGTCTCGTAGTAGGTAGCGTGCGAAAGGAGAAGCCGATATGTTATCAGTAAATTTTTCTTTTTAATCGAAAATAAACAGAAATGGGAATTAAAACAACGAAACCAAACGGAAGAAGGATGGAAGAATATAGGGCGAATGGCCACGCGCTGGCCCAGCTGCGATTTAGATGCCCGATATATGAGGCCCTCGCCTGCTATTAAGTGCATGGGACTGATAATTTTTTCTTCTTCCCCCATTGAAAGCACCTCAAGCAAAATGTATGGAAAATTAAAAAGCAATTAAAAATTTTAAATGTTGAAATCACTATAGTTTTTATTTCTAAGTAAGCACGGTTAGTGTTCAAAGTTTGCATTATTTCTATTACCTACATATTGTACAATATGCGTGATTTATGTATGTATGCAGTAAACACACACAATCCCCATCCGTCCAGTACACACGGTAGATTCATCATCATCCGAGAAGCGCATCGTAAATCACGATTAGCGCTATTTTCCGCTTACTACTATCTGCCCACGAGCAAGTACATACATACGTACAGCGACCCCGAATCGAATACACATAGTAATCGATTTGAAGCAGCAACCAAGAAGCATTCCTCTATTAGCTTAAACAGGGGCAGATATCGTGTGAATAATCGATATTGTTGGGCGTTAAGAGTTTGTATTCGGAACCTAAGAGGCGCGCAACCGGAAGAGTGCGCACATTCGAGGTTATAATAGACAGTTGATGGACGATTTAAGTAGCATCAAAATTCGTTTCTTCGTTTCTGTTAAGGCGGGATTCCACCAGTGTGCAGCTCAATTCACCACACGGGTGGAATCTCGCCTGTAATATGATTACAAATACACTTATGAACTGTCAAGACGCTAGCCATCATAAATACATACATTAATTATATAAAATATTCAAAATATAGGTACTATATAAATTGAAAAAACAACCACTTCGATAAATTCAGATTAAATTTTAAGTAATTTCAGATACAATAGAGTTGACGCGTTGAAAGCAGTATTTGTGATTTTATACATACTGCACGTTTCTTCTAACCTTTGCATCACTTTTTTTGGGATAACACCATGTGTGTTCTATATTTATAACAATAAGAATACCTTCCTCCTTAATTAGAAGGTTATGGTCAGCATTTAAGGGAAAATTTCTCTTCTTCCTAGAAAATCAGCAACGATTCATCCGAACTCTACATTTTTCTACCATCTCGTAGACATGACAATCAATTTTGACCTACTCCGTCAGATGTTTTTATAACTGGTACCACTTTTACTACCTTACGTCTTAAACTAACTTGTTCTATTCAATTTACGCTTTATCCTAAAACAATAAAACATTACAAGTATCGTAAAATATTTTATAAGGCTAAAGGTATTTATTATTGGAAACCTTCAAAGTGTCTAAAGCTTATGCTGCCTTTTATTTAACGGTTAGATGCCGCCTACGCCATATCAGAATTTAGTGATAAAAGGAATCAAACTCAATTTGCTAGGCAGGAATAAATGACGTCATTTAGGGGAAATAAATTCAACTAATCTTGTCCATACACAACACAATGTTAATATTAATGAGGTTAATATAATAACAGTGGTGATAAAAACCACAAATAACCCAACGCTTACCGACCACCTCCACGTGTGGTGTTTTGACACTGACAGTAAATGTCATCGAGACAACCCTGTAAGCAAGCGCACACAATTAGTGTACACGTGCGACCGATTATGATTATATAAATAAAGTATTTCCGGACATACGCCGGGCCCACTCGCAGCTTTTATGCGTGGAAGAAAACAGCTGAGTGAACAGTGTGGGGCCAGGAGACGAGCGGTGAATAAAATAATTTTTAATATTTTTGCATTTATATTCTACTCTGCCGTCACCACACGGCGTTTGTATTACGCCGTGTGGTGACGGCAGAGTAGAATACAATTGTCACCACCCCAAATCTCTCCCGTGGGTGTCGTACAAGGCGACTAAGGATAAATCAGTGACGAGGAATGGACAGCAGCGTTCCTCTTATAGCATCTAGCAATAGTACTGCGACGTTTAAGCCCGATAAATGGCAATAGGCTCGCCACCTATTACATGGGACCTGACATTAATTTTAAAAAATAGTTTCCTACGCTTACGCCCATCATCTGGGTCTAAGTTAATAGCTTCAGCGATTTGGTAAATAAAGTAGATAGAGGACTCATATTATTGTACTATAATCATTACCAGACGACGTATGACCCCAGATAAACTGGGAACAGGGCAGGAAGATGAAGAATCATTACCAGCCTAGCGAAAAATAATGTAGAATATGCCAGCGCCGACTTACCCTAGAAGTGCCGTAAAAGTCAACTCAGGGAGATTGCCCGGTGAAGACCAATAAGCATCTTCGGGCAATCGAATGGTGGAGGGCAATCCACCAACATCAGCATACCCGAAGAGGGTTGGTGTCAGGCAGACGGCCGGTAACAAAATCCGAGCGAAATATAGGAGGTGTAGTACAAAAATCATACTACATCATAACATACATCATAATAGTGAGCCAGGGTAACAAGATGAAGGAGAGACAAATTCCATATGCCTAGTATGATATATGCTATAGCTTTGTCACACTTCCATCGTCTGTTGACAGTTACGGAGCGATATATCACATGCATTTCTTTAGAACTGAAGGGCCTACTAGTATCATAGACAATTCGTGATTACCATTTTCAGCACAATTTATTATGTTCTCTAGGATAATTAATTCTCAAGAATCATACGGCCCCAACCCTTTTCGTTGCGGCATGGATAGTCTGTATGGGACTATCAAATGTTTTACTACATTTTAATAATCATCTTGTGTTTCACAAGACCCTTGAAATCAGTTTGAATTTCAACCAACCTACACGGATCCATCAGGGCGGATGCCAAATTCGCCAGTTCGAAAAACATCTTTATCCTTCACAATATTAGTTGCAAATTCCGTTGCACGCCCATAGTTTTAATGGCCCCAAACCCATTTCTGTAATATAGGAGCAATCGTCCGCACGAGACGGACAGGCATCAAGTGACCGGCCATTAAACAAGACAAATTGGCGCGAATGTGCAGACTCGGCGCGAAACAAGCAATACTCTACCCTAGCACCACGTAATTGGGTTCATTTCACAAAGCGTCGTGCCGAATCATACGTCTTGCCGGCACGCGATATTCTACATCTTAATTCTATCGTAATTGGGTTCAGTTTAGAGTGCGCCGCTGGCGCAGGTTCGTCTATGCCACTTTATAGGCCTAGGATTTGGGAAATCGTGTAGAGATGTTGTAAAATATTTTTATTGTTAAGAAATGGTTGGCTTATTTTAGAGATGATCTGGGTTCGGGCACGGGCCGCTATAAGAGTTTTGTGAAAGAAACGAAGCAAAGATGTAATTTATTAATTGGAGGAGACGGACTAAACAGCACTACTGAATGATATACCTGTGTGCCTAAAAAGGCAACATATAGACGGCGAAGAGCCAATCCATACCTCCTATCTTTTCATTTTCCGAGAAATTTACGTTTTTATGTTATTGAAATTAAGGTCTATTTCTGAGTGTTTTATGAATTACCGTATGTATATTTTTTTTAACGAGAACTCGACAAATTCAAATGTGTAAATAGTTTCTTACTAAGTTTTCCAACGTTTATTTTTACTTTGTCTAAAAATTTGTCTGTGTTTGTTTGAAGGTATTGGCACTTCGACGTCGATATGCAGTTTCTTATATAATGCAGTCATGAATTACATTGCAAATCATAAAATAAGTCACTTGTTGTTAAGTTAAATGTTAGGTGTACAAATCCTCACCAAACTGGCTGTCAAATGATGATAAATAAAAATTTCAACGAAAACCACTATCGACTTAAACGTTGTACGATATGTGTGACGTACTGAATAAAGTACATACATACATACATAAATCACGCCTATATCCCCGAAGGGGTAGGCAGAGGTGAACCAGCACCCACGTTTCGCGAATTATGTTAGGTCCCATGTAACAGGTGGCGAGCCTATTGCCATTTACCGGGCACAAAAGTCGCAGTACATTGCTATTGCTAGGTGGTATAAGAGGAACGCTGCTGCCCATTCCTCATAATTAATTTATCCTTAGTCGCCTTGTACGACACCCACGGGAGAGATTTGGGGTGGTGACAATTGTATTCTACTCTGCCGTCACCACACGGCATAAAGTGCAGTGTTGGATAAATAAATCTAATTTTTTATGCAGCAAGTTCGCTAGCGTAATCGTACAATTGATAAAGTAAACAATGACATAAAAAGCTATAAGAAATAAAAGCGTACATGTGTATCAGTCACATGTACGCTTATGTACGTGTAGTCAGAAAATAGTATAATATTACATATTTTGTTTATCTGGGGGCCTACCGCCTAACTCGATTGCTGATGATAGCTTCAAAGCAATGCATTGCTTATGGCTATAAATTTAGCTAGCAACCATCTGGAATTTTTAGACGGTACGGATTTTCTTCCAAATTCATACAAAATCATTCGGTGATCATTCGTTCAAAGCTATCGCTGATAGTTTAGGTACATTTGGTGCGAAATGGTAGCATGACGTCATAAAATATAGCTTTTGCTTTAGCAATCGACTTAGGCGGTAGGCCCCCAGGTACATAAACAGAAGAAGAAAGCCAAGAACTTATTTCCTGTAAAGTTTATTTTGAATAAAGCAATTAAATAAACATTAATCGTCTATTTCATGCTAACATTTAATTTAGTCGCTCGACCCAGACAAATAACACCTTTATGTTTGTTTATTATAAGAGCAATTTCTAATTGGATCAGTAAATTGATATTCCGTCAGTTTATTTTTACGCAGGGTTAATTAATGTTTATCTTACCAAACCTATTAATACCCTTGTATGTTTTTGTTCGGCGTCGGTATTTTTATTACTGTGGTTTGGTTTTTTATTTGTATACTAAACAGAGAAGCTCTTGCCCTTCATCTCACCTGATGGTTAGTGATGATAAGAGCCGAAGATGGAATCGAGCTTCACTTGGAACCGTCAACTATCGATGACTGGCTTTCTTATCACAATTGTCGGATCACAATAATGCTGTTAACATTATTCATCAGCAGCCCTTTAATGTCCCCACTGCTGGGGCACGGGCCTTCCCTATGGATGGAAGAATATAGGGAGATTGGGCCATAGCTGCGCTAGCGAGCTCCTCCTCTCGAACATTATTATTATGCCAATAATTTATTATTTTTGGTAAGATGGTGGGCGGTAGCTAGCCAGGCGGACTTGAAAGAACCCACCACCAACCAAACCGAGTACAAATTTGTACCCCCCTGGGGATCGAATCCGGGACCTCTGGATCTTAATTATGGTGGATGTAATCTTAATACTATACATGAAAAATACCACCATTATTATACACCCGAAACGAAATAAGTCCCGTGTCAAACACTACCTCGGAACAAAGCAACCCCTCAAAGTTGTAACGTCACTAAACCTAATAAATAGGGTTGCCGGCGAACCCTTCACATAAAACCGGCACTATTAATGACTCCGGTATATTAATACCGATTAATTAGACTACAAAGGATCAGGGCAGGGCTGCCAAAGCGCCAACTGATAATAAGGCAATTTAAGAAATGGATCAGTGACGTCGTTAAAATATTACAATTTTCTCCAGCTCTTTGTACAAACCGAAAATTTTAATCACAGAATCTTAACAAATATAGCTGAGCGAATCTACACTTGGATCACAAGTTCCAGGCTCTACTACCCTATCTGCGACAATATCAAATTTTCTCAATTGACTTTGTGCTTTAATATCACCAAGTTGAGGTTCACGATCGATTGAAGAAATTTGACAGTTTTGGGTAGTCTGAAGTGCTGTTGAGTGTAGCTTCGACGAAATTCGTCTGCGCAAAACTGAACCTAAAACCCATGGTATACGATCGAAATACCAGTTGCAATATAGACTTGAAGTATTACGGATTTGGATTTAAATGCTTTGTAATACCTACAGAGGAAGGCAATTTTGTGGAACATTTCAATGAGTAAACTTCACAAACTAGCCACCTCTTCAAACATTTTCTCTTGCTGGTGTCATACAAGGCGACTCGTGGTTTCGACAGCGATGAGATTGAGCGAGGCTGCAGCATTCCTCTTATACTACCTAGTAATATACTGCGATTAATGTGACCGATAGATGACAAAAGGCTTGTCCCCTATTACATGAAACCTAATATAATTCGTGAAACGTTGTTGGCGTTAAAATCAAATAATAAATGTATGTACTAGTCACCAACCAATTATCAGTCCAGATAACAAGCAATCTCAAAAAAAATCTGGAACCAATCTGTCTGAAGATCGGCAACCCTGCCCCAGTAAGGATATTTCACTGTTTGATACCCGGCGAAACAGCTTCGACGCAAAGAGAAATATTATGACGAATACATTAGCCCATTCGGCTTTTGTTACCGGTGGAACCTGGCACAGGGGAGTATTTCGGGGGGTAATCTCTTTTAGACAAGATACCTAATCTAATACAGTGGGCGCACACTGGTTCGGGCCGAAATCTCCTACTAGTGAAATTCAAATCTAATCAAATGATTGAAATGGAACAACTTTTACGGATTTGACTCGCAAATTCAATTTTATTTTTTTATGCTAGACAGGGTAGCTTTTGGAACCCTCAACCACAGAGGGGCTGGCTATCTCATCACATATTGACTTAACACAATTATTCGATTTTAATTTTAACATTATATAAAATGTTAGAAAAATTAGTACAAAGATTTTGGTGGTTAGAAAAAGAATTTCGAAAAATTATGGTTTTGAGGCGGGAATCGAACCCGCGTCCACTACTATCCGGGCAGGTGCGATGTCTTGGGTGGCTGAGCGGTCAGGCGCCTGCCCGGATAGCAGCGGACGCGGGTTCGATTCCCGCCTCAAGACCATAATTTTTCGATATTATTTTTCTAACAACCAAAATCTTTGTATTAACACAATTATACATACAAACGTACATAAATTACGCCTATATCCCCTAAGGGGTAGGCAGAGGTGAACTAGCACCCATGTTTCGCCAATTATGTCAGGTCGCAATTATAAGGTGGCGAGCCTATTGCCATATATATCAGGTACAAAAGTCGCAGTACATTGCTAGCTGGTATACGCTGCTGCCCATTCCTCATCACTGATTTATCCTTAGTCGCCTTGTACGACGCCCTACCACCAACCAAACCGAGTACAAAACTGTACTCCCCTGGGCCATCCCCAGGGGAGTACAACTTTGTACTCGGTTCTCAGTGGTCGGAACCCTCCGACCTATGAACCTCTGGATTTTAACTCCGATGGGCGAACCAATCGACCACCAATACAAAATATGCAGATGTTCGGCATTGTTATTATTTATTCAGCGGAGTATTAGTCATAGGGACCCGTTTTAAGCTTCATTCAAACAGCAGCGATCAGCGGTGGCGGGCAGTTATGTAGTACCGTAGGTAACATAAGGACATTATTCAAACCAACGCGGTCAACGTTTGTTCGGGTTCACCACCGCCACCGTCCCGCCACCGCTGCCATTTGAGTGAGGCTTTACTCTACGGTACCCTAAAAAAAGAAAACGTACAATGGGAAACCCCGCCACGTCACAGAAGCCAAAACAATAACGTCCGACCAAACAAACCGAACCTTGGTAAAGAAAATGGGTCATCGATGAATAAAATCGAACATTACGAAATAAGGACGTGTCACACGGAGGCCGTGTCACCCGACAAAATCCATTTAAACGCCACCACAACCGAAACAATTGGACTCTTCTCCCTGCCTTGTTCCCAGTCCATCTGGGGTCGGTGTAGTATGTTTCCTCTTCCATTCATATCGATCAGACGTCATCAAGTCATCCACTCCCTTTTGTTTTGTAGACTTAACGGACCATGTCGAGAGACCGATGAACGGAGAAAGTGATTGGAATGTTGATGACAACATTCCAATCACCCTCCACCATTCGGGTGCCCCAAGGTGCTTATTGGTCTCCACCGGGCAATCTCCCTTAGTCGACTTTTACGACATCCATGGGATGAGTCGGAGCTGGCCTATTCTACGTTATTTGTTCGCTCCCAGCCCGGCTAGCATGACCACCGAAACACGATATGATATACCTATTTATCGCGTTGAACTTACAAAAATCATTGGATTTTCAACAGTTCAAAGCGATAAATGGCTATATATTTGTGATATATCCTGAGAGGCTTATTCAATTATCCAATTCAGGGATAATCAAGTGTTAAAATCCAATGATTTTTGGCTGTTCAACACGATAAATGGCTATATCATATCGTGTTTCGGTAGTCATGCTAGCCGGGCAGGCCAGAATAGAAGACAGCCAAAACAATTGGACATCATTCCGAAACACAACACGGCAGCTAATTACGAGGACGGTTTACACTGTCAGACGTTGATTAATTGCCACCGGGACCGCGCCGTGCAAAACGGATCAGGCGACAAGGCGGGCTTTTGTTCCAACGAACGCGGAATTCAAACATTCAAAGTGTGTCAAACCCGATAATTTCACGAGGAGTGCACAGCGGAAGGACACGACACGGTACCACGTGACGTAGTTAGTTTATTGCCAATTATCTTGGCCGTGTGCTGACGGTAGAAAAGAATCAAATAAATAAAAATTCAAATTAGTTTTTAACAAAGAACACTGTGGTTAGAAAAAGTTCCAAAAATTATAGAACGCAGATGACGCGTGTCCGATTCCCGCATCAAGCTTAGAATTTTCAGAACTTCTTCTAATTGTTTAAGAACTTTTTATCAATAGAGAGGTTTCATTAAAAACTTTACTACTAACTTTACAAGTAGCGATTTATTAACGTCTCACCCCACAAGTATCCTACGGTACCTCTCTACAGGCAGACGGTCACACTCAACGCTAATTCACAAACAAGATAAGAACAAAAGCAACCAGACAACTATTAATTTGAGCAAAACCTAATACCAAACTCAAAAGACGCGATAAGAAAGCTGCCTCAAGAGCAGAGAATAATATTTGACGTTTAATTCTAATTTCATACACAAATAAAGTTCTCAAACCGCCATCTTGTAAGTTTACTTTGAACTCCGCAGACAATACACACTTAAAACTTTTAATCATTCCGTCGAAACTGAGATAGGGAATGGATTTTGTTGTAGAACTCGATTCTGCTAAGCGTGACGTTTCTATTGTACCGCTAACCAATGCGCTGTTAGAAGCCAAACTTGATATTTCAACAGTTGACAATGTTAAATCACAAAGGAAAAACTAATATGACTTGTACAAATTTTTTGTCCCATTTTTCTTACGGCGGATCCCAATATAAGACGATAAGACGCACTACAGCTTAGTTGCTTAGAAACTTCTGTTATTTATCGTTATACATATAACACAAAATGCCAAGCAACTCAAGTAAGCTTACTTTCAACTGTAGATAGAATATTGGGACCCGCCGTTAGTATATTGTATTTATGACTTTGTTATACTGCGAAGGCTAAATATCTAGCCGTGAGACTAGAGGCTAAGGGAACGGACCAACCAATCAGGGCTTTTTAGAGTTGCTTTCATAGTCCACACAAAATGGAATAAAAAATACAGATACCAAGAAAATACTCGGGCCAACTATCACCATCTCCAGCCCTTTAATGTCCCCACTGCTGGGGCACGGGCCTTCTTTATGGATGGAAGAATATAGGGAGATTGGGCCATAACCCACCACGCTGGCCAAGTACGGGTTGGTGGGTATTAACGATTGCAGATGCAGCCACCCCCAGGGACCACCAGCTTAACGTGCCTTCCGAAGCACGGAGGAACTCGAGATAATAAATTTTTGGTCACCCATCCTATGACCGGCCATAGCGAACTTGCTTAGTTTACGCAATCGCAGGCCAAGCGCGCTATCCTACTGCGCTAGCAAGCTCCTAAAATTTAATACAAAATAAATCACGCCTATATCCCCGAAGGGGTACGCAGAGGTGAATTAGCACCCACGTTTCGCCAATTATGTTAGGTCCATGTAATAGGTGGCGATCCTATTGCCATTTATCGGGCACGAAAAACGCAGTACATTGCTAGGTGGTATAAGAGGAACGCTGCTGCCCATTCCTCATCACTGTTTTACATTTAATATATTGGAATAATGAGATTTAGTAGAAACCACAAACATCATTACTTGAAGGATCCGGTTATTTAGCCCACTTCGGTGTTGTGAACACAATTATTAGTATATATTTCTGTTGTATACGTTTCGTGACAGTGACATAATGCGAAAGTGACCAAACTCTACACTATGACATTTTGAAACCATTGCAATAGGTGTTATAGCTATTTCCCTTAAAATAAAAACGCCTCGGCTGGAGTGTTAATAGGGCCATTAGCTGAGCGTTAAAAGCGTGAATGCGCTAACCTTTGCGTCAAATTGGTAAAGGTTAACGCATTCGGCCGATATTCGACGCGGTTGGTTGGACGCACGAGGGCAATTTTTATAAGCCTATTTATTAGAAAAAAAAATTACGTTTTAAGGGTTCACTTTTCCACCAAAGCTTTGAGAGGGTGCGTTGCGAGGAAACCGATTGAAGAGACCAACAGAATCACTCTATTTGAAAATGGAGTGATTCTATTCTTTTTTTTTCTGTAATATGTTTGAGGAGTAACATATGGTTCTCCTCAAACACATTCCTCACAACGCATCCTCGCACAGCTCTGGTGGAAAAGCACCCTAAAGGTAAATAAATAAATAAGCTTTTTGTTTTGATCTGCAGACTACTCTTCAAATGAGAACCTAAAATTGTCATCTATAGTGAAAAGAGAACAGTTTCAAGCAACGGTTGAAATCTTTTTGCCTTTGTAACCGAATCGGAGGATATTACTACCAGTCACATTACCAACACACTGAAGAATATTCTCTTGCTTCAATAAACACGGTTGATGAATCAATGAATAAATTACCTGCAACAAAAAATTTAAGCTTTTAATAATGCTGGTTTTATAGTTATTACAGTAAAAGTTGATGGTCCAGTAGGACCACTAGGTCAGAACGACCAATAGGAAGTACCATTTGATAAAGTTTAACCTTTTACAGTCAACCGCACATTATCATCATCATCACCAACCCTTTTAATGTCCCCACTGCTGGGGCACGGGCCTTCCCTATGGATGGAAGAATATAGGGAGACAAAGGTAAACAAAAAAAACCGCACATTAGACTATACAAAACTGTCAAATATTTTCAATCGATTGTCCACCTTAACTTGTTAGACGTAAAACGCAAATTCGACTGATAAAATTTTATATATTGCGGTAAAATGACGCGCTGTAAACTGTAGAAATGTGTTTTTTTTATGTTGGACAGGGATGCTCTTGTCCTTCATCACACCTGATGGTAAGATATAAGACGATAAGGGCAGAAGATGGAATCGAGCTTCACCTGGAACCATCAACCACAGAGTGACTGGGTATCTTACACTCACACATTGTCGGAACACAATAATGCTGTTAACATTATTATTATGGCGACAGATTTAGATAAGATGGTGCTAGCGAGGCGGACTTGAATAATGTCCCACCACCAACCAAATTAATAAAAATATTGTAAATACATAGGATATGTGAAAGTAGCACCATTGCAAGAGAAGATAAAGGGGGATCGTTTGGTTTGGTATAGACATGCTATGAGAAGAAAAGAAATACATGTGACTACAAGATAAATACGAATGTTGGAAAATAGAGAGGAAGACCGCAGAAGAGATGGATGCATTGTGTAAGAAACTTTTTTTTTTTTTATCAACGCGGAGTGAACGAGAATGACGAGATGACAACTCACAGGAGTGAATGGAAGAAAATAACATACTGCGCCCCAGTGAAATGAAACCAGAGCAAGAGGATGGTGATGATAGCAAATAAAAATCGCAGAACACAAAGCATTTACAACACACAAAGTGTACATACAACAATCAAATGAAACAAAAACAATATTATTTCGCAACGAAGCAGTGGACGATTTCATTAATTGACGCCTACAGAGTATTAATTATTCACAGCGATTTAATTACGCTCGTAATTGTTCTTTTTTGGCAGTAGCTTTACGCTTGATCAAAGCCAATCCCGGCGTTTTTCGCTGAAAAATTAGGCACCTTGTCATGTTGGCAGTGTGGTGACGTCAGATAATTCTCCTCTGGCTACCTCTTTGGGGATAAATAGGCGTGATTTTAATAATGAAAATATTATTATGGTTTATTCATAAGGTATTATTAAACATTGGAGACGTGTGTGTCAAAGAAAAACAGTTTCCAATATTTACGTTATTAGCTACACCATCCGTTCGTAAGCTACCAGGAGGCTTTGTTCTGATTTTTTTTTACATTCACACCTATCATCTAGCCCAAAGTAAGTAGCCTAAGCACTTGTGTTATGGATACTAGATGACGGACATATTTTTAATATAATTAAGTATATAAATTTTGAAAATATACTATATAAACATATACACAACCATGACTCGGAAACAAAAATTTGTGGTCCTCACAAAATTTGCCCCTACCAGGATTCGAACCCGGGACCTCTGGAATTTTTTTCAGTGACCAAAAAGTCTCCTGGTATACACAAAAAAAATTTACAAAAATGAATCCGTTTCGGCGGAGTTCGATAACGAACACTTTGACCAGAGATTTTTATATATTAGATTATTATCTTTCATACACAAAATCCTACAACCTTTAAGAATAACCACACCGATGTGGCACAGTGTGTAGTGCCTATAACACATTATTATTTCCCGAGAACATACAGCGTGCTATACGCGGTATGTTCTCAAGAAATATGAAAGTATTTCTTTTTTTTTTTCTTTTTTTTATGTGCCCGTTTTACGACAGAATCAGAACCAAACGACCTAGATTGACGTCATAAATTGTCTGCAGCTGTAGCATTAACATTCTCTAGTTAAGCACTTATTTTTCGCACACAAAAAAACATATTACGCATTTCTCTTCCTACCTGTAACATCATAGCGCCTCTCTCACAGTGGAAGAATTTAGAAGCGTCATAGCCCGATGTAACTAGAACCGTATACATATAGGGCACGCTAAGTCGCACTATATTGCTAGGTGGATAACGAAAACATACATACATAAATCACGCCTATATCCCCTAAGGGGTTCTTAGAGGTGAATTCACACCCACTTATCGCCAATTTAGCTAGGTCCCATGTAATAGGTGGCGAGCCTATTGTCATCTATTGGGCGCATCAATCGCAGTATATTGCTAGATGGTACAAGAGGAATGCTGCTGCCCATTACTCATTGCTGTCTTTACCCTTAGTCGCCAATTATGTTCGGTCCCATTAATGAATGATGAAGCATGAATAGATATACCTGTAGAAAAGAGATAGATAGGACCATTTTGAGAGACCGATGAGCGGAGTGAGAGTGATTGGAATGAGAAACTTTTCAAACTATAGGTACAGCTCAAGGTTTTGGCATAGGTTTTACAGCCGACCGCCTGCTTGACACCAACCCTCATGTTGGAGGTTGTCCGTCCACCATCCGGGTGCCTATTGGTGTACACCGGACTGGTCCTAAAAGACAAATAAGGGAGATTCCCTTCGAAGTTTGTCTTGAGGACAAGGTCTTTTCGGCTTTCCCCAAAACACTCGGTAGATGCTGTAAAGGCCTCACGGCCAACAGCCTACGTCCTTCAAAAAAGTCGACTTTTACGACACCCCTGCCCGGCTAGCATGACCACCGAAACACGAATGGCTATATCTTAAATCCTATATGGCTAGTACCATATCGTGTTTCGGTGGTCATGCTAGCCAGGGCTGGCCACATTCTGCGTTATTTTTTAACCGACGAAAAAACGGAGAAGGTTACTCAATTCGTACCCGTATGTTTTTTTTTTCGCTCGCAGCCCAGCACGGACGACATATATATATAAATCATCCCCGAAGGTTAGGAAGGGTAGGCAGAGGTGAACTAGCACCCACGTTTCGCCAATTATGTTAGGTCCCATGTGATAGGTGGCGAGCCTATTGCCATTTATCGGGGACAAAAGTCGCAGTACTATTGCTAGGTGGTATAAGAGGAACGCTGCTGCCCATTCCTCATCACTCATTTATCCTTAGTCGCCTTGTACGACACCCACGGGAGAGATTTGGGATGGTGACAATTGTATTCTACTCTGCCGTCACCACACTTTCCCATTACTATTGACTTTAAGCTACCACCAGGCACTCCATTCCCGATTCCCAGTGTCCAGTTAGTTGCATTGCATGCAATCACTTCAGGGTGCATTCGGTTAATGCAAATCCCGGATTCGTCTCACGTAGCACTAAAGCGTCGTTCCTGTGGAGCAACGAAGATTTATCGCGTAATTTGTGAGAGCATCTCTAAGTACACCAAGTTGCCTCCTTATTGCACAAGTGCCCATTACATTTTGCACCTTCCGCTGCAGTAATTAGGGTTGAGAGTCAGGTGGAGCATTCAACAGATTGGCCGGTCTGCTCTTCCGCTGGGTGTACCAATAAAATATTAAGTCGGTGCAAGCAAACAATAGTTTCCGTAAGCAGAATTTACTCTTGGTCGGTCTGAATGGATTGTTGGCTGCAAAACTAATGTAGCTACCTGCCCACGTGCATTATTCTGCTGGAAGTTTATTTCGTTCGATCGAGTCGTTGCGTCTTTGTCGCTCTTATTTTAACACGCAGTGGTGTGAGAAAGACGGATAGATGTTCGTTCGTTCGTTCGGAGTTCCAGAGTAGGCCCCCTGATCCCAATAACTCAACTTACTCAACACATCTTCTATTCTGTTCTGTTTTTCGTCACCGCACCATCCGCTTACTCCTTTTGCAGCCACCACACTTGGCCAGCCAACCGTAAACATTATTAAACATGACGGCCGGCTTGGTTGAATGCAAGAGGTCCCGGGTTTGAACCCAATTGTATGTGCTATGTGATGAAAACAAATATTTGTTTCCGAGTAGTCATCGTTTTGTATATGTTTATGTAGTACATTTTAACATTTACATGCATAAATTATTATTGATATTAAAAATATGTCCGTCATCTAGTCAGTAACACAAGGCCTTAGGCTTTAGTTACTTTGGGCTAGCTAAACAATAAGTGTGAATGTAAGAAAATATTATTAAAAAAAGTCAGCGGCGCCGTCAGAGAGCATTTAGTATCTAGCATTCGCCATATTGATTTTCTTGTCAGGTGATTCTATTAATAGAGTCACTTTCAAGATTTTCTTTCTGCACTTCATCGTCGTTTTATAAAACAACCTGGGAACGGTTACAATCCTGATAAAATAGCTAACTGCCGCACTCAGAGACGTCAATTAACGATAATGAGTACTGACTGTCGCACTCAGAGACGTCAATAAACTTTAATGATTATTTAATGTCAAAAATTTTCATTCCATTCTAGACCATAGACCCGGCAAGAATAGCGACTAGATTTGAATTGTCATTTTTTGACGTAAAGTACTCATTATCGTTATTTGACGTCTCTGAGTACGGCAGTAAATGTCAAAAAATAACAATTCAAATATAGTCTCTATTCTTGTCAGGTCTTTGGTCTAAATTTAAATGAACATTTTTGACATTAAGTATTATTTGACTCTCTGAGTGCGACAGTAGGAGGGGGAAGTTATATACGCTACAGTTGACAGCGTTTCCATGAAAAAATCTGCCGTAAGCTCGCTATCCCCATAGCCCGTAGAGGATTCTTTCGAGATTGAATACATAGTCTTCACAGGTACACAGCAAATCAATACCACTAGCACAAATTCCATGTTAAGAACATACATACATAATTCACGCATATATTCCCAAAGGGGTAGGCAGAGTGAATTAGCACCCACATTTCGCCAATTATGTTAGGTCCCATGTAATGTTGGGAGCCTATTTTATCGGGCACAAAAGTCGCAGTACATTGCTATTGCTAGGTGGTATAAGAGGAACGCTGCTGCCCATTCCTCATCATTGATTTATTCTTAGTCGCCTTGTACGACACCCACGGGAGAGATTTGGGGTGGTGACAATTGTATTCTACTCTGCCGTCACCACACGGAACGCTGATATACATATTACATAGATAGATATATATATTTGCTATGTAGCTAGCAACTAGCAACCCACAATGGTCCGTGTTGACTTACGAAAAGCATTTCCGCGAATTCCATTGCGTATTATTACATCGATCAATTCCTTGGACAGGAGTTGGTGTAAACACACTACGGAGAGTCTGGATTACATTGTAACACTGTGTAGACTTGCAATCGAATAGTGTAAACAAATCCAGGCTCAACTATAACATTCAACACTTCACGTTCTGACACACCGGTCGGCGTTGAAAATGTACACGTTGCAACGCAAGTTAAGAATTGAATATTATTGGTTAATAAAATCTTTTATTGTAAGGAATGTTCTGTGCAAGACATAATTGTCAACGTTACTCTTATGTGCCATCATCACATTCATTACTGTCTGTTGGCAGCGGGGTTATTATGTAAGCCGATTGCTATTGCCATCGTCTATACCCGTCACTCTTACCCCTGAATACTAAAACGTAGCGTTTTAGTCAAAGTTTAGTCCTGCTTTAGTGTTTATTTTTTTCAGCGTTTTAGTATTCGGGAGTTACTAATTGAGAATAAAAGAAAAGTAAGTGTGAGTGTGACGGGTAGACATTTTTTTTATGTCAGACAGGGAAGCTCTTGCCTTCATCTCACCTGATAGTAAGTGACGATAAGGGTTGAAGATGATATCGAGCTTCACCTGGAACCCTCAACCACAGAGGGGCTGGCTATCTCATCACACATTGCCGGAACACAATAATGCTGTTAACATTACATAATTATTATTATGCCGACAGATTTTTGATAAGATGGTGGTAGCTAGCCAAGCGGACTTCAAAGAAGTCCTACCACCAACCAAACCAAGCACAAAGTTGTACCCCCCCTGGGGATCGAACCCGGGACCTCTGGATCTTCATTCCGGTGGGCGCACCACTAGACCACGGAGGCGGTTAACACGACGAAAGCAATAGAGCAATCGGCTTGCCATAAAAACCATACAGGTTATCTGCGTTGGGCGCAGTATGTTCATGTTCAATCTTCTATTCATATTTTATCAGTCACATCTCATCGAACCCTCCACTCTGTTTTTATTCATATCAAGCATCACGGTGGCGAGATGATGAAGAAGTCAATACCGAGAGAGCGGTAAATGGAGAGAGTATTGTAATGACAACATTCCATTCTCGAGATTTACGCTTATATAGGGTTTACAACCGGCCTGTGTGGCATAATCTTCTTTCGATACGCTCTACCAATCGGGTGCCCCAAGGTGTTTTATAGGTGTTTATATAGGTAGGTACTAGGCATACATCGATCCATGTCGTAAGTCGGCTTTTCGGCAAAATCTACACATTTTTTTCGTTTCCAGGTATCGTGTACCTTTAAGAATTTATATGTGTCTCAGGGAATTACAGCCCGTCCCTTGTATCTATCATGGACAAAATAAACCCGCTTACACACGGCACAAATATTTCAATTTAAAACAATTAATACACTAGAAGACCATTCTTCCGAAACATTTAACGCACAATTTTCCAAATTTTCAACACCATCCAAAATAATCTGCCGCAAGTTCTTAATTATTTTGTTTAAAAATAAAGCAAAGAGCGTACATCATAAAAAAAACCCGGCACGCGTCAACTGACCGTTTCGGCCACAATAAATCAACGCTGACAATTCCAACGTTGACAGTCATGTGACTGATGAGAACCCGGCCGAAATAGAATAGGTATAGACAGTTGGAAGTGTATAGACAAAATAGAGAAACACTATTTTGTACATTTCGCTCATTTAATATAAAAACGACGCAACTCTAAAAAATACTTTAAAACCATGTGTATTCAAAGTGTATGGGCATTTAGACTTATTTTTGCAAGACAAGCGTTTTCGAATTGTCTGTTTTGCATTCAACGAGCGATTTGTCCTATACCCAAGTATCAATAACAAAATATATCGATATTTTTATATCAAAAGTGACCATCTTAACATTTACCCCAGCCAAAACCTTGAGAAATATGGGCTGGAATCTGTTAATCTCACTACCTTCAATGATCGCCTTTCGACATGGTCCTTTCCATCACTTTTCTATACATTCATTCATCGTTATTAGCACCATTCCGATGATAATATTTTAAAAAGAGTAGGCAGCTTGATGACGCGTCTGACAGATATGAATGGGAGATGAATCATAATGCGCCGACCCCAGATAAACTGGGAACAGTGCAGGAAGTCCTGCGACCCCTAAAATAATAAAAATCTATCTATCAAAGCGGACAATCTTGATAATTATTTAATATTTGACATAACTCGGAATGGTGCCTTTAAGGCACCTTTTTTGAGTTATATCACTTCAGTACTAATGGTCCGTTGTGATAAGTGTGATGAGTTTACAAAATATATTAAATTAAAATAAGCCCATAAAACTACCCTTTCACATCCATTAGTGTCAAAGTTACTGGAATCACAAACATCAAAAACGCACATTCACAAACATTACACACCAGTGCAACAAAACACAACCAAGTAAAATTATTACATTAAACTAGAATCCGCGTCTTGTAAATCATGCGAGATTGACGTACTACCGCCCAACAGTAGTTAGCGGTGAGCATAATGATTTTATCTTCAAATTAACGGTAGTTTATAGTTGACTTGCGACGCGAATGCGACATCCCTTGCATGTAGTACGTGTAATAATATAATCTAGAGGAAATTCTGTTCCAAGAATACGTAAACAGGCGACATTCCGTACATAGGTGGGCTAGAAACTTCCAGAATGTTTTCGTGATTGTGAAAATATTTATCTTAAGTTATTTGAATTGAATGACTTGTCCCAGATCTCAAGGTCTACCTTACTTATCAACATAGTACATACATATGTGACGCCTTTCTCCCACAGGGGTAGGCAGGGACTATTTCAAGCCCGTCGGTATGCAATAGGCCACTAATAATTTCGGGTATTCTTGACCTGGCCCATTCTTACTTATATCTTAATTTTTATTTACTTCTTACAGTAATGTCCGAACCACGAAAGTGGTCCTCTTCTCATTCTAGATCCACATCCGCACACACAGTCAGATTCTAAAATTAATTTTACAATTTTTAATTATTTATATCACCATAGTTTTTATATGACTATGTTAACATGGGCAGTGTTCAGTGTGCGTTATATCTGTTACATGTTGTATATACGATAGTGCCTACATGGTATGGCATTTGAATAAGGACTCTAATCCACGCAGATAGATATCATAGGCACTCGAGGAGTTTGTTACAACGGCACTTTGTAATTAGTGATCTATTTATAACGGCTGTTGCACGTCTAAATCACCTGGTTTGTCGCATAAACTTTGAAATTTATACGAGTAATTAGCTTAATTCGTTCGCATTTCGATGAGAGGTGGGAAATTATTGTTTAGTGAGCATCGTGTCGTAATTTATTGCTAGTAAAATAACAGCCATGCAATTATTCGATACTTTTTTCAATACTCATGGTTGTCCCGCAATGGAGGACACAAGACTATATTTTATATATTTTTCAACCATAATTTTCTATGCATCTATCGATATTCTATCTATACCTGATTACATAAATGTTATTTGAGTTTTAAATATTCCACATTCACCTTTCCGTCTAATTTCTCCACTCATTCCTGAGACTGCCGACTTATAATAAGTTTTGTCAATTTACTTGTAGCACTACCTTCTGACATTTAATTTTAACGACACAAATTACAAAATACATAGACCGTTTTTCAATCAGCTAACTTGCCAGCTACAACGGCAACAAAGAAGGAAACTAATAGTCCACTAAACAAATTGTTATTATAGCGTAAATAAAGAGACTCGTGACTCACACAAATACCGAGAAATCCCTTTCATCTGCTGCTTTTAAAAGCGGCTCAAATAATTAATGTACTCATATCGCGGCTGTCGTGTGAGGTACAGTCAACGGCTCTTCAGACTACCCTTATCTTGTAGGCAGTAGAGCTAAAAGTCGACTGAGAAAATGTAACATTTTGTGGTGTTCTGACGTGCTGTTGTCAGTTTGAATATACGCGACTACTTATTTATAAAGCGCGTAGGCAAACACTAATAATAGCGTTGCATTAGAATCCGCATTAATTAAATCGGGTCGGACGCAGCGACGTGAACGAATCAAATCCAACGTAATGTAAATTAATGCTCGTGTAAATGTTAGATAAAACAATCCACTAACGAACGGAGCGCGGCGGGGTGCGGGGCGGCGTTAATTTTTCACAGCACGCTATCTGAACTTGTCGCGTGGTGACGGCAGAGCAGAACTCATACAAATCAAAATAATTATTCATATCAGGGGGCCTACCGCCTAACTCGATTGCTGATGATAGCTTTAAAGCAATGCACTGCTTACGGCTATAGCAGAAATCCTGAATTTTTAGGCGGTACGGATTTTGTGCCAAATTCAAACAAAATCATTCGGTGATCATTCGTTCAAAGCTATCGCTAAAAGTTTAGGTACATTTGGTGCGAAATGACAGCATGACGTCATAAACTATAGCTTTTGCTTTAGCAATCGAGTTAGGCGGTAAGCCCCCTGCCCCCCTAACCAAGTGGCCAATCGATCGAACGTACAGAATACAAAATGTACGAAACTGACTCGTTACAGGGAAAATAATACGTCAGTTTCATACTTTGGTTTTCTATGCTTTCGAACAGATAAGCCACTAGGCTATGGTCAGTTTCAGCTGGCGATGACGGTTGCATACATACATAAATCACGCCTATATCCCCGAAGGGGTAGGCAGAGGTGAACTAGCACCCACGTTTCGCCAGTTATGTTAGGTCCCATGTAATAGGTGGCGAGCCTATTGACATTTATCGGGCACAAAAGCCGCAGTAGGTAATAGCTAGATGATACAAGAGGAACGCTGCTGCCCATTCCTCATCACTGTTTTATCCTTAGTCGCCTTGTACGACACCCACGGGAGAGATTTGGGGTGGTGACAATTGTAATCTACTCTACCGTCACCACACGGCTGATGACGGTTGCATTTCATTAAATGCAACCATTTCAAGAAATAGTCAGCCACATCATGAAGTGCTCAATTCTACGATCTGGTCACAACATAATTATATAACAAGAGAACTAGGAACAAGGCAGGAAGATAAAGATACCGATAAAAAGCTTACCCCAAAAGAAACGGCTGCATGCCACACTCATTTTATACACTCAAAAATTCCCGGAAACATTGTGTGTTCTAAATTGATGGCAATAAGGCGTACTGCGTCTTATCAAAATCTGTCGCCATAATAATAACGTTAACAGCATTACTGTGTTCCGGCAATTTGTGAAAAAATAACCAGCCCCTCTGTGGTTGCGGGTTCCAGGTGAAGCTCGATTCCATCTTCGGCCCTTATTGTCACTTACCATCAGGTGAGATGAAGGCCCAGAGCTTCCCTATCTAGTAGAAATGCATTTTTGAGTTGTCTCCATCGTATTTAACAAGCAATATACTATATATATACTATTATTTACTAACTGAAGAGTTTGTTTGTTTCTTTGGTTGGTTAAGCGCTAATCTCAGGAACTACCAACTCAAATTAAAAAAAATATTTTTGTCTTGGATAGTCCATCTATCGATGAAGGCTAATAATAGGCTATAACCAACAATAACGCGAGCGAAGCCGCGGGCGACCACTAGTTTGCAATAAGACTAATTTAAACTCACCTAAATAACGAATCAAGAGAACACATCAAATAAATACATGATGAACACATCACCGACAAAACTGATTAAGTGATTATTCAAAAAGGGACAAACCACTGAATGATTAATTAATCAAAATTCAAACCGTTTGGCACGAGCCGAGCACATTGCAAGACTAGGCGCGCGGATGTCCAAAATTCGCGAGCGGAGATTTGTGGCATTGTTTTTGCCAAAAATTTCGGTTCCGTCATAGGTAGTTCGCCGTTCGGAATTAAAACTTTTATAGCGGATTCTGATTACCTATACTCAAACAGGCCAGTATTAAATTTGTTCGGACCGTGTTTCTCGTCGCAGCTGAAAGCTAGTCAGTCAGCCGAGCGACGCTCAGTGTTGGGCATAGGTACTACTATACTATAGGTTAGGTTAGGCTTAATACCATAAAGCAGTATTGTGACTGCCGCGTGGTGACGGCAGAGTAGAATACAATTGTCACTACCCCAAATCTCTCCCGTGGGTGTCGTACAAGGCGACTAAGGATAAATTAATCAAAGAATGGGCAACAGCATTCCTGTTACACCACCTAGCAATAGCAATGCACTGCGACTTTTATGCCCGATAAATGGCAATAGGCTCGCCTTCTATTACATGGGACTTGACATAATTGGCGAAACGTGGGTGCTCGTTCACCTCTGCCTACCCCTTCGGGGATATAGGCGTGACACATTCACTAAACTGTTGCATGGCGAGCGCATGCTGAGATCAGCTCGCGCTTTGTTTATGATAAGTCAAAATATTGCCCCCGTAGCACGGGACGTGGACACATCTCTTTCAGGGGACATAAAATCATTTCCCTCGCTCTAACTCCCACTAATTGCCGAGACAAAACACTGTCAAGTGGTGGAGGGAGACTTGTCCACGTCCCCGTGCTAGGCCAGCTGGATAGATAGTATAACCGTGGCATAGGCCTCCCGAAGGAATCTCCAAACCGATCGGACATGCGCTGAGCGGGCACAGACCTTCCCTATAGATAGAAGAATATGGGGAGACTGGGCCACAACCCACCACGCTAGCCCAGTCCAGATTGGTGTGTGTCAACGCTGCAGCCGGGACCAACTGCTCAACGTGCCTTCTGAAGCACGGAGGGACTCAAAACCATACATTTTGGTCACCCATCCAATGACCGGCCTGATCGAACATTGCTTAGTTTGCGCAATCGCAGGCCGAGCGCGCAAGCAAATTCTTGTGCACTAGCAATTAAAGGGCTGGTGATGATAATGATAATAATATTTAATTTTTTATTGAGCTTCTTATAGACTAACAAAAAAAACTTCTTAAAAAAACTCCGATGTGACCACGTCACATCGGTAATCAATCAAATGCTCTCCCGTGGAGCTCCTGTCACTTGCAGATTTTATGACTTGAGCAGTTTTTTGTTTCAACAAGTTACGTTAAAAATGACACGTTCAAAATTACTTCGTTCATTTACATACTCGCATCACCGTCTTATACTGTCTTAATATAAGACGGTGTAAGCCGACGTGTGAAATTTTCGATACATTTTATATTTTATTTTTACCGAAAGTAAAAT
The DNA here is from genome assembly GCA_963931975.1 of Cataclysta lemnata. Lineage (NCBI taxonomy): Eukaryota > Metazoa > Arthropoda > Insecta > Lepidoptera > Crambidae > Cataclysta > Cataclysta lemnata. The sequence goes on from OZ008364.1 coordinate 7,661,842, forward strand.
TTTTGAAAGAGATTGCATGGTATTAATTATTTCTACTTTTAGATATTTTTTATTAGCCTGTAAGATCCCGTTGCTAGGCAAATGGCTAGTAAAATTAATTAGTTACAATTAAGAATATTTTGCTAAAGTAAACGCGCCTTCTACATCTAAACACCGTGGATTCAGCTAAGCTTGGGTTTACATACATACATACATAAATCACGCCTATATCCCCTAAGGGGTGAATTAACACCCACTTATCGCCAATTTAGCTGGGTTCCATGTTATAGGTGGCGAGCCTATTGCCATCTATCGGGCACATCAATCGCAGTATATTGCTAGATGGTATAAGAGGAATGCTGCTGCCCATTACTCATTGCTGTCTTTACCCTTAGTCGCCTTGTACGACACCCACGGGAGAGATGGGGGTGGTGACAATTGTATTCTACTCTGCCGTCACCACACGGCATGCTTGGGTTTGTTTGTATTAATTATTATTTGACCATAAAAATAAATAATAATTGAATATTATTTTATTTTTATATGTAAATAAGTGATCTCCACTAACCCCTGTGGGAGAAAGGTGGGACGGGACGTATGTACGTAAGTCAATTCAAAGAGACCGCATTTCTCTCTGTTCCAACAATGTAAATCGTACTGTTTCGTACTTTTTCTAAGCGCAATTTACTTTGTAATGTAAATAAGCCCGGAGAGCATGAACACCGAAACACGATATGATATAGCTAGCCATTTACCGCTTTGAAGTGTCAAAGCGATAAAGGACTATATCTATATACATACATACATACATAAATCACGCCTATATCCCCGAAGGGGTAGGCAGAGGTGAACTAGCACCCACGTTTCGCCAGTTATGTTAGGTCCCATGTAATAGGTGGCGAGCCTATTGCCATTTATGGGGCACAAAAGTCGCAGTATATTGCTATTGCTAGGTGGTATAAGAGGAACGCTGCTGCCCATTCCTCATCACTGATTTATCCTTAGTCGCCTTGTACGATACCCACGGGAGAGATTTGGGGTGGTGACAATTTTATTCTACTCTGCCGTCACCACACGGCTATATCTATATGGTATCCTTAAAGGTTTTAAGTTATAGCCATTTATCACTTTGAACTGTCAAATATTCATTGATTTTTGACAGTTGAAAGCGATAAATGGCTTCATCACATCGTGTTTCGGTGGTCATACCAGCCGGGCAGGGCAAATTGTAATTTACATTTTCGTCCCTAATGCGAGAAACACTTAAAAGTTCACAAAGTCAGAGTACGCCCCGGCGCTTACACGACGAAGTTGAAAAATTAACTCGGTCACTTTCAACTTGAACGGCGAGTATTAAAAACTTGGCGGCATGAAAAGCGGACAATACGCGCCTTAAGGAAGTTTCTGTTGCCGTTTCCGTTTGCGAGGCTGCAATAAAAATGAAAATGAAAATCAATGTCGGGGATAATCTTATTGGTGCTCTTGTTCGGGGGTTGTTGTTTTTTTATGCTAGACAAGGAAGCTCTCAGCCCTCATCTCACCTAATGGTAAGTGAGGATAAGGGCCGAAGATGGAATCGAGCTTCACCTGGAACCCTCAACCGCAGAGGGGCTGGCTATCTTATCACAAATTGTCGGAACACAATAATGCTGTTAACATTACTATTGTTAATAACTAGTCAATAAAAGCCGTTAATCTTGGTAGCTCTTATAATTTAGTCTGTTTTTATTTGTCACTTATTTTACACTTCCACATTGTCATCGCATATATCAAATATCTATCAAAAATATAAGTAATCAGAAAGGAGTTCTTAACAACTATTATGGCGACAGATTTCGATAAGTTGGTGGCAGCTAGCTGGCGGACTTGAAATAAGTCCTACCACCAACCAAACCAAGTAAAAATTTGTACTCCTCTGGTGATCGAACCCGGGACCTCTGGATCTTAATTCCGGTGGGCGAATCCACGGAGGCGGTCGGTCTTGTATCCATTGATCCATTGGAGGTAGGAGTTCTTGGAGAACATTTTATTTCATATTAAAACTACAGGCCTTCTCTATGGATGGAAGAGTATAGGGAGAATGGGCCATATCCCACCACGATGGCCCAGTGCGGATTGTTGGGCAGCGCGTATGAACTAAATAAAATCGGCTCTTTAGTTAGCCGATCCCGCTCCAAACTTATCCCGCAGGATGAGTAGATTAAATAATTAGTTTTTTATTTTGGAATAATTTACTGATCATCACACTCTAAAATAATATGTTATATTATTTGAAACGTGAACAAAAATCTTAGGGACAAAATTAAATCAAGAAAGATAATATTTAACCAGACTTAAATAAAAGATTGATGGATTGGGAGGATTGGATAAACATTTGAGAACTTAAATAATGAAAATTAATAGTTACAGTGTAACTGAATCATTAATTTTCATTCTTTTATGGTTTAACTGTTACACCAATGCCAATTTAGCATCTATTGCCGAACTAGGTAAACCTGTATTTCAGCATATAATACATCGCCTCCCGCCTCTTAGCTTAGCTAGCAAACATAATTTCTATTGTGAGCTACGATAGCAAGTACAATCTTCGAGATATTCCAGCAATCTCTGCTCATACAAAAGCCAATCTAAAAAGGAATGTTCTCTATACACTTTTGGTAGCATCTATACCTAATACCTGACCAAAGACAGACATAACACCAAACCAAGTTCGACAAAACTCCACAGCGCGTATCGTGGCACAAATTCTTGCAAAATAAAATCTCACCATTACACAAGAGCGATAAAAATGTTGCATGAATGAATACACATGTGCAATTTAATTAACTTTTCACTCTCGTAAAGATGCCACATAAAACATTATGGGCTGTGCAATCCTTTTTACGGTTTCTTTGGTCTCTTAGACGTATATTTCCCGAGGGATTGGCGGCTCGGCTTTGTTCCGAGTGTTCCTGGTTTTACAGGAGACGTGGTCTAGTTTGGTTTCTGGTCTGCGTTTTATCTGAAACGGATTATCTGGGGAGAAAATGCTAGTGTTAGATGAGGGAAAAGATAAATAAATAAATAATTAATCAATATTTTTTACACTCACACGTATCATCTAGCCCAAAGTAAGTAGCCTAAGCACTTGTGTTATGGATACTAGATGGCGGACATATTTTCAATATAATTATGTATATAAATGTTGAAAATATACGACATAAACATATACACAACCATGACTCGGAAACAAACATTTGTGGTCATCACAAAGTTTGCCCCTACCAGAATTCGAACCCGGGACCTCTTGGCCAATACCCAGCAATCTGAGCATTTGACCAAGGCGGCCTATGCAAGATGCAATGAGACGGGGTGAAAGATGGAAGATGAGAAGGAATGACGTGATAATAATTTTGTGGATTGTATTTGGGTACGGAAAGTAAAAGAAGACGTTACACGACAACGAAATCTCTTGACACTGAAAAAGGCTAGCAGCAATAACAAGACAGTAAAAATTATAAATAAAAAAAGAATATGCATTTACAAATTCAAATAATCTTAAAAAAAAAACTATTAAATACTTATAAAAAAGGTTGGATTTGGAACACTATTTTCTTTTCATATTCCTTTTCCGTGCACGCTGTCCGGTTATGGAACTTCTTACCTGAAAGCATTCGACGAGCTCGCACTTTGGAGTCTTTCAAGCGCTTAGTCACTAACCATTTCCTCCAAACCTCTATATCAGTAGTTTTATGTAAGTTGTAATGTTTCGCTGTGTATATTTAGTGTTGTTTATAAATTAGTTGTTTATTTCTTAGTTGTCCCACTGATTTTTATATATTTGAAATTTGTCAATTACCAAGGTTGCCTGGAAGAGATTGCTTATAGCAATAAGGCCGCGTATTGTCCATACATGTCTATTGCTCTTTGTTCTTTTTTTTATAATTTTTGTTACTGTGTGCGCAATAAAGAATATTTGTTTGTTTGTTTGTATTAATTTGATTAGAAAAGTTATGGATATGAATGTTGATGGATGCCAAAAAAGAGAAAGACCACTGAAAAGATGATGTCTTGTGCGAGGTGTGGTTTGGAAATGATGGGTGTGAATGAAGATATGATGAGTGTCAGAAAAGAGTGAAGAAACCCAAATAGGTGATTTATTTTCGTTGGATCCCACTTTTGAATCCCAATTATTTTTGCTGTTGGATCTCACAAAATACTATTTTGAAGATGCGAGAGAAAAGAGAATAACAATAAAATTGTGCGTAAATTAACGTAACCAAATTTAAACGATATTGTGTTATTGGCAAGTTTCGCCAATTGACATATTGGAAATCGGATATTCATTGTTTTGAGAAATTCTGGAGCTAAACGGATTTATTGGCAATAAATAGATTTTATGTCGGACTATTGTTTTCGCAAACAACCAGATTGGTACGGTAAACAAATAAAAATCTTCACGCCCCTCATGTCACCTGGTAAAACTCCCACTACACTTTCATTCATAAATAGGCGTCATTTGCGTATGAACTACTTACTAAAAAAGAAAATGGTGGTTGGAAAAAGTTCGTAAAATTAAAGTCTTGATGTGGGAATTGAACCCGCATCCTCTGCAATCCGCGCAGTTGCCTCGACCACTAGGCCTTCCGAGACGTCAGTTAACTTGCCGAAATTTCTCCAACCGTACACTTCACGTTGTTAGCAGATACCATCGCAATGTGAAAATAAATTTCCAACATCCAAAGTAGGTTAAGCTTGCGTTTGCTTTTTAATATTACTTTTAATTTTGTTTGAATACTTTATATTGTATACTATCAAATATGTATTACTATGAAACCAAACGGAGCTTTCAGTGAAGCCGAAAAATAGCACTATGCAAACAGAAACAGCACCAAGAGAGCTAGGGTAGCACACAACAACATATCAATAGGGCCAACCCCAGTCGCGTGACCGGCACCATTGTCGCACTAATGGTCGACATCCGGCGACAAACCCGCCTTTCTATATACCGCCACACTATTTCACCAATAAGATAATACTTCATTACTTACCGGTTTAGCTAGATGCGTTTATGATAGCGTCTGGGGTAACGCGTGACTGCTTAACTCAGCACGCGGCTTGTTTGGTAAGGTGATCAGAGAAAAATGTTTGTGATCAACATCGTCATTTGTTCACGACTCATTGTACATACATGCATAAATCATGATATCTATCTGTATTTATCAGTGGCGGAGCGTCCATATAACCCGATTCCCAACAGCCGTACCAAACGAGCGAGCATAAAAAATCATTACCATAATGCAAGTACAATACCATTTTATAAACAAATAAAAAAAAACCACCAATAAAATCTTATCATAACAGTATTAAACGCGCGCGAAACAATATGCAACACAGGTACATACAATTCGCTCCCGCTCTCTAGATTCCTTCAACTAACTCGCTAAATATCGAGTTATGAACGCCTACTACAGCACGCACACAGACAAGCGTAGTCTTGTCAGGCGCACGCAACGAGAAATAGTACCTAAAGATTGCCTACAAGCCGGCATCAAGCCGGCATTTCGGCAGCCTACGCGCTTATGCATCGATACACTACGACTCACGCACACATTAGTAATAAACTACCACGAAAACAAGTCCGTCAAAAGTAAATATTTTAGATCTTATTACAATAGCCATAAAAGCGGAATTTCACTGCACTGAACTGCACTCAATATCGCGGTCGGCGCCGCTCCAACAAGCCGCTCCGGACCGGGTTGAATCGTCCTTCCCTTTTTAACACGGCTTTTGTTTGTATAATGATCTCTCTTTCTGGCCTTGCTGAGAAATACTGTCATGCCCACAGACGCGAGCGAGGTTATTCTGTTTTGAAATTTGCTTGCACTCACATAAACTTAACGTAATTAATTAGTTTTATTGTATTTTTAGCAGTAATTCAGTGAAATAGTAAAATTTAACTAACCTGTGTTGTTGTTTTAAAGGTGTATTGTGATTTTGTGAATTGTGTAGTGTAGCTCTGCAGGGATTTAATTGGTATGTTTTAGTTTTTAAATAATTTTGGTTTATTCTCTCTCGGCACAATAATGGCCGCTTTGACGCACATAGATTGTCCGATTTCTTGCTAAGTGAAGGAAAGCAGTTTACAAAGTTGTCCTTTGAAAATAAAAAATATGTCATACAGTTTAGGTCGAGCTCGTCCAAATATGTCAATAGATTACAAGTGTAAAGACGGTTTTTTCAAGCATTTCCACAGGCAACTTTATGATAAATATAGTTGGCTTACAGGCAGTTGTTTAATAAATAAAATGTTTTGTTTTCCGTGTCTTTTGTTTTCTGATTCTAGTAGCGTTTGGAATCGAACGGGATTTTCTGATGTTAATAATTTATCAAACTCTGCTAAAAAACATGTTCAAAGTGAGAAACATATGCATAGTTGTGTAGCGTTGCATGAATTTGGAAATAGTAGAATAGAAAACTATTTTAACAATAATTTTGACGCTCATAATCGCAAAGTCGAGCGTAATCGTATTCTGTTAAAACGTTTCATAGACACAGTTGTTCTCTTAGGTGAACAAGAATTAGCGTTTCGCGGGCACGACGAAAGTGTAAATTCGGATAATCGTGGTAATTATACTGAAACATTATTATATTTGAGTAATTATGACTCCGTATTAGAATTGCCGTGTGGTGACGGCAGAGTAGAATACAATTGTCACCACCCCAAATCTCTCCCGTGGGTGTCGTACAAGGCGACTAAGGATAAATCAGTGATGAGGAATGGGCAGCAGCGTTCCTCTTATACCATCTAGCTATGTACCTACTGCGACTTTTGTGCTCGATAAATGGCAATAGGCTCGCCACCTATTATTACATGGGACCTAACATAACTGGCGAAACGTGGGTGCTAGTTCACCTCTGCCTACCCCTTCGGGGATATAGGCGTGATTTATGTATGTATGTATGTATTAGAATGTCACTTTGAAAAATGTTACAATGTGTACAAATTACGATCTTTAAAGTAAGTTTCTGCGAGTACCCATTTTTTGTAGGTCCTAATTTTTACTGTGGCTTGCCTAACTTTTTTTTTCACGCCACGCCACTGGTATTTATCTATTCGTAGACAGAGGTAAATTTAATTTAAGATTATGTTTGGTCGCACGTGAGCCTATTGCTACTTATCGGGCACGAAAGTCGCAGTACATTGCTAGGTGGTATAAATGGAACGCTAACGCCCATTCCTCATCACTCATTTTTGAACCTTTTGTTTTCAATTTGAACCAGTAGTGTCTGAGATTAATAGCGCGTTCAACCAACCAAACAAACAAACTGTTCAGCTTTAGTATATTAGTATAGATGTGCTAGCAGTTCTCGCGGTCTACTCGGATCACAATAGGAAACGGCGCGTGCGAAATCTCACCCACACGACAGGAAGTTCCTCAAAGCTTCAAACACGAATCGAACTTTCACAATACGTCCAATTTCCAAGTGGCGGCAAATGTGGAAATCCTTTTTCGCCCCGTTCCATCCAAAGTTGGATACCCGTCGCGTGGCGTTACCGCAGAATGGATTTATAAGCGTTTAACAATAGCCCTGATCGGAGTACAATGCTTAGTAAATGCAGAGTGCTGCACGGAGGTCTTTTACACGGTATTGTGTCAGCTTACAGTGGACACAAGGTTTTCCGGCCAATGTAGCTAAAGTTAATTTTGTTATAACTCTAACTGCCGCACTCAGAGACGTCAAGTGAGTACTTAATGGCAAAAAATGACAATTCAAAACTAGTCGCTATTTTTGCCGAGTCTGGGGTCTAATTTAAATGAGATTTTTTGACATAAAGTACTCATTAAAGTTATTTGACGTCTCTGAGTGCGGCAGTAAGATAAATTGGTATACCCAATTTTGGAAGCAATATTTTCGCTTTTTTTTTTCAAATTATTACAAAAGAGCTATACATGAAAAGGCCTTGACTTGCCTAGAATTTTGGTAAGACTGCACTGGAACGTGTGTTTAAGGCGGCTCTCGCAGAATCGTACCAAATATGGCTGGGCAGAGAGAGATGGCGAAGGTGAGTGTTGACATGTGATGAAGGGGCCCCATAAATTGGGTCAGAAAACCCAAGGTCTGCTACTGATTTCCCTCTCTGCAACACTATGGATTCGGTACCCGCATAGTGTAACCATAGAATGCTAAAAAGAGTTTTCTATTCGTATAAACACTGCTTATAATATGTTATTTACTGAAAAGCAAAGATAATTATTAAATTGAATTCAGTTACTGTTTTCATTATAAAGCGTGTCAAGTTAAGTGTTTTGAAGTGACATTTGTAACAGCCTCCATTAGACAGAACAATGATGAACCACAAGCAACGTATGTTCTATTGTTCGATTGGTGTTTACATTATTATTGGGCTAAGTCTGCCTGTTGTGTAGTTATGATAATTAAGAGCTTCGATTTTAACTGAGCAAACAGATAGAGATTCAATGTCAGGGGGCATTAGAATTTACACGGGCGACAACAATTGGTGTTTGTCGCGAACGTACCACGTTCGTGTTGACACAACGCGTTTTCACGGTAGGTAATTCAATTGAAACGTTAACATTTCGTGTGCAAATAGAAAAGTCGGCATTCAGAAGGCAACAGCTGTTGGTACATACGCGCGTACACACACACTTCACCTGTGCACATTGCCAGCCGGCGGTACGCAAACCGACTTCCATATAAATTATCTGCGAAGGTCGCCATTAAAAACACTAATTTATTTCTCTGCAAACAAGACCATGTCTTAAGTGGTGACAAACAATCTAAACGGGCGACTTTTGGCAATTGTCGCCGCAACTTGACAGAAATATTAATTACTGAAACCAATATATTGTTTTGTAAAAGAGTCAGAAGGAGGGTAGACAGATATGTCTGCCCGTAATAATGTGTATCAACCCGCAAGACTTCAGTCATCCGTGACCATGGCGCATGTAACTGTGCCGAAATATCGGAATCATAACAAAATCCAGGTACGTGGTATAAATCCCGTTTATTCACAATTTAAATACTGAAACCAATTCGTAAACCGTAACACAATATAACAGACCATACTTCACCTTTCCGAACATAACAGCAGTTTTCACTGCATAAAAGTAATAATTGATGGTATGAATATTATGATAATTATTATCATTATATTCCTGCCCTGTTGCTAGGGTCATCTGGGGTGGTACATACATACGTCACTCCGTTCTCCCACAGGGGTAGACAGAGATCACTTCTTTCCACTTGCTACGATCCTCACATACGTCTTTCTCTTTGTTCAATCTCAATAATGTCCTCATGCATGCCCGTCGGTTTCGGGTACTCTTGGTCCTTTTTTGCCATTAATATTATCTTTAAATATAATTAAAACCAGGCAACGAACAGTAATCACCACGGCAACAAACACAGGTGTTTGGTTAGACACATATGCGATGGCAACACAGACAGATTTGGTTAGACACCTATGCTGTGCGATTTCTGACTGACGAGTCCAACGCTACTTCTTTTTCCTGCCCTTATCCCGCTCTAAGCGGGGTCGGCACAACATGTTTTCTTCTTCCACTCCTCTCTATCCTTCACCAATTTCTCATCCACCCCTCTCGCTATCATATCCTCCTTTACACAATCCATCTATCTTTTCTTAGTTTCCTTCCACGTTCATACCTAACATTCTTCTGCCAAAATAGCTTTCATCTCTTCGCGTCACTGACGAGCCCAATGCTCACCCGCGAAAATCCAGTAATTCAAAATTCAATTACTCATTCCGCGGAATGTAATCCACCACCCGATATCTTGGCTACGTACACACATACGCACCAGCTAATTTGGCGTGCGAAATACGCCCGGTGCGGATCAACGGCGAGAGGAAACGCCACTTCGCATTTATGTGCGCATTAACATTTCGCTCCAAAACGGAATCCTGCCGGCTTGATGTTTAATCAAGGGTAGGTAGGCCTGGAAGATATTGGAGGCGTGTTTGCGATTTTGATCGCAGTCATCATATCCCTGCTTTTTTACGGAGTTTTTTACTTTCCACACCTTTTAAACCGCCTCCGTGCTCTAGGGGTTCGCCTACCGGAATTAAGATCAATCCACTCCCTTTTGATTCCTATAATCCACCATAGTGATTAATGAATGTACCGAAATGTGATAGAAAGGACCATTTCGAGAGATGATTGGGTTGACGACGTTCCAATCCATACTACTCAAGGTTTTGGCTTAGGTGTTACAAAAGGCCGCATGCTTGATACCAACTGTCTTCGGATTAGCACAACCGCTTAGAGCACCTTGTCCAAGATTAAATAGTTCGATCTCGAGGTAAATATTATCTGGTTGAAACAATGCACCTGTTTCCCCGGAAGGGGTGATACGCTTACCAGGGTTCGATCATGTTACCCCTTACCTGATATAACCATCGATACGTAACGTTATTTTTTATAAAGTTAACATTTATTTTATTTTCACAATAGACAGAACATAAAATAGTAGAAAATAAACAATTCTGATAACATCGGGCGTGTCTGCGCCCAATAACGATTATGTACAACACTTTAAAAAACTAATTACTTACATTCTTGTACAACACAAAGAAAGAAAAACATATTATAGTAATGATAAAACAGGCAAAAAACAAATACAATTACAATAAAGTGACTATTCCCCTCTTTTATTTTAAGTGTGATGTTGTAATATCGCCTTCCTAATTTAAACGATGACGTATGTTTCGGTAATTGTAAAAGTAAGGATTACATTTTTTAAGGTTAAACAAATCTACCTTATAAATCATCGCTGCTTAAACCTTAATCGCCTTGTAGGACACCCATGGGATATATGGGTGGTGACAATATTTTATTCTACTCTGCCGTCACCACACAGCTAAAAGTACGGTTCTTATAAGCCATATCTTTGGCAGCAGCGTTCCTCTTATACCACCTAGCAGTATACTGCGATTTACGAGACCAATGGATGGCAATAGGCTTAAAGCATTATTGCAGAACAAGACCCAACGTAAACGCTCACAAACAATCCACCATAAATGGGATTGCATCAGGCACAGCTCAGCTCGCGGAATCCGCTTTTCTAATTAGAACTACTCGCGGCACCCTAGTAAGACAACCACCGCCTTTTCTAAGACAAACACAGCATACACCTAGATAGATGCACAACACAACAAAATTACATACATACATAATCACGCCTATATCCCCGATGGCAGAGGTGAACTAGCACCCACGTTTCGCCAACTATGTCAAGTCCCATGTGGCGAGGCTATTGCCATTTATCGGGCTCAAAAGTCGCAGTACATTGCTAGGTGGTATAAGAGGAACGCTGCTGCCCATTCCTCATCACTGACTTATCCTTAGTCGCCTTGTACGACACCCACGGGAGAGATTTGGGGGGGTGACAATTGTATTCTGCTCTGCCGTCACTACACGGCATAGCAGTGAAATGTTCATGTGTTATGTCTTGGCAGATTGGGAGACTATTAATATTGATAAATGCTGGGTCTTATTCGGGGCACGCGTTCATTTCGACACTTACAGCAGCCGTCCTAAATTGAATCAACACCCTTCTTCCTTGCTGTCTTGGGAGCGAAAAAATAACAGAATACGCCAGCCCTCACTCACCAGGGTGTAGTATCGTAAAAGTCGACTAAAAGAGATCTTCTGTCTTCGATACTGGTCTGGGGGCGTAAAATTAACGTAGAATAGGCCAGTCCCGACTCATCACATTGGTGTCGTAAATGTCCACTAAGGGAGATTGCCCGGTGTAGACCAATAAGCACCTTGGGGCACCCGAATGGTGGAGGGCAAACCACCAAAAACAGCATACCTAAAGAGAGTTAGTGTCAGGCAGGCGGCCGGCTGTAAAACCTAAGCCAAAACTTTGAGCAGTATGGATTGGAATGTTGTCTTTCCAATCACTCTCTCCGTTCATTGGTCTCTCGACATGGTCCGTTCCGTCTTTTTTCTATACATTCAATCATCAGTAGCTAGCTAGTGTGATGGATGATATGAATCAAAAGGGACTGAGAAGAGGGAGGAGAAGAGGAAACATACTGCGCTGACCCCAGATAGCCTGGGAACAGGGCAGGAACAGGGCAGCAGCATCTACTTTTAATTCGCAATGCCAGTTTCATGTTTCTGTGAGACAACCTTAATTCGTAGTCGAGAGAGACTGTTATGCAACACCACCTGACGGAGACAAAAGACTAGGTAATAAGTCTTAAGACTTGAATATTAAACACGGAACGTCGCTGCACTTTGTTGAATCTGATTAGGACCGGAACTGGGGTTCTTTGTTTGATACTCGAGTTTTTAAGTTACAAAGCATTATAAAGTGTAATAAGAGAGAGAAAACACAAAGTGGACATTAAATACAGAATAATTACAAAATTTTATTTTCCATTTTCCACATTACAATTATTACTTATTAGGTAAGTCGAGAAGACAAAACTTGGGTCTAAAATATGTGACACCCCAAATAACATACAGCCATTACTCAGAGACGTCAATTAACGTTAATGAGTGCTTAATAGAACAAAAATCATTTAAATCTAGCTAGACCATAGACCTGACAAAAATAGCGACTAGGTGTGAATTAACGAAAAGAACGTTAATACACACACACATACATAAATCACGCCTATATGCCCGAAGGGGTAGGCAGAGGTAAATTAACATCCACGTTTCGCCAATGTGGTACGGGAGCCTACCGCCTAACTCGATTGCTGATGATAGCTATATTGCAATGCACTGCTTACGGCTATAGCAGCCATCCTGAATTTTTAGGCGGTGCCATATTCATACAAATCATTCCGTGATCATTCGTTCAAAGCTATCGCTAATAGTTTAGGTATGGTATGGTATAGGTGCGAAATGACAGCATGACGTCATAAGACTATAGCTTTTGCTTTAGCAATCAAGTTAGGCGATAGGCCCCCAGGTTTCAATGCAATCACACTACATTGCCAGGTGGTGTAAGAAGAACGTTGGTGCCCATTGCTCATTACTGTTCAAACCCTTTGAACGGCACTCACGGGAGAGATGGGGGTGGTGACAAATGTTTTCTGCTCTGCCGCCGTCACCACACGGCACAACAACGTTAATGAACCCTTAAATTTAACGTCATGTCCCCGAGTACGGCAGTAAGTGCTGGTTTTTGTAATCATTATTTATAAATCTTTCACCACAAAATCCATCTGCAGCAGTGGAGACATTAAATGGCTGGTGATAGATACATAATAATGATGGCTAAGACCGTTTCTCGCACAAGAAAAAAAAATCGTGAGCGATCTAGTGATCCAAAAACAATGATGTATTCATGTCGTGGGTTATGGTCACTCTCCCTTTATACTTCCATCTACAGGAGGGGAAATTAAACGAGTGGCGATATCAATAACAATGATGTCCGTGCCTGGTGATCTAAAAACAGCGCTTTTTTAGCCTACGTTTCAAAGCCTCGCCATCATTAGTAGCTCTAAAGCACGCACTCAAAAACTGCAACAGAGAGCTACAAACGTAGGTACCTACTTTCCCAAATCCCATCTCGTAATCTGCCGGCTTTGAAGCTGCCACCGCTCGGAGTGTACATAAAAAATGCAACGACTGCATAACTAAGCGCCGGCAGCGCTTGGAGAGAAAGTAGATTTGTAGCAACAGGGGCAGCCAACTTGGTATTGTTCTGAGTGGAGTGGACGGTAGGCATTAGACTTTACGTAGTAACTATTTAGTGAACTGTGGCGTAGCGCAGATTTCCGAAACGTTAAAAGATGAGTGTTGGGCTAAGCGCCATATTTACCCGAATCTACCGCAGCATTAAAAGTGCAGAGTGTTGGCATGTGTGAGTTTCCCGAAGCATTGAGTGTGACGGGGCAACGTAAGTACACTTGGATCACAAGTCCCAAGCGCTGGTCCCGACTCCCCTCTCTGCCACACTATGGCAGCCCGGCAGACCCGGCACCCGCGGAAGGTGAATCCATGGAATGCTAGCTGCCGCACACAGAGAAGTCAATTGACGTTAATGAGCATCTAATGTCAAAAAAATGTATTTCAATCTAGACCATAGACCTAGCAAGTTATTTAAAAATGTTACTAATGGTTGTTAATTATCCAAATAATGCTTTGCTGATAAATATTGAAATAAAACATTTATTTTTGTTTAAAGTTCGAGTCTGCAACATATTTTATTTTCACTAATTTGACAACATCATTTTATATCTTTTTTATTATGTACACAACTCCATAGAGTCACCAAAGAGGTCTAAACAGGTATATTTACTTATTTTATTTATATATATCTATTTATTCTATTGAATAATTAGACATTCCGCCCACCATGGCCAGAATGGTCATCTTTCCCGCTCACCATGAACCAACAACTTACTAAAGTGGACTGTAAAATATAAAGTTATATTGATACTAATACTCGTAGGTTCAAATGAGTAGACCATACATGGTGACTAGGAAAAAACTAGGAACCAAACAACAATAGTTCTACAAAAAACAATAATATCTTAATCTATCTTTAAACATAACATAAACAATGGTCAAATTTATAGACTTTAAGGATAGGTTTCAAATCTGAAACATCTTAATCAATGCAACACAGTTGGAATATGCTAAAGAAAAAAGACAAAGTGTTAAAAAAAAAACAAACAAAATGTTACTAACATTCAACATAAGATAATAAAAATTAAATAAGTATTTACTCTGTCACTGGCAGTACACACAATTTCACAATAGGCCTTTTAATTATCGTATCATTGCATTTAAGACTCACAACCCTCGTAATATTGTCCAAGCCTCTGTGTTTTTCTACTATAACACCCATGAGCCATCTAGCTGGAGGAAGATCGTCTTCCTTGACTAAAACTACATCCCCAATGTTAGGCTCTTGTGTTTTGTTTGCCCACTTGTACCGTTGTAGAAATTGAATCAAGTACTCGCTTGACCACCCACGCCAAAATGTTTGCAACAGTTTCTGTGTTAGTTGCCAGCGTTTAAGAGAAGATATTGACGAGGTCTCGTAATTGTTATCCGGTACAGTCAGCAGTGGTTCACCGATAATAAAATGCCCCGGTGTGAGCGGTATAGAATCTTGTGAGTTGATACTTACCTGAGACAAAGGCCTAGAATTGAGGCACGCTTCAATTTGATAGAGTAAGGTGGAAATCTCTTCATATGTCAGTGTCTCAGCGCCGATTACACGTCTCAGATGATGTTTAGTGGACTTTATACCACTCTCCCAGAGCCCACCGAAGTGTGGAGCCCTTGGAGGGATAAAATGCCACGTCGTTCCAGCAGCGGCTAAACTCTCAGCAATCTCTCTCGTTAAAATTGAACGTTCTTGTGCTTCTAAAGTTCTTAGCTCGCGAGCAGCGCCCACGAAGTTCGTTCCATTATCGCTGTAAAGATCGGCACAGTGACCATGTCTCGAAACGAACCGCTTAAATGCTGCAAGAAATCCTTGTGAGGTAAGATCCGTTACAGCCTCCAGATGTACAGCTCTCGTGGCCATACATATGAACAGGCATATGTAGCCTTTATACGATCGATGGCCTCTACCTTTCGAAGTTCTGATCTGGATAGGCCCAGCGTAATCCACTCCACTTTGATAGAATGGACGAGTTGGTGTAACGCGAGCTGGTGGTAGTTGTCCCATTAGTTGGTGTCTCGCCTGAGCAGCATGTCTCACACAGATAACACATTTCCGTACACATAATCTTACTCTATTTTTTATACCTAATACCCAATATTTGGATCTTATGTAATTGACCATCAGTTGAGGTCCTCCATGAAGGGTCCTATAGTGTGCATCAGCAATGACTAAATCTGTGAAATGAGAATTTGATGGTAGTACAATTGGATGTTTACTATCATTACCAATGTCAGCTCTCTCCAGACGCCCTCCAACTCCCAAAATACCTTCGTGGTCCAGGAAAGGCGTCAAAATGGTAAGTTTGCTTTTCTTGTTCACTTCACCTTTCAGTTCAATATCTTTTATTTCCTGTGTAAAATGCTTAGATTGACATGCTTTTATGCTTATTTTAATTGCTTCCAATAGTTCCTTGCTAGTTAACCAACTCGGCAACGTTGTTTCAGTAGACTTTTTCGCGTTTGACATTGTTAAAAACCTTTTGCAATAAGCTACAACCCTCACTAATCTCTGCAATGACGAAAACTTGGTCCACAATTCAAATTCTTCTGTCTTGGTAATATTATAAACTTTCTTTCCTTTCTCTTCCAAACTTGTATCCTTCACTAACTTTCTATCATATTCAATATTTGTGTTACTTAGCCAATCAGGTCCTGTTTTCCAGAGAAGAATTTCTTCACATTCTGATGGGTTGACTCCACTAGATGCGCAATCTGCTGGGTTATCAGCAGATGAAACATGTGACCACTGATCTCTGTCCAGAATGTTCAAGATTTCCGAAACTCGATTTCCAATTAACGTCTTCCAACGGCTTGGATGACTGCTTAACCAAGCTAACACGATCGTTGAGTCTGTCCATGCATGTAAGTTTGTTTTCGGTATCTTCATGACCTCAGAGACTTCTTTTAACAACTTCGCTAACAGAACGGCGCCACACAGCTCCAAGCGTGGGACAGAAACTTGTTTTATTGGAGCTACCTTAGTTTTGCTGGTAATGAGTGTGACCTTGACAGTTCCAGATTCGGTTACAATGCGCGCGTAGACTACAGCGGCATATGCATCGGTAGAAGCGTCACTGAAGCCATGCAACTCCAGTGTGATATCGCTCTTGTTGACACCAATCCAGCGCGGTAGGCGAAATCTAGTAAGTGCTGTAAGTTCACCTCGGTAAGTAATCCAATCGTTAAGAAGCTTGGGTGGTAGCTCTTCATCCCAACCAATTCCTGCTAGTCATAGCTGTTGAATAAAGATTTTCGCTTTTACGATAGCTGGAGCAATCCATCCCATAGGGTCAAACAACTTCGCAATATCTGATATTACCTTTCTTTTTGTTACAGGTTCATCGATTGGCGGCAGCTTCACGGAGTACTCGAAGTCATCTGTTCGTCTATTCCAGGTAAGTCCCAGTATCTTAATAATTTCATCTGTTTTCAGTTCCAAATTAGTTTGTGTAGCTTCTGTTTCTTTGCTTATTTCTTTTAATAATACTTCATCATTGCTTGACCATTTCTGTAGCTCGAAACCACCCTTCCCAAGCAGTTCACTGATTTCTTTATAGATCTGTTTTCCTTCCTGTATAGTATCGCACCCTGTCAGTAAGTCATCCATATAAAAATCTTTTAAGACTCTTTCAGATGCTAGCGGATACTGCTTGCCTTCATCGTACGCGATCTGGTGTAATGTCCTGACTGCCAGAAATGGTGCAGAAGCGGTGCCAAACGTGAGTCTCAACAACCGAAGGTGTTCAATAGAATCTTCCGGTGTAAATCTCCAAATCAAACGTTGGTAATCTGCGTCTTCGGGAGCCACCAGTATTTGGCGATACATTTTCGCTATATCGGCCACTAGAACGGTAGGATGCAATCTCCACCTCATTACTAAATGACGCAGATCCGATTGGAGAGTTGGACCCACCATCAATTCGCTGTTAAGAGATACACCGTTCATGTCGCGGCACGAAGCATCAAAGACCACTCTTACTTTCGATGTTGTTCTCTCAAGCTTCACTACAGCATGATGTGGTAAGTACCCGCCATTTGGGTTGCTGATCTCATTCTTGGGTATCCTTTCCATATGGCCTAACTCGAGGTACTCGGCAATAAAGATCCTTCATTTGTGGTGTTCTTAATAGACGTTTTTCTTGCATTAAAAATCTACTTACTGCAATTTCCCGAGAATTCCCTAATTTGCAGCTAGGGTTTTCAGATTTGAAAGGTAACTTCACAATGTATCGCCCAGAAGCATCTCTTGTGGTTGTCTGAGTATAAAACTCTTCACACCTTTGCTCTTCAGGCGTGAACGAAGGTTTGCTAAGAAGCCCGTTGTCAGATTCAATTTCCCAAAATCGTTTGAGGTCAAATTCTTCTTCCATGACTTGAGCATGCAAGGTGGTCACAGAGGTACGATTTGATTCCGTTTTATTATCTTTTGATATTTGGCCAGACAAGATCCAACCGAGCCTAGTGTTCTGTGCTATTAGATTTCCTGTTGGACCCTTTATTAACCCCTCTGATATGACTTGACAATACACCTCTGCACCCAACAGCAAGTCGATTTTATTTGGTACGTTGAAACCTGGATCTGCCAATGTCATTCTTGGCATAGTTGCCCATAGTTGAATTCCCACCCGTCGCTCAGGAAGGAAAGTGGTAAGTTTGTTAAGAACGTGAGCTTTCACCTTAACCGTAAACGTCGGATCATGAATCGATTGTAATTTAACATGTACGATATGTTTCGATGATAGCGATGTGTTATTATCACTACCTACCCCAGATATGACACTTTTGCTTGTTACTTTCTTCAACCCAAGTAATTGGACTGCAGCCTCGGTTATAAAAGAAGCCTGTGATCCCTGGTCTAGTAAAGACCTAAGTGTCATTATCGATCCATTGTTGGTCTCAGCTTTTATTAAAGCGGTTGCTAAAAGTACTTGACTCTTGTTGTTAGAGAAACAAGTGATAATGTTGGTTTGATCACTTTCGTCTGATGTTGTCGCTGTTGCCGCAACAACATTGTTACCATTGTTAGAATGTGTGGTTGCCTGTACATTGTTAGATACGTTTGTGTTGTTTGAATGCAATAGTGAATGGTGTTTCTTTTTGCAAATTCTACATCTAGTGGGCAAACGACATGTTACAACAGAATGATTGGCACCTAAGTAGTTATAGCACAAATTTGACGTTTGGACAAAATTACGGCGGGCTGATAGAGTTTCATGTGCGAATTTCTTGCAATTTCCGAGTTTATGCTCGTTACTAGTGCAATAGGAACATACAGCCACTGGTTTGTCGTTAGGGTTAGCTACTACATGATGGGATTGAGTACCACTTTTTGTTGCTCTGGGATTCAAAAATTCAAGGGACCGAAATCTGTGTTCTAAAAATTCCATAAAATGCGTTAATTTTGGTAAATCGTTAGTTAAACTACAAATTTTTGCTTCCCATTGCTTTCGAGATTCACTATCCAATTTAGATGACAAAATGTAGATCACGATAACATCCCAATTCTGCGTGTTAACACCAGCATTTTTTAATGCGTTTAGACACTCGTTAGTCGTATCAAAAAGATCTTTAAGCGCAATTGAATTTTCGTGAAGAACACTTTTTTGGCCGAAAAACCGTTTTAAAATATAATTAGTTACGTATCTTTTGTTATTAAATCTAGTTTCTAGAAGGTCCCAACACACTAAATAATTGGCACTTGTTATTGGTAGATGTCGTAGTAACTGCTCTGCTTCGCCAGATAGGTAACTTTTTAAATAATGAAGCTTTTGTACGTTTTGTAACGAATTATTGTTGTGAATTAACGAAAGATACAGGTCACGAAACGTCGTCCACTCGGAATACTTCCCTGAGAAACTGGGAATCGCAATCTTCGGAAGTTGTATACCAATATTATCCCCAACGGTTTGATGATCCTGGCCTTTGTTCTGTTTGTTAGGCAAATTTCCTAAACTCTCCATTAGCTCTGATCTATAATCTGTGTACAACTCTTCCGCTATGGTATAGAAATCGTTGGTAAAGTAGTCTAACTCAGCATATTCACGCTCAGTAACAGCAGCGATAAGTTGTTCGTGTGCCTTGTCAAATGCTGTCCACTGTTTGTTCAAATTGTCTAATCTAGTTTCTATATAGCTCGTAGTTATTCGATCCTTTGGAGATTTCTTAAAATTTACTCTGCCCTTTTCTATTCTATTGTATAAATCCCCTTGAGCTCTTATCTTTGTTTCCATTTTTATCTTTAAATGTTCTGTTCGTAATTCGCAAAAAAATAATAAATCACTACTCACTCAGATCCGTAAAATATCCTCTTTCCAACTGCTAGGTAAGGCCACTGTCGCTGCTTATTTGATTATCCGGCTCGAAGGACCATGTTAATTATCCAAATAATGCTTTGCTGATAAATATTGAAATAAAACATTTATTTTTGTTTAAAGTTCGAGTCTGCAACATATTTTATTTTCACTAATTTGACAACATCATTTTATATCTTTTTTATTATGTACACAACTCCATAGAGTCACCAAAGAGGTCTAAACAGGTATATTTACTTATTTTATTTATATATATCTATTTATTCTATTGAATAATTAGACAATGGTTGTAGAGAAGCTCCTGGCCTAGCCGTGTGGTGACGGCAGAGTAGAATACAATTGTCACCACCCCAAATCTCTCCCGTGGGTGTCGTACAAGGCGACTAAGGATAAATCAATTATGTAGAATGGGCAGCAGCAGCGTTCCTCTTATATCACCTAGCAATAGTACTGCGACTTTTGTGCCCGATAAATGGCAATAACCTCGCCACCTATTATTACATGGGACCTAACATAATTGGCGAAACGTGGGTGCTAGTTCACCTCTGCCTACCCCTTCGGGGATATAGGCGTGATTTATGTACGTATGTATGTATTATTATGGCGACAGATTTTGATAAAATGGTAGTAGCTAGCCAGGTAGAATTTCAAAGGTCATCATGTTGCTTCAAATACGACACGTTTATCAGGCAGCAACATTTTTGCACAGCGACTAAATATCAATTGTTATCCCATAGTCCTTTTCAGACGAGCATGTCTGCCGTGTCTCACAGAAATCGATTGACATCAGCACTTCCCAAGAATACAGAATACCAAGCGGGGCCAAAATATGGAATATGCGCGCTCAAACCAGCCAATTCAATTCATGACGACAAAACGAGGTTTGTTCTATATTCGGCACATGTCTCCCCACCCCCGACAAGACACTGTACGTCAAAGCGATCGGAAACTAAAATGCTATAAAGAACTTTACGGATGTTGCAAAAATATAGGCTTCTATTGCCAACGTAATTTATGCTTCGGCTGAAACACAAAGTATCAAACGTAAAGTAAGTAAAAGTACTTACTCAAAGTAATATTTTCATGTCCTCGAAAAGAAAAATATATGAGAAAAATTATACTTAAATGACGCTTATTTATCCCCTCGTTTCGCAAGGGGGCGAGCCTAATGACATCTATCACGCAAACCAGGCGATATCAGAGGAATGTCGCTGCTCATTGCTGAAAACTGTCTTTACCCTAAATCGCCTTGTACCTACGACACCCGCGGGAGAGATGGGGGTGGTGACAATTGTGCGGTCACCAAACGGCGAAATGGCGATCAAAGTTTTGATATAATTGTTCAAAATAATTGTGAAGAGTCGTATAGGCATCTGCCCGGAATGCCGAGGACAGGGGTTCGATCCCCGAATCAAGACCATAAATTGTTCAAACTTTTTCTACCCACAGATTTGTTAGTGATAAGTTATCTAACAATTATATAATCACGCCTACCCCTTCGGGGATATAGGCGTGTTTTATGTATGTATACAGTACAAAATGTTGAAATAAAAATCAAAATACCTAATAATAATTGTTCAAATTATAAGAAACTGATGTTTGTTTACGCAAAATATCTCATCGAGACAGCTGGACTTTACCAGGTCTGGTTTCGTCTGTAAGTGGTTTCACCGTCAAAACAACACCTGAGAAATACAAAAATCATATTGATAAACAGACGTTCAATTTCAACGCAGCTGTGTAATATCTCTACTCAAACGCACAAGAGGCACAACTCAGAATTGCATTCCTGCAACTGTAAGTCTTGTGATGATGAATTTAGAACACAAAATGGTAGCGAGTATTTTGTGAGTTGTGTCTATCTAATGAGCGATATCACGTCAAAACAACACCTAAGAAATACAAATATCATATAATATACATATACGTTAAATTATATGTGCAATATCTTTTCACAAATACAAAAGAGACACACCTCAAAATTGCATACCTGCAACTGTAAGTCTTGTGATCATGAATTTAGAACACACAATGGTACCGAGTATTTTTTGAGTTGCGTCTATTTAATGCACCCAGACACAACACGGGCGTCTCTCGCGAGTCTCCTTTGACCGTGTGCCAATAAATATTGGAGTTTACAAAGTAACCGACCACTAAACGTCATCGTTAACGGATACCTAACTTCAGTTAAATCAACCTCGGACCTAAATATTCGGGTAGATTTATAATTCTCGTTGCCGTGTGGTGACGGCAGGGCAGAATACAATTGTCACCACCCCCATCTCTCCCGTGGGTGTCATATAAGGCGACTAAGGGTAAAGACAGCGATGAGTAGCTTAGATGTTAGCTCACTCTGTACCATAGTGCTGCTCAACTCGAATTACATAAATCACGCCTATACCCCCGAAGGGGTAGGCAGATGTGAATTAACACTCCCTTTTCCCCAAATAATTCAGGTCCCATGTAATATGTGGCGAGCCAATCGCCATCTATCGCCATAATCGGGCACATAAACTCGCGGTGTATTGCTAGGTGGTATAAGAGGCCTTCTATGCTGGCCTGGGAGCGAACAAATAACGTAGAATAGGCAAGCCCTAACTCATCCCATGGGTGTCGTAAAAGTCGACTAAGGGAGATTGCTCGGTGTAGACCAATAAGCACCTTGGGGCACCCATATGGTGGAGGGCAAACCACCAACAACAGCATACCCAAAGAGGGTTGGTGTCAGGCAGGCTTATACTTCTTCTTCCTGCCCTGTTCCCAGTCTATCTGGGGTCGGCGCAGTATGTTTCGGAGTTGTGAACGGGTCTCTCGACATGGTCCGTTCCGTCTCTTTTCTATACATTCATTCATCAGTAGCAGCTTTACGGTGTGATGGATGATGTGAATCAAAAGGGAGTGGATGGCTCGATGACGTCTGACCGAAATGAATGGAAAAGGAAACATACTGCGCCGACCCCAGATAGACTGGGGACAGGGCAGGAAGAAGAAGGTATAAGAGGAATGCTGCTGCCCATTACTCATCGCTGTACGACACCCACGGGAGAGATGGGGGTGGTGACGATTGTATTTTGCCAAATAAACTTCAATTCATTAATTCATAAAGGGCTCCCTTTCAGCAGAAACTGTAGTCAAAGATAATTGGCTTGCTTGATTTGTATCAGTTGGACAGTTAAGTCTCCGATTAAGTTATCTCATTTAACTTGTCTGACAGTTCGACACCGAACGCCGATAAACGTTGTAATTATTCGAGAATAGGTTTGATCGATTAATGTGACGATTGGGAACTTTATCATTTTGGGGACTAGTCTCGTAGCTTGTGCCGTAAAGGGCGCGCTAGGCTAGTGATTATGTACCATATAAGCAACATTCCTAATAGGTTGAAAATTTTTTATTTAAATGCGTTATCATTTCACAACAATTATTCGTAAAGAGAGTGACTTAAGAAAATTATAATGAGAATATAAATTGACCGAGGGCAAACTAATATATCGAAGCAAAGAAAAATAACCGAACGCACGGTATTTGTAAAAATATCTGCTATGGAATGTTTGAAATTTGTTTTTACATTGCGAGGGTAGCCGTTGGCTTACAACGTGAAGTGTAAAGGTTAGAAGAATTTCGGCAAGTTAATTGGTGTCTTGGTTGGCCGAGCGGTCAGGCACCTGCTCGGATAGCAGCGGACGCGGGTTCGATTCCCGCATCAAGACCATAATTTTTCGAAATTCTTTTTCTAACCACCAAAACCTTTGTAAAGAAAAACATATCAGAAGAAATTCAAAAACTATGGAATCGAACCCGCGTCCTCCAAAATCCGAGTACCTACCTATACCAAACGTACACCCAGGACACTTTTACAACCTCATTTTCTTTGTAATAAATAATATTTCTAACGTTTAATAATGTTCACATAAAAATCAAATGATAATACAGAGAAAAAGACATCATCGCACATTCATTTATTACAAAACTTTTCACATAACACTTTCAATTTCACAAATACCGTTCAGTATTCCGTGACACCCAGAAGAGTATGAATCCACATCATAATAGGTTGTTGGAAAAAGTTTCTTCGCATTTGATATAAAAACTCAGGTAAGGACAGCGATGAGTAATGGGCAGCAGCATTTCTCTCATACCACCTAGCAATATAGGTACTACGAATTACGTGCCCGATATATGGCAATACGCTCGCCACTTATTACATGGGACCTAACATAATTGGCGAATAGTGGGAGTTAATTCACCTCTGCCTATCCCTTCGAGGATAAAGGCGTGATCTATGTATGTATGTATTTATTGATGCCTAACCTTATACAGTATTGTGACGGCAGAGCAGAATACAATAGTCACCACCCCCATCTCTCCCGTGTGTGTTGGTGTCGTACAAGGCGACTAAGTTCCTCATGCCAACTAGTAATGTAGGTACTGCGATTTTTAGCCCGATAAATGGCAATAGGCTCGCCACATCAAAAAGAACAACGACCTCTAATAAAAATACACAAAACTGCATCGTTGTCTGTTACAAATTCTGAAAGCGGCCAGCCACTCAAACGCTGCGCCGATATATCGGAACACAGGCGCGGTACACACGGGTGGGTTTTGCATAATCTAATATATGCGCCGTGGCGTATTTACATAAACAATGTCAGACTGTCCGTCTGTTTGTACCGTCAATGTCTAGTCAATTTGGTGCGAGCGAGCGAGGGAGAGATTTTATCGGCGTTTGTCGTTGAGAGCGCAACAAATAAATTCTATAAATAAATTACCGTGACAGGGTAATGAATTTAAAACTTTATTGTTATACCTGCTGACTCGACAGACGTTGTCCTATCTTAGCTATGAATATTCAGTTAGGTAAAGAAATGAATGCCGCGTGGTGACGGCAGAGTAGAATACAATTGTCACCACCCCAAATCTCTCCTGTGGGTGTCGTACAAGGCGACTAAGGATAAATCAGTGATGAGGAATGGGCAGCAGCGTTCCTCTTATACCACCAAGCAATGTACTGCGCCTTTTGTGCCCGATAAATGGCAATAGGCTCGCCACCTATTACATGGGACCTAACATAATTGGCGAAACGTGGGTGCTAGTTCACCTCTGCCTACCCCTTCGGGGATATAGGCGTGATTTATGTATGTATGAATGTAGGTAAAGAAATTAAAATAAATAGACTGGGAACAAAGTCGGAAGAAGAAGGTAAATAAATAAAAAAAAAATACAATAATCAACTAAGTTTCCACTAAAAAAATATCCAAATTAGAAAACTTAAAAAACAGAGGAATGAATGAAATAGTCACTGTCAGATTATGGCTTGAAGTATTGAAGGAAAACAGGGATTAATTTTTACACACCGACGCGCACGGAATATCTGATAGTAGGTAACATATAAAGCTAAAAGATAACAGCGTTCCGAATTGACCGTGGTAATATTTATTTACAATTAAGATTACAATTAAGTAGTTTAGTCGCATAATGCCTCATTCGTAAAATGACACCCGAGTATCGAAAGGACTCATTCGCGAATAGACCATTATACCAACACCGCAGCTATTAAGTACCGAACAGTGTACACGATTGCACTCTATTCTAAATCCGTAAGCCACTTACTAGTCAACCAATACTAATAATAACAACGAACCTATTAGCCGAGGAGGACACGACATGAAATAATTAAATACAATTCTCGAAACAGCAAAAGCTGAACTGTCGATATATTTCATAGAACCGCAGCCGTAACCGAAGTGTGTTTAAATTCTCTCTGCGCGTTCGTTTCTCGGATACGCAAGTTGCTACTATACCTACAGCGGTTTTAGCATGGCCTAACAGGATTCGTTAACAAACGAACTAGTTCCGAGCAGTGTTCTTTTGTGTGAAACCAGCTTAACAGTTCGACACCGCTCCAACTTCGCGTATTAAAACGCATCAAGCCAACGTAAACCTAACATTCTATTGCAACTGAAGCTTGTGAAAAGTTTAACGTTTTGAAAAGAATAAAGCAATATTTTTAAATAGCTTTAAAAATCTTTCAAACATATAAATGAACGTGAACAAAACAAAATATAATTAGACCTTTCCGCCCCAACAGCCATCAGTCCTCCTGGTAGTGTGCCCTGCACACTGCCACTTAAGGTCCGCAATTCTTCGGGCTAAGTCGGTGACCTTATATAGTTCACGTTCATTTCTGATATGTTCAGAACAACAAACTTGCCAACACAGAACTAAATACAAAACGAACTAGTTCCAAAACAACTAAAAAGAGCGTTTCATTCACTAAACGCAGCATTACAACGGCGCGTGGCAACTCGCGTTTAGGTAGGCCCAAATTTAATATTTTGTACCTCCGAGATAAGTCATTTACGTGGGGGTTGCCTTTCGCAGAGTTAGATTAGTTTTAAGGGTATTATTGTTATTGGAGGCGTCCCGGACTAGGCTATTGTAGACGCTGTGTATTCAACCTTTGAGTTAAGATGGTTAACGAGCAGAATATACTAGGGATAGAGATTGTATGAGAAACGAAGGTGATCCCTGAATATGTATTATTTAACAAAGTAAAGTCTATTCTCGAAGACTGATTCAATCGAATGGCTAAGAGGTTGGTTGGTTCGTGTGATGAAAATCTGCATTTCAACTCGATTCAAGAACGTTTATAGAATGATTAAGTTAATTTTCGTTATGATGTGTAGATTATCATCACGCTGCCCTTATCTTATTGCATGCTACATGCTATCTGGGGTTGCCGCAGTATGTCGTCTTTCTCCACTCTCTTCAGTCAGTATGATGTGGAGGCAAGGGGTGTGGACAGTAAATCATACTGTCCACACCCCTCGCCTCTACCATACCTCACACAATCCATCCATCTTTTCAATGGTCTTACTTTACTTCGACATACATCAACATTCATGTCCATAACATTTTCTATTCACATTCATGCTACTAACTAGATTATAGGTCATATTTATTTTTTATTATCTAAATGATAAAATGAACACATACACATAATCTCTTTATCTCCTTGGAATTTTTCAACATGGTTTCGATTTAAAATTATAAAGACAAAGTCCAATAACAGGCGACATGTTCAGGATCACAAAAGGGATAAGGGGTGGTGACAATCGCTTCTCAAAAACGAAAGAGACAATTCAAATTGCATTACCGTAACAGTAACTCTTTTTGCCATAAACTGAGAACACATACTGTTTCGAAGAGGAGCTTTCTACCGCAGTGGCATAGCGCGCTTGTCCTGCGACTGCGTAAACTAAGCAATGTTTGCTAAGGTCAGTCATTGGATGGGTGACCAAAAATTTACTTTCTCTAGTTCCTTCGTGCTTCGGAAGGCACGTTAAGCCGTTGGTCTCGGCTGCATCTACTGTCGTTAATACCCACCAACTCGCATTGGGACAGCATGGTGGGTTATGGCCTAATCCTTCCATCTATAGGGAAGGCCAGTGCCCCAGCAGTGGGGACATTAAAGGGCTGGTGATGATGATGATGACAGAATATTTTGGAGTACCTATTGTTTGAGTTGCATCTCTCTTGTGTATTAAATGAGGGATTGTATTCTCCTCTGCCGTCACAGCACGGCAATTCAAATAAAACTAGAAGTCAGAAGAGTACGCACCCTGGGATCCTACAACAGCATACATTTCGTCACTTTTGTCCGGCACAACCCCTCTATTTGTCAACAGACGGCCCTTTGTAAGTTCAACAATCAACGGGACAGACCGGTGACGGTTTTTTTTGGCAAACACAACTTTTTGCCGCGAGTCTGCGCAGAATTGAATTAAGTCCCTTTTGCTAGAGACAATAGTTCCTTTGGACGCCAACTGATTGGTGATTGTGAGCGAGAGCAATTTAGTTGTGAAGCTGACATAAATTTTGTTAAGCGCGTATTAGTGTTTGTTTGTGTTACTAGATGGAGTTATTTTCAATGTTAAGAGCGGTTAGTCTCACAAGTAGGTACAGTCAACAGCCGGTCAGACTGTACAAAATTGTAGGCGGATTTAATACATACATACATAAATCACGCCTATATCCCCGAAGGGGTAGGCAGAGGTGAACTAGCACCCACGTTTCGCAAGTTATATTAGGTCCCATGTAATAGGTGGCGAGCCTATTGCCATTTATCGGGCACAAAAGTCGCAGTAGGTACATAGCTAGATGGTATAAGAGGAACGCTGCTGCCCATTCCTCATCACTGACTTATCCTTAGTCGCCTTGTTCGACACCCACGGGAGAGATTTGTGGTGGTGACAATTGTATTCTACTCTGCCGTCACCACACGGCGGATTTAATGAGGTGGTAAACATTGCCATGTGGTTACAGTAGAGAAGAATACAATTGCCACCACCCCTATCTCATAACAGTGCCAAGGTATGAGCACCAGCGTTCCACTTTTACCACCACCAAGCAAAATAATGCGATTGCGTGCCGGATGGGTGGCAATGGGCGCGCCTCCTGTTACATAAGACTTATAGTTAGCAAACTGTGAGTGTTAATACACCTCCGCCTACCCCTCCGGGGTGAATACCCACTTTGGGCTAGACGAATAGGCGTGATTTATTTGTATTAAAAAACAAATAGAACTTCTATTATGTATTAAAATAATGACAATAACGATGGTAAGATAACCTACACTTGTGTCACAAGTCCCAAGCGCTACTCCCGACTCCCCTCTCTGTCACACTATGGACCCAGCACCCGCACGGTGCATCCATGGAACGCTGAGTTTTCGCCTCAATCGATCAATAAACCGCGGTCAACATTTACGCTCTGGCAACACAAAGCAGCACATCGTTCTGGTATTTCCTGGCAACCCTACGCGAGTCTGGCTTGCATCAAACGAATTCCTATGGATTATGAGCGCGTGACGCAACCGATATCGGTTATAATTTTCCGATGGGGATATTTCGGATGTCTTTATCTCGATGGATTCAACCTTCGCATTACAGTTTGACCTAAAGTTCGTGTGAGCTTTCGCAGTGCACGCGAATTAATACACGCAGCTTAGCTTATCTGGGATTACGATTTAAACCAATATACACAGTGCAAGGATACGGTTAAATTGGTTTGACCAGATAACCTATTACTGCCCAGAAGATTATTACTAAATATTAATAGGGATAGTATTAAGGTTTTGGGGTTAGAAAAAGAATTTCGAAAAATTATGATCTTGAGGCGGGAATCGAACCCGCGTCCGCACCAAGTTGTACTAATTTTTCTAACATTTATATAATGTTAAAATTAAAATCGAATAGGGATAGTATTATTTGCTTGGAGAGGAAGGCCTAGGCGGATCTTTCATAGTCAAATTGAAAGTCTAATTAAAAAGGGCCAGGTCAAGAGTATCCGAAAACGACGAGCATGCATGAAGACGATAATGAGATTGTATGAAGCGAAAGATGTAAGTATCGTAGCAAGTGAAAAGGAATGATCTCTGCCTACCCCTGTGGGAGAAAGGCTTGACATATTATATATCACTCATACAAGCACGAAATTGTTGGGATATGGAAGGTATGCCGCGTCCTCAACGAAAAGCGCAGTAACCTACTACACACTTCTATCGTTGGATCCTGGATCCTGTACATATTCGAAGTTCTGCCAGAAATTCCGTAATCGTGATTTAGATCTTGCTAATTCTACCTTATCACAACAAAGTGGTCGAAGCGTTGGACTATAAACAATAATGGTGTTACTACAAAAAAGTGTTTAACCCCCGAATACAGAAACGTTACTCAAATTTAGGGGACTGCTTAAAAAGTTAAGTGGACACTACCTGTCAGAATTTGTATGGAAAAACGTCAATTTTGACAATACTTAAATGTTAAGCGGGACTTAAACTTTGAATAGCGTTTCTGTATTCGGGGGTAAGACGTATAAGAAGTAAGACGTTGTTTAAGAAGTGTTTAAATCTGATTTTGTCAATAGTGTGTGACGGTGACGGCATCTGATTTAAACACTTCTTAAACAAAATATGTTTGTAGTAACACCACAAATGTTTAATTTGAAAGCGCACGAAGAACAACAGTTTAATTTGAAATAAAACTTGAGAAGAGGTTTAATTTGAAATAAAACTTCAACCAATTCAATTTCAATTTGTCTCCAAAACCACCGGTCCCCCGTTTAATTACCTCTTGCACGTTTCGTAACGTTTGTTTACAAGCGTCGTCGGTCGCGTCTAGACGGACCAGTTGGCAGCCGGACAACAATTCATTTTGAAACAATGCCTAGTAATTAACGGGGGAGAAATCTTATACCTATGGCCGCCTTAATTTTCCGACACATTTAACTTCAAAAGATTTCGCGTGCCATAGAGAAAACTACCTTACGTCAGAACCGTCGTGTCTTGAAGGGCGTCGGCTGGCGGAATCTCCGCGTTATTGCTGTCCAATGGCGTCTCACATTGCGTTGGCGCAGCGTTCGCGACACGCCTTCTTGGCATAAATGGCCGTGACTCACTCCGAATGCCAGGTGACGGCTCCGACACGCGAGCGTGGAGTGACAGAATTCGGTGAGACGGAGTTTCAGCGCATAATTGAAAGGCCAACAATCCGCCTCAGTCGAAATACCCACACGAATCTTCAGGGGCCTTAACACCAACTCTAAGCGCGACTCAATTGCCATTGTTGAAGTGAGACAACGCTATAAGCCGAGTAGAGCGGGGCGTCCCGTTTTGTCACCCGCGTTTGGATCGCATTAATACTTCATGATACGGCCACAGGACGTTCTAATGTGGAAGTGGTGACACTTCACCGAGAGTGTCGGACAAGGCAACTCTTTAATTCAAACAGTGATGAGAAATGGGCAGCAGCGATCCTAGCAATAAACTATGGTAATACATGACCGCCGTGTGTTGACGGCAGAGTAGAATACAATTGTCACTCTCCCGTGGGTGTCGTAAGGCGACTAAGGTAAAATCAATCATGAGGAATGGGCAGCATCGTTCCTCTTATACCACCTAGCAATAGCAATGTACTGCGACTTTTGAGCCCGATAAATGGCAATAGGCTCTCCACCTATTACATGGGACCTAAAATAATTGGCGAAACGCGGTGCTAGTTTCACCTCTGCCTACCCCTTCGGGGATATAGGCGTGATTTATGTATATATGTATGTAATACGTGAACGGTGGATGACAATTGGCTCGCCACTGCCACTTCGTAAACGGCTTGACCGATTTTTATGATTATTTTTTGTGTAGGTAGTCGTATATTTGGTAGGTCGGAGAATAGGAAGTAGGGTATTTTTATGCCTCTAGCTAGGTGATAGGGCAAAACAAGGTTTATTGGATCAGCTAGTATCATAATACTAATGTGTGCAAATAATATAGCTTAGCCTGATTTACGACCGACCGATAGTTGTCTTCTACTATTTTTCTTCATCTATTATATTAATTGGACGCCGTCAATTAAAATCGTTCAATCAATTTCGTTTTTTGCTCTTTAGACTATGAACATTTCTTTGTTCTACCAAAAATTAGAAGTGAAATTTAATATTATTCAAAGACACTAATTAAGTCGTTGACCTATTAATTACAAAGACAACGGGACGAGTGTCCGCGGGGAAATTTTGTTTTGACAGAATAATTGAACGCAATACAGACTTGACACCGAGCTCTCACAAATCTCTACATCTGAACAATTACAGTTGTGAGATGCCAAAGTTCTTATACATAATATCATCTTGTTAATTTAATTGACTTGTATTAAAACGGACATAATTTATAACTTTCTCTGATAGTTAAGATGATAGTTAGCACGAAGCACTACACATTTGAGATAAAACAAATTTTACTCGCATACATTTAGGTGTTAAACAAAAATAATTGCAAACACCTGCATTAATAATTAACCAGCCAGTGATTGGGTTATGGAAACTAGATGACGAACCAAACCCCTCATTGTTTGTATTTCAATCCAACACAAAAAATACCATTTCCACACCACAATTATTAGTGTGACGAACCAACCAAAAGCTAGACACAGCAAAAACCATCTTCAGCGAACCGTACGACGTAATTGATAACTTAAATCGGGCAACGCAATTAGCGGTGCAACAATTCAAATCCAATTAGGGCCAGATCCCCCCAGAAGCCGCTACATCTGTTGCGGTAACGGAACCAATTGGTAGGACCGGCTGGGATATCGCGTCTTGGTCAAACTTATACCATGCCGGCGTAATAAGACCGGCACGTCGCTTCGGAAACTTCCCAGTTTCCCCAGTAATAGGCGTTTTCTGGTGGGAAAACAAACGTTCCCAAAGTGTCCCTTTCAAAACAATCCAGGGAACAAAGAACTGTATATCTAGAACTTTATGAGCGCTATTCGAGTGATCTGTCTGCAAATGTGAAAAAGATTTACAGTCCAACTTCTCTTTTAGATATACATAAATCTCGGCTATTTATCCCCGATTTTCGCCGCGTGGTGACGGCAGAGCGGAATACAATTAATTGTCACCACCCCAAATCTCTCCCGCGGGTGTCGTATAAGGCGACTAAGGGGAAACAGTGGCGAGGAATGGGCGGCATCAGCGTTCCTCTTATACCACCTAGTAATCCCATTCTCCCTGCCCTGTTCCCAGTCTATATGGGGTTGGCGCAGTATGTTTCCTCTTCCATTCATATCGGTCAGACGTCATCAAGCCATCCACTCCCTTTTGATTCATATCATCCATCACACCGTTAAGGTGCTAGTGATAAATGAGTGTATAGAAAAGAGACGGAACGGACCATGACGAGAGACCGATGAACGGAGAGAGTGATTGGAATGACAACATTCCAATCCATACTGCTCAAGGTTTTGGCTTAGGTTTTACAGCCGGCCGCCTGCCTGACACCAACCCTCTTTGGGAATGCTGTTGTTGGTGGTTTGCCCTCCACCATTCGGGTGCCCCAAGGTGCTTATTGGTTTACACCGGGCAATCTCCCTTAGTCGACTTTTACGACACCCATGGGATGAGTCGGGGCTGACCTATTCTATGTTATTTGTTTGCTCCTAGGTCAGCATAGAAGATTACCACCTAGTAATGTACTGCGTTTTAGTGCCCGATAAATGGCAATAGGCTCGCCACATGGGACCTAACATAATTGACGAAACGTGGGTGTTAATTTAATTCACAACTGCCTATCGGGGATATACGAAGATATGTGCGTGATTTATAGTATGTATTTATGCCCGAACGAGTAGGCAGAGGTGTACTAAATAAAACCCATGTTTTCGCCAATTATTATCTTCGGGCCAATGTGTAGTCATCGGGCACGTAGGTATACGGTATATCGTAGTATATTGATAGTTGGTATAAGAGTTACGGTCGCCCTGTACGACGATACGACCCACGGATAGAGGTGGTGTCAATTTGTGTTCTATTTGCCGTCACCACACGGCACGATTTTCTTTAGTGTCTGCAAGAAAAGTTTTGCTTACTTTTTAAATTTTACTTCTTGATTTGAATTTACCTAAATAATATTTAGCAACTCAAGATAAAAAGGAAGAATAAGCTATAAACAGCTGCAAGGACAACGGAAGACTGTTTGGACGGCGGAAGATTGGTTGCCTGCTTACAATATTATCTAATGGGCTGATGCCTGTTTTCACCATTACTGGTTGAGGGTTAGTAGTGTAAGAATATACTTACGTTTACCTATACCTACATTATAACTTACTGGGATTTGGATAGGTTATCACGATCGGCAGACTGAGTTACAAACCATTTTAGTGAGAATCGTTGGCGACCTCTGGTGTCTAGGAATTAATGGGGTGAGTGAATGACAATACGCATATTATTACGTAATAAAATGTAATGTTGTATGTATGTTAAAACTGTGGTGTCGAATTGTGTGTGTGACGGGGATGAGTTAATTTTATAAAGAACTTTTAAATTCGTCTTCCTTTTTCTATTATAGTCTGTAGCCCATCTGTTCTATTCGTTTACCTACCTATTTAAGATAACTAGCTAGACAATACATTAAACAACCCATTCATTGTTTCTTGTCATTATGAAAGTGGCGTTGCAATTCATCTAGGTAACACCCAACGTAAATCCACGAGTCTCACAATAGAACACTCATAAAGTAAACAATTCGGAATATAAAAACAAATTGTAGCTTCGCTAAAGATAATAATAAAATCCTAAAATGACGCCGTCATTAGTAGCTGCGACTCTATTTCAATTGTCTTTTGTCAATAAATTAATGCTGACAATTTGCGTGTAAGTAGGTACCTAGGTATATGAAAACAATATTACCCAATTTCTACAAGTAGGTAATTATAATTGACTTAGAAAACGTGATAATATTGCTGCGAATTCTTATTTATTGGCAGCCGGCACCAATTTAATAAGCAACCATCAAATGAACAATTCATTATTTTAATCTACAAGATGTGTGGAAATGAAACGAAAGACATTACAATTTATTACTATTGTGTTTTACACAAAATTTATTGCAACAGATGTATGTACTTACACACACAAGCCGCCACTATAAATTAATGCGTTTGCTGAATTGACAATAATTTATACAGACTCGATTAATGTGTATGTTGTATGTATGTAGGTGTACATTCGCTTGGAAGTTTGGTAGGTATGCTTTTAAATGCATCAATAAATTAAGTATGTCCACAAAGTACAGCGCATTTTCCTCAAAGGACGGTTTTATTTAATTTGTTCTGATGATAATGTCTGTGTTTCGAGAATGGAAGCTTGGATAGTGCGAAACGAGCCAATTATTTTGACCAGAACTGTCTGGTCTAAAACCATTTTTACCTGATGTATTATTTGTATTACGATACAATAATTTTGGACAAAAATCCCCTGCTAATATTTTATTCTGTCCCGAGGACAGCAAACGTTTTGTCATAGTCGTAGAACCCCGAAGATTTATTTCCCGCCGAACCTAATGACCAAGCGATGTCAATCACAATAATTGACAGACTCAACGGAGACACCAACCTAATTCTGTATTTTCGAACAAGAAAAACTCGGTGGCCACGACTAACATAGAAAAGACAAAAGAATTCATTACAATTTGGAAATAAACTGTGAAAGTGTTTAGTATTTCGATCCTGTGTGTCAACAAAATGTAACCTCAAAATTGTCATCAACAATATAACGTGTGGCGACTATAGATAGCGGTATATCGATAACAACATTTTATCGATATACAGCAATGAACACCAGATTATGCCGTTGACACCGGACAGATTTCTAGCTAATGATGCAAGACATGAAACTGGAATCTTTCAAAACACGGCCATTTTTGAAGTATCTTTGTATCTACGTAGGTCGGTGCCTATTGTAATCAGTACAGGAGTACTCACCCTTTCCACTTCGAGGTCGGTCCCTGTACACAGTCTTTTACCACTACTGCCGTTGTAAGCCATCGTACACCACAAAACAAAACACAAATCACTCCGAAACGCGTTCAGCGGAGTCAAGAAGCAGTACACTTCCTCTTACGGCGGTCACGAACAGACTGATTGAACGAATGAAACTTCTGCAAGCAGTGAACGAAAGACGAAATCGCACGAATGAAATGCGCACGGAATTTTATTGCCACTACAGAAAATAAGGTTTCCACATATATCTACCATGAATCAAGGGAGTATTATAATCTTAGAGATATGGTAGGTTTTCCATGAAATGGGAATTAAAAGAAAATTAAATAAATATCAAAGAAAACAAATCAAAACATTTTAAATGTAATATAAAATAATGTAAGCTTGCCTGGAAAATAATGGTATGCCTTTACTTGGATCGATCATTAAATATATTTTTTTTTACTTATACAATACTAATAACTATCATCTTCATCTTTAGTGGAATAATTAAAAGAAAAATAAAGGTGATATAGCAGATAATTATCATACTAAGTGCGCGCCAGATAAGTCTGCTCGCGATGGGTGGCGCTGCTCGCTCACATTGACACTAGACACCTAGATAAACAAAATAGAAGGCGGAGTTTTAGTTCCAATTTTGACCACGCGCAGACTTATCTGGTATGTACTCTACTAGCTGGCTGAAGAGTTTTTTAAGTATAATATATTTCGAGCGTTTGGGTAGATTATTTTAACCAAGTATCTCAGCGTAATATAAATAGTAATAACCGCATAACAAGTTTTACTGACATATTTCCCTTTGAATTTTTTAAATAATTAGTTGATTAATTAATTATTTATTGTATTTTAACACATTTCTGGAAATAAGAACAGCTCATAAGAATGAAAATAAAGTGTAGTTTAACTTATTTTAATAGAGGACTCAACGTATTGTAGCAACAGCAATATCAGCATTGGTAAAAAAAAAAAAATTCTGGTAGCACTGATAAAACTGTCAAGTGTCAAGTAATTTTTTTTAGCAAAGTCCACAATCATCACAGACTTAGTAGTGATTGGCATGACAATCATCAATCACATAGTTTTTCTAAATTGCTTGCTGCTTGAATGAATAATTTAAAATAATATAACATGGTCACAATTCGAAATTTGCCCACCGGTGACGTTAGTACAAGTAAATTGTGAATTGTCTGTCAAATATGGACGAAGTAGAAATAAAAATAGAATATTATGAGAATGATGAAATTGATCCTCTGAGACTCAAACAAAAATTCAAACATAATGAAGAATTTAGGGTTTGTTCTGCTTCTAGCAAATTACCGGTTCCATATAACTTGACAGAAAATCAAAGTGAGAAGGTTAGTATGTAGTCGCAAATATAGTTTGTCATTTCATGTCTCTCTAAATTCAATATATAGTACTAATACAGACACTTTCTGTTTCAGGACCTTCTTAGGAATGATAACTGGTACAGGGCTGTAGACAATTCAGGAAAATTTATTTGCAAATACTGCAATCTCAGTTATTCCACAATACAAACCGTCAGATTTCATACTATCAAAAAGCACTCTGCAGAGGCTCTAACTTTTAAAGAAACAATTACAAACTATAAGAAAAGACAAAAGAAACCAAAATGTCACATTTGCAAAGAGAGATATAAAAATATAGTACAACTACAAAAACATATTGAAGAAAATCATCAGTTAGGGAATACTAATTACTGCCATGTTTGCCAAGCTCTATTTGTGGACCTACTTTCATTATCAGAGCATTGTTTAAGCGAACACAACATTGTATTCTCTAAACTACATTCTTGTGGTATTTGTGGTTACAGGACACTAAAACTATCTCATTTTAATCAGCACATAAATACTCACATAGATAACAAAATACACAAATGTGAACAGTGTGATTATGCCTCTAGCTACTTGCCCAATTTAAAAATTCATGAGCGCATTCATAGTGACGTTAAACAGTATACATGTGAATTAGAGGGATGTGGATATAAAACTGCAACTAAAAATGCACTCCGTAGCCACAAATTAAAGCACAATAGGGAGGCAAACTTGTTATACTGTGATAAATGCACATACAAGACAGTCTACAAATGTTCTTTAAGGAAACACTTATGTAGTCATGTTCGGAATGATTGTAAAGTGGAATAATACTTTTATGTGATGATGTTTTTGACAGTATACGACCACGGAGACTATATAGCCCTATTGTGCTCTCTCATATGGCTGTAGTAACATTGGCTATGTTATTGGAGAAAGCCTGGACAAACAGGGTATGGCTGTATGGCAGGACTATTGTCAATGTTGTATTGGATGGCTGCTGTTGGTCTAGCCTTTGATTAGTTTTGCTTGGCATTGAGGTAATTCCATTCATCGGTCTCTCTTAATATGGACCTTTTTGTTACTTTCTATCATCACTAGTACCCTAGATAATATCAATTAAAGAGAATTAGGCGACTGACTAAATGATGCTATATTACATTTCTGACCAATATGAATAGAACAGAAAACACACTAACCAACCCCAAATAACCTAGGAAGGGCAGAAACATGATGAGGAAAACTAGTAAATGAACTACATACAACATTTATTTACAGAAAGTACTAACTTAATTTCATAAGTTATAATGATTACAAAATGAGACTATTCAACATACTGTCTTAACATACTCCAAGCCCAGTGCTTGAATTATTATTATTAATTACATAGAACTCTCCTGCAGTTTTGATGTAACATATAATTTATGACAATTTATTGTTTCACTCAAGTCTCTAAATGTTTGGTCACAACTTCATTTGATGTCTTTATAATTGTGGATATTAGTGTGAATAAACACATGACTGATAATAAACCTGTTTAATTTTATGATGGTTTTATGAATACTTGGGTAATCTAATCCAAGTGTTCATTATTTTATCAAAAAATGGGGATCTCTTTATTAATAACTCTCAGTAAAAATATTAATTAATGGCGCAATTGTCATTGATTAAATAGTCAGTTGGGCCACAGTACACAAATGTACCAATAATTTTTTTCTAGGTTCTAGTTGTGGCATCACTAAAGTAAAATTGATTGTAAATATTATGTATTCTGATAGTTATTTTAAATCATCAGATTCAATGGGGTGTGGGTTTGTGCCCATCAACATAGAAATTTCTTGTAGCTTTTGGTAACCTCAACTCCATACCGTCTAGGTGTTTTTCGAGAACTATTTGACAACCTGAAAAGTACAAGAATAAAATGTTATTGTTATTTAATATAAGTGTGAACAATTTTTAAGAGAAATAAGTATGAAAACATTTTCAAAATATCTTTATCCTCTTTTTCTTTGTACTGTCAATGATGAAATTTTGGGTAGTGTTTTTATTGTATTATACAGGTCACATAAATATGCTATTTAAAACAATAATTTCAAACAACTTTGGAAGTTATACAGTAACAATATTGAAAAATTCACCTAATCTAGAGTTTTCTTTTAAAAACGGAGCCATGTCAAGCAAATCATCTTCCTTCTCTTCAGATGGTGGCAATTTATCCACATATTCATTTTGTACATACACATGACATGTTGTACAAGCCAGTGATGCCTCACAAGCTCCTAAAACAAAATAATCAAGAAATAATTTAGGACATTCTGATGTGCTGTTGTTACTTTAGTTGATTTATTTAAACTTTGGTCTAGTTTGGGGATAGAAGTCGGGGTCTTACACTGTAACCTATGATGGACTTTAAATATATTTAATGTCAAGCATAGGGGAAAGGGCCCAAAACGGGCATACTGTCTAAAATGGACACTTGTGTATAAAGTTGTTCCCAAACACCACAGTGGGCGGGCAGGTGGGAACTTACTTATGTCTTTATAGATAGGGCAGCAGTCAGTCAGTAATTTTTATATGTATTCTGTATTATGTTTCTCAAAGTTCTACATCCTTTATAAATGTTAGGTTGTACACAATGACTACCCATGTACACACTTTATATTAAGGACATTGAAATAGTTGCAAAAATGCAACAGTACAGATGTTTTGAAGCAATCTGTCAAGCAGATTATTTTAAATATTTTTGTTTTATTGTTAAAATATACATTTTTATTATCGTAACCAACCTTCCATTTCAATTCCATACCTATGAGCCAAATACATAGCATTGTCACCCACTTTGCCTCTGACTTTGGTCCTTTTTCCTTCTTTGTCAACATATGTAATATTTACTCTGAAAATTGGTCAAGATTATCATTATAGATATTTAATTAAACATTAAATAAATGTTAGAAAACTTAATACAAGATAATGGATTGTTGTTATGTTATCTAAAGTGCAATAAAGAGTTCATAAGGAGATCAGAAAAATTTCAAATTGTGGAAGATGCAGTTTTGATTTAAAATTTTTATTGTGTCTTAACATAGGTGAGATATAGGTAAACAAAAATTGCTTCATGTGATATTTTTACTTACAAAGCTTCTGAAAAAAATGTGATTATTCATTAAGGTCTAAGAATAAAAAAGTAATACTAACACTTCATCTTCCGACTTTGGATCTTGCCACTCGTATTCTCCATGTCTCAAGCCTGAAATAAATAATACACATGTTTTTAAACTGATAAGCCACTAACATCAAATAAACGATATTTAATTTGAATACTATCTATGCTCCAGCCATTATAGCGAGAAACAAAATGTAAACAATCTTGATGTGCTATTTAAAATACAAAAATAAAAATGTGTAATACCTATTTTTCAAAATCGCTAATGGTTTCGACTATCGAAATTGGATGAGGTATTTTTCTTCATTTTTGTAGATAAAAAACAATTTAATAATTGTTGCATGTAATGCCTGATTTAAATAAGACCAAAAAACAATAAAAATAAATAAATCGTTTCCGAAGGTCTACTTCTAGCATTTTCATAATAGCCAAGTTTATTTTATGTATTATTAAATGAGACTGTCATGTTTTGGTCTTTTATTAAGCATTTAAAAAGTTAAAAATAAACTGCCTAAATCTCCTTTCCGGTGCAATTATTATTAAGAAAGTGAAACCTTAATAATAATAACATCGAATTTACGAAACTAACCCCTGCCCGCTATTTTTTATTCAATAAATACAAACCTGCGGAAATATGAATGCTTCTTATTTGAACTGGAACAATTGTCGTACGGCAAAGACTTGTTGTTATATTTACAGAACGTTTTAGCAAATGATAAAACATTGTATTATAAAACTAACATCAAATTAATTACACCAAAACTTGTTTATATTTGGTTAGAAAAATCTGATTCTTATCACATAAATTCATGAGTAAACATTCAAAACAATTGTCAGCTGGCTGACTGTCAGTTGTCACTGCCAGTGTCATACATTGACAAAAATATGTCGTAACACTATGGATACCATAGTTCATTCAGCCTAATTATATTCGTAAAATCTTTTTGTATATGCATAGAAGTGACAATTTTATTTTAATTTCATTATTCAGATAAGATTACTCATATTGTAGGGTAATTTCACTAGTTCCGACCAACTTCTTAAATTCCAGTTAAAAAATTAAAATTAAACTTCTTCTTTCTGCCCTTTCCCAGTTTATCTGGGGTCGGTGCCATGTTTCCTCTTCCTGTAATATCGGTCAGACGTCATCAAGCCATCCAATCCATAGAGGACATTAATCCACTCCTTTTTGATTCACGTCATTCATCACACCGGAAAGCTGCTAGAGGACCATTCAGCAGCAAGTAGATTTATTACAATTATTTGCACACCACCATTCGGGTACCCCAAAGTCTCCCATAGTAGACTTTTACGACACCCTGGGATGAGTCGGGACCGCTATTCTCATTGAGTTATAAAGTAAACTAGTAATAGTAGTTCTACGCTAGTAATAGTAGTTCAATGGGTATTCTACGTTATTTTTTCGCTCTCAGGCTACTAGGAGGTTTTGTTCTGAGAAGAACGGACAAGAAACTTGAGGTACTTAGTAAATAAAAAGCATTGCATATTTCATATTTATTTAATAACAACAGTAACAAATCGATAAAAAAAAAATCTGTAAACAAAAAGTTTGACAATGCCAAAATAAATATCCTAATATTTAAAGTTAATAATTGTGCATCCAATTTATCTTGTTTGAGTTTTAGCGGTGAACAAAGAAATGTACAAAATCGATATGTTCATTGTAGTTGCAATTTTCGCCGTCTCATAAGATATATTGGTGGCACAATTGTAGGTATATAATTACAATGTATTTTCTATATGTCTGTCTGTACCCATCTTGGAGTCATTTGGAATAATTATTCAATTCCACACAAGTTATTTATTTATTGATAAATTATTACCTTTATACAAGTCATAGTGCATAGAACTGTAGGCCTATTCGCAAACTTTTTTTGACACTTGAGAGTGAGAATCACTGAACTATTTACTGATCCATTACTACTTTACCACCGCCGTGTGGTGACGGCAGAGTAGAATACAATTGTCACCACCCCAAAACTCTCCCGTGGGTGTCGTACAAGGCGACTAAGGATAAATCAGTGACGAGGAATGGGCAGCAGCGTTCCTCTTATACTCGTACAACCTAGCAATTTACTGCGACTTTTGTGCCCGATAAATGGCAATAGGCTCGCCACCTATTACATGGGACCTAACATAACTGGCGAAACGTGGGTGCTAGTTCACCTCTGCCTACCCCTTCGGGGATATAGGCGTGATTTATGTATGTATGTATGTATGTTTACTGTAACGCTATTGTGACACTTGTCCTGTAAAAACTTTTTAACTGTCAAAAAAAGTTAGCGAATAGGCCTCCTGCGGTGTGTTAACTCTTTATTTCATCATCACTGAGCTGGTGATGATAAATTAAAAAGTGTTAACTTTTTATTTCATCATCACTGAGCTGGTGATGATGAATTAAAAAGAAATAAATTGAATATCCCCACGGGCCTTCGATATGAGTGGCAGAATATAGAGAGAATGGGCTTAATTCATCACATCATAGTGTCATCATAGAGTCCCAATATTTTTTCTATTTTAGTTTTCACAATAAAATATCATAAAGATTTCATTTGAGACACACAACAGAGTCAAATAATTTTGCCTATCTATTTTCTTTTACCCTAATTATTATTTACAATAAAATTTATGGCAACACAAATGACAAA
Organism: Cataclysta lemnata; assembly: GCA_963931975.1. Taxonomy (NCBI): domain Eukaryota; kingdom Metazoa; phylum Arthropoda; class Insecta; order Lepidoptera; family Crambidae; genus Cataclysta; species Cataclysta lemnata. The sequence continues at coordinate 7,704,291 of OZ008364.1, forward strand.
TTTATGGAAAACAAACGCTGTAAACACTAAAAAAATTTAACTGTGATAAATTTAAGGCGAAATAAAGCTGTATAAATAAATAAGAGACATGTGTTATTTAAATGATTTCTTTAGAAGTAGATAATTGACAATTTATTATTTTTGTTCGTACCAATATCTTTGAATTATTGCAGTAGATTTTGAAATTTTACAATTTTTTTTTAGTTTAATAATTATCATGTCAAATATCAATTAATTAAAGTGTTGAACAATAAATTGAATGAACGAAACGAGTGGTGTTTCCAAGCTGTAATATTGATTGATGTTAGTGATTTGAATGTTTGTGATTTATCGTATTTAAAAACAATCACGGTATCGATAATAATAAGAAAGATGCATATCTAGCGTTATAGCTTATCTCACGTTTTCGACCAGACAAGTAACAACTTTGAACAATAAAGAGCACGCCAGTCAAATATCTTCATCATACTGAATTTGATTGTCAAAAGTGGATGACAAAGACATCCACTTTTAGCAATCCTACGCTATCAATTTTGGAAATATGTATCTCTAAATGTGGCGAATAATAATTATTGAAAAATCAATAAAGTTTTCAATTAGTTTTGTATAATATCATTTTAATATTTTTTTAATATTGCTAAAACTAACGTTGTAACGTTGTAAGGTTGTAAGGACATTTATTTATATCCTAGGACATTTTAAATTACCAATTCACAATATTACTTTAGTAGAACAGTTGAGGTTAACATTCGAATATGATTTTGCTTGAATAAATTTTGTAATAAAATGCTGAAAAATTATGAAAATTTGCTTAGAGCTACTAATATTTAAAGGGCTTTTGAGGTTTTTCGTTAAGAGTATTGCACGATTTAGAATTCATCTAGATCTAGACACGAATAGGAGGTCATAGATCTGTATGAACGGGACAAACGGTCCCCTTGCATTCGTCGCCGTAGTCGAGGCAGGGTTTGTCAGCCACTTTGAGAGGCTCGGCTTTGGGACAGAAGTGGATGACTCTGAAAATAGACAAGCATACGTGAATGACACTCAATCATCCCCTAAGGGGTAGGTAGAGAGGTAAATTTACACCCAGCCTAAAACCATCTATCGGGTACGTGAATCGCAGTACACGAGGGCGGGTCAATAAGTCCGTGACTTTTGGAATAAAACACAGATTTTTTGATAAATAAATCATTTTATTTTTCAACGTAGTCTCCCTTGAGGTCTATACACTTTGCCAAACGCTTCTCCAATTTTTTTATCCCTTCCAAAAAATATGATTTGTCGAGGTTCAAAAGAGGTTAAAAAAATTCAAAAAGTCACGGACTTATTGACCCGCCCTCGTAATTAAATAACTATTTTTTACACTCACACTAGCTATTAAGCCTAAAGTAAGTAGTATTAATAACTTGTGTTATAGATACAGTAACCCGGATTTTTAAAAATTTTATAAATTGTTATTGTTAATACTCCATAACAAATGTCCGTGTTCATCACACAAACATTTGCCCCTACCAGGAGGATTCGAACCTGGGACCTCTTGGCCGTTAGCCAGCGATCTGACCATCTGAGGTTCACCTACACTTAAACAGGCGATTAATATTAGGGGTTTAAGTATCAAATTGCCGTTTTGTATGGAGAATTTAGCGAAAATTCATTTTTCCGTACAAACATATTTGCGATTTTTTAAGGAACCACAAATCTAAATTTGATATAATTTTGTGGGTATATTTAGAAAACATTTATCTATAGGATACCCAGAGATTTTTTTTATAACGGAGACGGACTGGTGTCTGTGTCCGTGGATCTATATAAGTCGTACTTAGGACGAGCTGTTATTGAAGATTTATTGGTAGTGAAAGAAATAAAAATAAGATAAAATTTTATACATAAATATAAGTCCTTGAAATGAATAATGGACATAACTATAGTCTTATAGTAATTCTACACTACTACTAAATAATGAGGGAACATTGGCAATTTCATACTTTAACCCCTATTATTTAACCGCCTGTTTTTAACTTTTTATTGTACGGAATAAATGTCTAAAATAGACAGTTAACATTTAATCGCTTGTTTTACGCGTGGTAGTTGGAACTCGAGCCTAATTCTAACCAAAGCGGCTTTCAAAGATGCGTGTGAGGATATCCCAGCAGGAGAGTAATCTCTGCCCACCCCTAAGGGGGCAAATGCATTTCAAAACGTACCCATAGTCGCCGTTTTGCATCCACTTGTCGTCGATCTTGGTGATCTGGTCCCATTTTCCTTTGGGCAGGCCGCATATGAGATCCGCCTTGACCGTTCTCACGGCCAATATCGGGGCTGGGGTGAATCCTGCAACACACAATTGTTATCATCATTATCATCATACATACATACATAAATCACGTCCACATCCCCGATGAGGTAGGCAGAGGTGAGCCAGCACCCACGTTTCGCCAATTATGTTAGGTCCCATGTAATAGGTGGCGAGCCTATTGCCATTTATCGGGCCCAAAAGTCGCAGTACATTGCTATTGCTAGGTGGTATAAGAGAAAAGCTGCTGCCCATTCCACATCATTGATTTATCCTTAGTCGCCTTGTACGACACCCACGGGAGAGATTTGGGGTGGTGCCAATTGTATTCTACTCTGCCGTCACCACACGGCTTCATCATCATCACCAGCCCTTTAATAGGGGATCGGCAAAATTTCAGAAAGTTCATCACATAATCACCAGCCTTTTTAATGTCCTCACTGCTGGGGCACGGGCCTTTCCTATGGACGGAAGAATATAGGGAGATTGGGCCATAACCCACCACGCTGGCCCAGTGCGGGTTGGTGGGTACTAACGACTGCAGATGCAGCCGGGACCAACGGCTTAACGTGCCTTCTGAAGCACGGAGGAACTCGAGATAATGCATTTTTGGTCACCCATCCAATGACCGGCCGTAGCCAACAATGCATAGTTTAAGCAATCGCAGACTCGCGCGCCAATTCACTGCGCTACCGAGCCAATCTTCGAGTCAAGCCATACATACATAAATGACACCTATTTATCCTTTAAGATACTGCGATTTACATGCCCGATAGATGGAAATAGGCTCGCCACCTAACCTAACCTAATTGGCAAAAAGTGGGTGTTAATTCCCCTCTGCCTACCCCTTCGGGAATAAATAAGCGTGATGTATATACGTATGCATGCAAACCAACCTTGAAGTGCGGCTTCGAATCCCAGAGTGGGCACACAGTTCCTCTCGTCCAACAACTTCCGGTAGTTGAGGTCGCCCTTGAACAAGATGGCGACCGCGTGCTGCAACTTCCGGTATAGATAGTAGTCGTGCTTCTTCATGTCTTTGAACCCGTGGGGCGATGTCCAGAAATCGTCGGACTGGAAGACAATAGGCGTGATGACATGACACCAACAAAGAATCACTGAAATAATGATTTATAATAATAATTTTGGTTAAGGAGATAAAATCCAAATCACTTGGTCTCAGATTATACTCGTGATCGATATTTTGTGACGTCACGCGGCGTTTGGTGACGTGTGGTGACAGCAGAGTAGAATACAATTGACAACACTCCAAAAATTATAACCCCTCAAATAAAAATGCCATTTCGTTATTTTCCAATCCAGATTTCGAATATATTTTTCTTACATTTTTAATTAGATACTTAATGACAGAGAAAAAAATAACATGTAATAAACATACGATGACGTCACAACCGCGGAAGAATTAAGTAACACGTTCGCCTGTGGGCAACACATGCACATGGGATCAGATGTTTTTTATGTCTGTTTGATCTGTTTGACATAAAAAAGAAAGAAACACACAGAATATGAACGAGCTTGACGCGAAGCCGCTTGACCTTCTTCGATGCCCATAACAAATTACATACATACATAAATCACGCCCATATCTCCAAAGGGGTAGGCAGAGGTGAACTAGCACCCACTTTTCGCCAATTATGTTAGGTCCCATGTAATAGGTGGCGAGCCTTTTGCCATGTATCGGGCACAAAAGTCGCAGTACATTGCTAGGTGGTATAAGAGGAACGCTGCTGCCCATTCCTCATCACTGATTTATCCTTAGTCGCCTTGTACGACACCCACGGGAGAGATTTGGGGTGGTGTCAATTGTATTCTACTCTCTCCTTCAAAAAAACAGACTGACACATTGTTGCGCTCCCAAGTCAGCACGAAAGACCTAAAGTATCCTGTACAAAATAAATCAATACTCGGATTCTTTGAAATAGCGAAAGCTTACCATTACTATAAAAGTGCCATTGGTCACGAACTGCGCCCACTGATCTCCCAGCCTATGAAGGTTGTCTGCGTTGATCACAATAGGCTCGGGTAGGGCTTCGCCCTCGGCTGCGTCTGGAAACAACACGGTGTGTCAACACAGATAGTGATTCGCCCGCCGGAGGTCCCAAGTTCGATACCGAGGAGAGTATAAATTGGTAGAGATCATCTAATCTTAAAATGAACGCCCCTCCATTTTCTTACTCTTACATAAACAATCAGGGTGCAGATACAACACACTAAAATTAGCAAATCATTGGTTGATACAGTCGCCCACTTGACACGAACGTGACAGCACGCTTCGATGACTCTTTAGAGTAGGTACCTTCAGACACTTTAATTAAAACAATGACGTTGTTGTGGAAGGGCATTCATTTTTAGATTAGACGATACTCAGTTTGGTTGGTGCCAGGACTTTTTAAGTCCGCCTGGCTAGCTACCACAATCTTATCAAGAATCTGTCGCCATAATAATAATGTTAACAGCATTATTGTGTTCCGACAATTGTGATAAGATAGCCAGCCCTGTGGTTGGGGTTCCAGGAGAAGGTCGATTTCATTTCAAGTCCTTATCGTCACTTACCATCAAGTGAGATGAAGGTCACGAGATTCCCTGTCTGGCATAAAAAACGTCCATGGTCTATGGAATAAGCATTTATTTTTAATGAGGTCTCAAGCATGATGAGACAACAAAGCTATATACATATTTATTTATATTGTAGAAAGGATTTATTTATACTGCGCTAGAAATTACTTTCCTATAATAGTAGATTAGGGCGATAAAACACATAAGATCTCAGATCGCGATAAATATGCGATCTTGTGGCTTTTTTTATCGCCCGAAGTTAGATCATAGTTTTATGTTACCCCCTGACCAGGAAGTGGAACTTACCGTACGCGTAGCGGGTGGAAAAGTCCACTTCATGGTCAGGTGTGACAATACTTTTTTTAACAACACATTTTTATTGTATCAATATTCTGTATATTCTGTGTATATTCGGCCGTGTGGTGACGGCAGAGTAGAATACAATTGTCACCACCCCAAATCTCTCCCTAAGGATTAATCAGTGATAAGGGATGGGCAGCAGCGTTCTTCTTATACCTACCACCTAGCAAAGTACTGCGACTTTTGTGCCCGATAAATGGCAATAGGCTCGCCACCTATTACATGGGACCTAGCATAATTGGCGAAACGTGGGTGCTAGTTCACCTCTGCCTACCCCTTCGGGGATATAGGCGTGAATTATGTATGTATGTATATTCTGTATCTATATTTACCTGGTTTCGGTTCTTGAGGCACCGATTTGCTAAAGCTTGAAGTGCGACACCTTTCTATGGTGGACCTGGAAAAATAGTCCAAGCATTATTGGGTGGTTTACAGTGTAAGTTTTGATGACATTTGATTGGGGGACGGAATTGCTTTCGGTTGAGTTGTCAGTGCGGTGTATTTTATATTATTACTGATATCAAATTTGGTGTGTTTGTGTGTTATTTAAATTTAATTTTTATAATTTGACTTACCTATTTTTATAATTAATATGTTATATGATAATATAATAATTTAATAGGTAATATTGTTTATAATTTTAATAATATTTATAAATTATTTTAATGTTGTGTTCCTATGGGTTGATGTGGCCTGATAATAAATGATTTTTTTTTGTGTGTATATGTACTTAATACATATTTTTTCCACTTAAGACGTCAAATAACGTTAATGAGTACTTAACGTCAAAAATTACAATACAAAACTAGTCGCTATTCTTGCCGGGTCTACAGTCTAGATTTTAAAGAAAATTTTTAATAAAAAAAACTCATTAAAGAAAATTGACGTCTCTGAGTGCGGCAGTTAAAAAATAATAACTTTATTAAAAATTAATAGCTGATAAAACAATAATTCTTGTGTTGTTTCTTATTTGGTTTATGGACGGTCCGTGACTTTCTTGATGTTTGACAAAGACAGCTTCAACGTAAATGTCATGTCTTAACGTGTTGCAACCATAGGTAATGCACCTGCGACACTTACTTGAAATCCGTTGGCGTGACGTCAGACACGAACCACGGTATTGACTTCACATGGAACCTGACCTACAACCAAAAATAGCACTTATTAGTATAGAAAGGCGGTAAAAATTTCAACTAAAAAAAAATACCTAAGTAATACTTTGATTTAACAAACTATATTTTCTCCCCGAATGGGAAGGCAACTTAAACTATACATACACCCATGTCAGCCCTATGCCTTTTGGGACGGTGTCAACAGAACTCCATACATAGGTACACTATACATAAATCACGGCTATATCCCCGAAGGAGATCGGGAATGTAAATCACAGTGTATCGCTAGGTGGTTTATGAGGAACGGCTAAAGCTATAGGTAATATATCGTGTTTCGGTGGTCACTGATATTTTGACTTCGACTACATTTTGTCAACGTACCTTATCTACAATCTTCTGTGCTATCAAAAAGTGAGCCAGGCATAGGTCCGCGAACAGTTCATAGCCAGAGTTATCGCATACAACATCTGCAACAAAAAAGTGTATAAGTAACATTCTCTTATATTTGCATGTGCAAAATGCATTTGTGATTACTAATCCTGACTGGGACCGATGGTGGTAGGCTAGGGCCCAATCAACCTATACACTCATCAACTTTATCTAAGGATATTTTATTGACTTTACTTTATGTTGTATCGTTGTGTGGTGACGGCAGAGTAGAATACAATTGTCACCACCCCAAATCTCTCCCGTGGGTGTCGTACAAGGCGACTAAGGATAAATCAGTAATGAGAAATGAATGGGGAGGCAGCGTTCCTCTTGTACCTACCACCTAGCAAAGTACTGCGACTTTTACGCCCGACAAATGGCAATAGGCTCGCCACCTATTACATGGGACCTAACATAATCGGGGAAAGCGGGTGCTAGCTCACCTCTGCCTACCCCTTCTGGGATGTAGGCGTTATTTATGTATGTATGTATCGGCGATCATTCTAAAAATACTGAAGATTTCTATTCAATGTTATGTACGACGAATGACCATAATTAATTAAGTCATTGAAAAACTGAACAAAGAATATGTCAGTAATAAGAATGGAGGCTCATGGAACATGAAGCAGGTGTACATAAAATATATTTAGACACTGTTGGTGAGTGTATAATTATTTTCCATTCATAGGGAAGGTCTGTGTCCCAGCAGTGGGGACATTATAAGGCATGATGATGATATTTAGGAGTCAGGCATTGTTATCCTTTAAACTGACGTTTTGATCACTGTACAGCAGCCGTGGTCAGGGATGTATAAAGATCAAATGGGACTTACTGCCGCACTCACAGACGTCAACTAACTTTAATGAGTATTTAATGTCAAAAATTTTCATTCAAATCAAGACCATAGACCCGGCAAGAATAGAGGCTAGTTTTGAATTGTAATTTTTTGTCGTTAAGTACTCATTAACGTTATTTTACGTCTCTGAGTGCGGCAGTTAATATGAATTAATCGTTAACTACCGCCAAAACATTCAATTTTTAAGGTGAAACCAACATATTCATTTTATATTGTCTTTGGTTATGGTATATAAAGACCGACTTGATTCAGAAAGAAGGTTAAGGGGCCAGCGGCGTGGTGGTTTATGTCCCATTGTCATTAATTCATTATATTCTTCCATGCATAGTTAAGCCATTTTACCCAACAGTAGCGACATTAAATGATGATGATATGTCCACGAAGTGTTGTATACAAGTTCCAATTTTGCAATAATCACGGTCTTTATAATTATGTGCTCTCTATACATAACGCTCACCAAATATGACCGCTTGCGGTACCGTCATTTTTGCAGGACACGGAACTTTAGGTTCTTCTGGTGCCTGTTCGCCGGTCTCGGAGGCCGCTACGGCGGTCTGTGGGGCCGACTGGGCCTCCTGAGATTGAAATCAAATGTATTATACAGCTTGGTAAAAAAGAGCTTGGATAAAATGAGGGCGCCACTTTTTATTGTTATGTTCATTTTTATTCAGATAAGAGTTCAATTGAAGCTAATAAATTAAAATACAAATAAATCTCGAGATTACCGACAAAATTGACAATTAAACTACCAGAGTTCATCAGAAAATCATTGTTGCTTACAACAATTAGTTCTATCTGTCACCGCAGCAAACTCTTTTTTAACTCTATTTAAATACAAAAGGGATACAAAAAGAAAAGACTTGTGACCTTAGTGTGTTCTAATGGTGGTTTTAAGTGGGTGTAAGATTATTGTGCAAATACAATGGAGAATGTCACCTATTTGTAATAATTACCTCTCCATATTATCTGTCAAAAATAGAAACTAAAAGAATTACTTCGATACATCAATTAGTTCCCGATTTATAGAAGTAAACCCTGCTGAGCGTTGTAAAATGACGTCACATGCGGTCACGTGACTGTTAACGGGACTCGATATTTATCGCAAGTTTAAATGCCTGTAAAATCTAAACTAATAGGTATTTTTGACTACAACAAAAACTAGTGTATTTGTATACATACAAGCTTTACTGTAACAAGCTTTCAAGCGATTTGGCATACCTATTAACTTTCTTCATTGTCACCACCCCCATCTCTCCCGTGGGTGTCTTACAAGGTGATTAATTCTATGCATTTATGTAATCTCAATACTACAACACTCAAACGAAACTTCTACGATACGAAATTTATTTGCGACAGTCGACATGTCGTAATTACTAAAAACTACCATTTTAGAAACTAATAATTTTTAGGTGGTAACCTCTTTGCATAACGGCACACCGGCCAGTGTTGCCAACCTGTGACAGCTGCATTGAAATTTGAACGTTGTGTTCTGTAATAATTAGGTATAGAATTATCTAAGTGTTATTGTTACTGTATTGGAAATGGATCGGACAGAAATCCTATGTCATCTTGTGGTTTCTTACAATAAATGACTACCTTGTTTTGAAATGTTCTTCCGATGTCTTAATTTTTTTAAAGTTACCTACTCAAACAGAAATAACACATTTACGTATGATTTATTATTTGTTAGTTTTCGAACATAATATAAATGTAAAAAAATATTATTATTAATTAAAGAAAATTATTAGATAAAATTATCCACTTTAAGAAAGGGCAATATTTCTTTCAAATACTTAGGTACCATAAGGTTGAGATGGATTAGTCATAGCGTCATAAAGTATACTTACTCCCTCAATGGCTTTCCGTATATTTTCAGCTTTGGTTACAATCTGGTCAGCCGCTTTTCCTGAATCATCCACCAGTAACTGTGTGTAAAATATTCTTTGTTTGTTAGTATTCTTTGTTTATTTCAACATGCCGTCAGGTGAAATCATAAATCACGCCAGGTTATCCTCGACGCGGTATGTACATAAGATACCATTTTTAAGCATCACTAATTAAAAAAATTGGCTGTGTGGTGACGGCAGAGTAGAATACAATTGTCACCACCCCAAACCTCTCCCGTGGGTGTCGTAGAAGGCGACTAAGGATAAATCAGTGATGAGGAATGGGCAGCAGCATTCCTCTTATACCTACCAACTAGCAAAGTACTGCGACTTTTGTGCCCGATAAATGGCAATAGGATCGCCACCTTACATTGGACCTAGCCTAATTGGCGAAGCGTGGGTGCTAGTTCACCTCTGCCTACCCCTTCGGGGATATTGGCGTGAATTATGTATGTATGTATGTAATTAAAAAAAGGATCGTCACTTTTGTACATTTCTTTTACATAAATCACGCCTATATCCTCGAAGGGGGTAGGCAGAGGTGAAATAACACCCACGTTTCGCCAAATATTAGCTCCCATATAAGGTGGTGGTAGGTATGTGGCGAGCCTATTTCCATGTATCGGGCACGTAAATCGCAGTATATTGCTAGGTGGTATAAGAGGAATGCTGCTGCCCAGTACTCATCGCTGTCTTTATCCTCAGTTGCCTTGTACGACACCCACGGGAGAGATGGGGGTGGCGACATTAGTATTCGGCTCTGCCGGCACCACATTAAATTTGACTTTTTTTTTCATAAATACATACATACATAAATCACGCCTATATCCCCGAAGGGGTAGGCAGAGGTGAACTAGCACCCACGTTTCGCCAATTATGTTAGGTCCCATGTAATAGGTGGCGAGCCCATTGCTATACATCGGGCACAAAAGTCGCAGTACAGTGCTATTGCTAGGTGGTATTAGAGGAACGCTGCTGCCCATTCCTCATCATTGATTTATCCTTAGTCGCCTTGTACGACCCCCACGGGAGAGATTTGGGGTGGTGACAAATTGTATTCTACTCTGCCGTCACCACACGGCACCTTTTTCATAAATGAAGTAGGTAATTCGGATTTCTCATCAAAGTCGCCACTCACCTTGTCCTTGTAATCGGCAATCATTTGGAACGGGTCGTAGGCGGCACAGTCGGACGCGGTGTTGTTGGGTTGGTTGCCTTTCAGTGATACTTGCTCCCCGTTGGACAGGGACAAGTCACACTTGTTCGCCCACAGGCAAATCTGCAAATAAAACATCACATACACACACAAGAGTGACAAAAATTGACAAAATAAGGAATGAGTAGGATTAAAGAGAAATAAAACTTAAGACGTGGCTTTATGGACCAGATCCCTTTGCTTTCCCTAATAAGGGAAAATTAAAAATGCCGTTAACATAACTACTACTTCTATGGTGAGGAGTGCTTGGCGGGCTTTCAATGGCGTCAGTCAAATTTTTATTTCAATCATTCAAAAATTGTTTCAGAGTGGACTTTGTGTAGTAAAAGTGGTGTTATTTTGATGCATAAGGATCCGTGTTGATGTTCAATTATGAAGAATTATTGAAATAAAAGTGTTGTACCGTGTTTGACGTTGAGAATTTTATAGTGGTTTTCACCACCTCATCGGTCACCGTCATGAACTCTGTTACCATTTGACTCGTGCCAGGCACTCCCTAGATGCGTTAAAATATGTGACACCCATATTTTAACGTAAATTCAATTCATTCATAGATTTCACCCACTCATTGTTTCATGAGACTACAGATAAAATATACACTAAAGAGATGGCTGTATGGGCTAGACCCTTTGCCTTCCCTAAAATATAGGGAGAATAAAAAAAACTTCTATGGTGACAGATTTCGATAAGATGGAGGTAAGGGGGAGTCAAAGTGGCGCCAGTGACAGAACGTAACATGTCTTCCGAGGCACGTGGGAACTCGAGATCTTATACTTTTGGTCACCCATCCAATGACTAGCCTTAGCGAACATTACTTAGTTTGCCTGCGCAATCGCAGGCCGAGCGTTATATTTATTTATTTAAACATTAAAACATTATTGCACACAAAAAAACAAAGATGAAAATTGCGGACTTAATGCCATAAGGCAAGGCATTCTCTACCAGTTAAAAAGAAAGCTGAGTAAGTACAAAAAATACTGGTAGGTAAATACTGTACCTATAGTATATACCACTGCCCTATCGATCTCCACCCTCAACAGCATACAAATAAAACAATGTAGCCATTTATTTGTTAGTTCGTTTGTTATTTTACCTTGATAAGAGTGACAAAGTCCGCCTTTCTTTTGTCCTTGTCGCTCTCGGGCAACATGGCGACCATTTTGTCAGCCACCACGCACATGGCCTCGAGTGTGTTGTTGAACGCGATCGATTTTTGCTCTTCAAATGGGTCGAAATTGTTCAGAGATTTACTGAAACGACATAAAATGGCAATCAATTGACCACATTAAGGGCCTGTTTCACAATCGACAAGTAAGTTCTGAGTAGCTTACTTGGAAGTTCAATTGGCATATATTTCATATTACAACTGTCAAATGATCTACCAAGTAAGCTACTCACAACTTACTTATCGATTTTGAAACAGGCCCTTAAAATAAAATTTAATCGCTTAAAACTATAAAGCCTACCTACCGTTTCATTAGTTACCTATCGTGACTTTCGAAAAATATTATTCTATATTCTCGGCTGTTAGATCGCGCATTTTATATCTATTGAAAAAAAAATAAAAATAAAACGATGACGTCTGAACCACGGCAGATTAAATTAAACCCTTTGCCGTTCCCTATATGGGAGAAACGAAGGGCTATAAAGACTTACCTTGGTGTCTTTCATGCTGGCCTAGGAGAAAAAAAAACATAGAACTTGCTAGCCAGGCTAGCCTTAGCCATGTGACAGGTGTGTGTGTAACAATTATTTATATACTCAACTGCAACTCACAACCTTCTCTCAACCTCCTATAGACGTAGCATTCGCTGAAAAGCCAAGTGTTGGTGAAGTAATACTTATTGGGCGTCTCCTCAATCCACTGGTTCCATTTTTTCGCTTCCGGCGTGTCTACTGTCAGTAAATCGTATTTCTTGTTTGTTGTAAGATCGTTTTTTAACTTGCTAATGTAGTGTATTAAGCCGCGTAAATCCTGGTCAGACTGCAAACGAGAAGAAAGTGCTTAAAACGCCATCTAGTGGCGAACGTTGGAAGCTTTTGGTAAGCAGTAAAAGCAATGCTACCGCTGCTAGTATTAAATTATGTTTAATCATGTTATACATACTATACAATAAAAATAAACATAATATACAAGATAAAAGTCTTATTTTTATGTAGTTTATTACAGATTTACACTTACAGCTTTATTTGCAGACATTATTTTATTTGCATCTCTTGACAGGTAGTCGATGACTTTTGTTAATATTATTGGCAATCGTTCTTTTAGAGAATAATAAGCGAAACTCCTGGAAAAAGCATTTAATGATTATAAATAAAAAATATGAAAAATAAAAAGTGCAAAAAGAGGCCGCCCGAACAGGGACTTGAACCCTGGACCCTTGGATTAAAAGTCCAATGCTCTACCGACTGAGCTATCCGGGCTTCATATAGTTGTGTGAAATTATGATTCAGTTAGTTTGGAGCTATTGTAGTGATGACAATAGAAGCAACAACCATCATAAATAACACAAAAAATATTGACTGTATATTTATGAATATAGTTACTTGCCAAAATTATTAATAAAATACAAGAAAAAGAGGTCACATTTTTTTCTGCATTGGGCCAATAATTTTACGATTTTTTTTAGACGTATTGTAAAATTTGTTTAAACATTTACAAAATGTTCAAATATAAATAAAATAATAACAAAATAATTACATGTGTTACTGTATTATAGACACAACTCAATTTTTAATAATGATAAAACCATAATTTGGAGGAATTGGTTGAACAAGATTTATTTATTCAACTATATAGGTGTGATTTATGTATGTATGTAAATCCCTTGATTTAACATAATTTAAAATTTTGTTTGTGAGGCTCTAGATTAATCATATTCTTTTCAGGATTCCTAGGTTTGCTTGACTTGAGTGAGAGACCTATGAAATGTGCTTTATCCGTCACCTCCACTGCCAATCACCCTTGACAAAATTGGTTTACAATCATTAAGACATTTATGAAGTGTATTATTACTTCATGCACAGTTACAAAGTTACAATTTATTATTACATAAGTTATAATATTAATTGAATTTTTTTAAACTATAAATAACCTTGATAGAAAGTAACCCAAGGAGGCGATCCCAAAATACACAAATTTATGAACAGGTTACCAAGGTATTTGAAAATAACACAAGAACAAATTAAAAGGTAAAATGTAGATTAAATAGCTTTTTTTGTAAATAGTAGTAAGTAGATTTCATGAAAGAAACAAAAAACATACTTTTTGAAAGTGCCTTGCAACTGTAGGTTTATAGGAGTGGCTGTGTCCAACAGAGGGCTCGGATTTTGAACACTTATAAAAGGCCCTCCGTATATAAAGTCCGGGGTAGTGCTGTCGAATTCATCTTTTGTGCTCACACCATCGTCACTAGCCGTTTTCTTGGCTGACGGTGAACTAGATTTCACTGAAGATTTAGATGGAGAATTTTTATTAACTGGATTGCTCATTTTGTATTTTTAATCGGCACTAAGATTTTAATCGCACGGTAATTAGAAAATCGAACAGTTTTTGTAACCTTCTACAAGTGAAATGGTTCCCGCTCAAGTTTTATTAATTAAAATAACAATAAATTTACGTAAAATCAAAATCCTGTGTCGGTGTTGTTTTTATCTTTTGAAGTTTTGTTTTGACATTGAAGTATCATTGACGTTTACAAAAGCAGTCCGTTCAACGAAGTCGGTTTATTAAAATTAAATTGTTAGTTTTAAGTAATAATGTTAAAAATAATAATTAAATTCACATCAAATTATAACATTTGATTTTTTAAGCTTTATTTACTAGAAAGTTTTATTTTATTTCAACTAGGTAAGAAAACTAAATTATACGGTAGAGTTAATTATAAACAGGTAATTTTTTACTATAAAATCACCCTCGGAGTAAATAGGAGTCCTATTTACTCTGAGCACACACCTAATTAAAGAATTTAAATATTTTTTCTATTATTTAACTATAAGTTATTCTACATTTCTACTTACATGCCATAAATCCCACACATATTAGTATTCCTCGGAGTAACTATTCGCATAACGGGTAAATTTTCTGTATCAATAGGCCAATCGTAAGCCGCCATTTTTCAAATTAAACTTAGGATTCAGATTCAATAAAAGTTTTGATTTAAAAAACAATCTACACAAAACAGACACACGTTTTTCAGAAACTGAAACTGCGATAGTAATGACGCTGTATTTCTAAATATAGACTGCTCCCATTTCGCTCTCAATATTGTGAGATTAATCTGACATAGAAGTATTTAACTACCTTGCCAATATGCCAAACTAATTCAAAGATGTAATAAAGTAATTAGCCGTAGTAACTACATTCATTAATTTTTCAGTGTAAAATATTATAGATTTCTAAGTCTAGGCAGAGCCATCTATCGTTGAACTCGAAAATCTAGTCCACAATATCTTACAAGGTCTCGCCCACAGAACAGAACAGTAAAAGAGGTCGGTAGAACGATGAACGGCACAGAACACTATTACTCTACGAACGGAGAGTGATTGGAATGACAATATTACACTCCAAACTGCTCAAGGTTTTGGTTTAGGTTTTACAGCCGGCCGCCTCGCTGACACCAACCCACAGAGGTTTGGTGTCAGGTGCAAGGAAGTTATCGAAATGGCTAGAAACTAACTTGTAACCTTGTGAGAACATTTAAAATTAAAAATTAAAAAAAATATAAAAAGACATTTATTTCAGAATAAATGTGCGCATACAAAATTAAAAAACATTAAAATAGTATAAACGTGGTACCCAATGGTACATTATAAACTTTTTGAAACAAAACATAGAAAATAACAAAAACATTTCCCATACATTCCAATTAAAAGAAACATGCAAAAATCAACCTTAAGTGTAATACTTAAAATATATAGTATAGTGGGTATCATCTTATAGTTCCTATGCCGTGGTGGTGGGTGGCTGCCCGTCTATCATTAGCATCAACACGTAAGTCATATTTGCAGGTATTTTTATGTTAAAAAGAAAATCTTTGAGAAAATCATGTCCAAAACATTGATAAGTGATGAAAGAATAATTGTGTAAAAAGCTAAGGTCTTTTGTGAACGTGAAAAACGTAAGGAGGTCCCGCATAATCCATATTAGTGTGTACAAGTTCGTATTGCCGCCATTATATTGGGTTACCACTATCAGTTTTATTAAGTGTTTGATAAATAAACAAATTATAATAATTTTAGTTTTTTAACAGTAACTATTATCGATTTAACGATTAATAAGTGTGAGGAAATGTCAAATGTAGACATGTTAGATGAACACAATTATTGTTAATTATAATAAATATAATATTTTAGTATTATTTAACCTTTTTTACTTAATGAGTCTATCCTTACATCACTACAATTTATATTTATCTATTTAATTTCTATCTTAGTAATAATATCATGAACTAACTGTTCTCGCAAATTTTCAAGAGTTAGTTTATAAGACTTTCATAAAAAAACTAATATGTAACTACTGCTTAGTACCGCTAGTAGTTATAAGTATCAGTAGTTATAATATCTCCCAGAATTAAAGGTAAGACAATAAAGTTGACATGGTATCATTTTCTTGCAATGCTACCACTATGACGGCATATGAACTATAAGATGAAACGCACTCTACAGTAACACAGAACAGCCCGGCTGTTGGATGTACAGTTTAAAGCGACAAATGGCTTTATCATACCGTGTTTCGGTTGTAAATTGACATTCTGCTTTACATAAAAAATGACACGTCAATTGGCGATATTTTACGGTTTTGGAAAGTATGATGTGCTGTCAACTTACTGTTAATTCATAAACAAATCAAATTAGTAAGTAGGAGTTTAAAATTTCATCCAAGAGTCATTTGCGACACCACACACCACCCACTTTTTAAAGTTAAAATACCCATAATGTTGAATTGAAACAATAATTCTTTAATCATAAAATATGCAAAAAGAACGAGTCAAATTGAATGGAGTGATTGGTAATATTGGTATAGACTACAAATAAGGCAAAATTAATTGCGAAAGTTAAAAAAAAAAACATTTTGTCAAAAGATAAAAATGGCAAGTTCTCATACACAAGGAGGCTCTATCTATTGTAAATATTTTGTACTAATCAATTAAGAATTACTCCGTCACAATTATTAAACGCTCTTGGTTAGGAGATCGCATGTTTTTGACTGACTTTGCGCTTATTTGTTTTCTAGACTCCATTCTGAACTAGCTCTTACATTTGGCTCGTCCTTTTTTTATAGCCTGTATAGGTATCAACGTTTCCTTAGCAATACTGAACTTAGTAACATCTCATGTCATGCAAAAATTTCTGTAAAAAGGTACTTAGAAATTTTTGTAGCTAATAATGATGACATAGATACTCAAATGACTTTCAGTCATTACAGCCCGGCTAATATGACCATCGAAACTATATTAATAACATATAGTAAGTACATTATATATCAAGGTCGATAAAACAAAGAATGTGTCAGAACGCAAGTAATTGCGTAAATATGCAATCTGAGGCCTTCTTTTATATCGCCCGAGGTAGTTTGGTTTTATGTCACACCCTGACCAGGAAGTGGGATATTCCGTACGGTGTCACATAAAAGCCATTACAGTATAGGCATATTATGTTTCGGTGGTCATGCTAGCCGGGCAGGAGTACTGAATTGCATGATAGTTTATTTTACTAAGTTAACATTTAGCCTCACACGTGAATATTAACACAAAAATAATTTCTAGAACCTTTCTTCGAAGAACAACTGTTACTGAGCCCTCAAAGTTGTCAAACAAATAAAATGTAGTAGAGCTAGCGAGCCATTTTCTCTTTTCGCTAGTACAACGGTGTAGCTAATATAAATGTCACTAATAATAAAAATAGAAAATAATATAGCCACAACTTACTCAGCTGTCGTTCTTAAATAGTAATAGGCACATAATGGAGAATAAAATGGAAATATTCAAATTAATATTTCCATTTTACTATCTTTCCAATACAGTAGTAAACACATATATTTTTTGTACATTATGCCTTGAATAAACTACTAAAAAGTATAATATACAAAACTGACAATAAAATATGAACGAATAGGACATAACTACATACTGCTAAAATATTATATAAAATAAATTGTTTACAAAATTGAGTTACGCCTAAAGGCACATTCGTTCATACATACATAATATTCATCATAAAATTGTGACTAAAAATTATTAGCCTGAAGTAAAACAAACATCAATCAAACAATACTATAAATCAAACATAGAAATATCCATTTAATGGACATTAAAATAAATACTTCCATATAAAATATCTGGTTTAAATATCATTTCCATTAGTAGGTGAACATGACTATTGATATTCCTATTTTGTTGGGTCACCTAATTTCTAGGTAATAAATAAGTATTTACTATAAAAAGTATAATCTTATTGTTTTAAAATAAACATAAGTAGTATCAAAGTAAAACCTAGTGAATAATTATTGTCACGATTTAACACAAAAATTAAAAATTATCAAGAAATGTATTCCGGTATTCCTGGTGATATGAAATAAAATTAAATCACATCTGAGTCAAACATAGTCATGATATAACATAAATATTAAAAATTGTCAAGAAAGATGTATTTGGGTATTCCTAATGACATGAAATAAAATAAAGTAATACCAGAGTCAAACATAGTCATAAAATTGTCTTGATTCAACACAGAGATTAACAATTGTCATACAGAAAGTTAGATAATATAGTTTAAAGAAATAAAATTAAGTAATATCTGAGCCAACTATAGTCAAACAAAATTATTATGATTTAGAGTAAATATTATAAGTTGCCATCATACTTATTAGAAATATGATGACAATTTATATCTCATAATAAAATTCCGATTTCGCTATTAGTCAAATCAAATAAAATATTGTCCAAAAAATATGCAAGTCAAGTGTATGTTACATACATGATTTATCTATTACTAATGTAAAGTCTGTTATTTATAATTAACGATGTACAAACCTTAGAAAAATAATGAAATATAGAAGTACTGAAATAGTCACTTGGGTCATAATTTATAAGTCAGTTATTTACTGTTAAATAACTTTTACATAACAATATTGTCCTTTATAGGGCCGATGTCACATGAGTGTATTTTTATTAATGAATAGACTACTTAACTATTATAAACTTAATAAAAGTAATACTGAATATACAAAACAGTAAGTTGGTTATTTATTTGTAGGAACTTTAATTATGTTATGTTATATTTGAATTTGAAACACTATCCATTCACCATCCACAAAGAGATACAAGACAGTGTAAAATCTCAAACAATATTTACAATAAATGTAAAAAATATGGCATAATCTTATAAATTTAAATAATGTAATATTTTTCCTTAGACAAATTTGTTTAAATAAAAGCTTGTTTTATGGAATTTTATGTTTTTGGTACCATCTGATATTCAGTCAAATGTACGAAGGTTGTTTACCAAATGCCACAAATATGAAAACAGACTAAAGATGTTTTGCAGGATGATTATGTAATTCTGTTGCTAACAATTCAAGATTGAAATCAATGAAATTGTTTCTTTCACTATTAAGTATTTGACAGTCTCTCACATCACTGTGTTAGCAAATGAAACTATAAAATAGCAAGAGAATAAGGTCTTTCCATTCCATTCTTTGTACAACATAACATGTAACTTATGAATTAATTATAAATAAGTAATGACTTGTCACACAATTTAAAACATTTGTACACTTAAAAAATAAACTAGACATAAAAATGAGATCACACACTTCCAAAACAGACTACCAAGTATTTTTTTATTATTTATGTCTAATTTATCAAATCCCACATAATAACTAAGATTATCGTTCGTCAATAACATGTCAGGTTCAAAAAATACAGTAACTCAATCAATCTTATATCAATATTTTTCTTTTTGTCTTTTTGTCCCTGAATTTCCACCTTATATCCAAGATACTACAGTTCAAAATCAATTGGATAAACTTTAGTTTTTTTTTTGACCAGATACACTGTTGACAGTACTCTATCACCTTATTCATTAAAAACATCACTACCATAGTAGAAAAATTTACTTAACTTATAAAAAACATAATAGTAAAAATCAAGTTTTCTGGGATTTAGGTAGGTTGTTACATTTAAATAAATATGTACCGAGTTGAAAGTTTATATGTATGTATACGGTAGACATTTTAAAATAGAAAATATTCTGAAGTACCAATTCAATTACATTACAATTTATATTTAAAATATCATTATGAACAGCTTGTAACATTTGAAATAACATTTTTCTCTGCCCTGCATTAAATTTGCCAAATTACAGGGCAATCTAACTAAGTAAAAGGTATCTGCTCAATCTCATTACATGTTAATGAATGTTACTGTTCCTATATGCGTTGCTATGTGAATGTAAAGTTTCATATTAAAATTACATTAAAACTGAAAACCATTTAAGACAAATTTTGAAAAAAGAAATTTTATATGAACTAAGTTTTTTTATTGCATTAGGTGATTATAGTCTTTCTGTCGAAGTATTACTGCTGTAAAATGAGTTCTTTTTTGCCGTAACACCTCTTTATAACAATGCAGGAATTTATAATGTTACAATTCAGACTATATAATGTCCAGTTCCTTCTCTAATTATAAATATGCATTAACAATAAACGAATCAAGAATTCCTGTGATGTGTTTTAAGACTACTACCCTGCGGTAGTAAATTGTCAATAGAGGCCAAAAAAAATCATAAATACGGCTACAAATTGCTCACAATTTTAACATAACCCAGTTTCTCTTGTGAGCACTAAACAAAAAAGAATTTTAATATCTTTTCCTGCCATTACTCTTGACACGAGTATTCTTTAATGTTATTGTAGTTGATTGCAGCGGTCTACCATTGTTGTTGCTCCTCAGAACTGGACAATAAGTGCTGAAATTACAAAACAAAATTGTTATAAGACAGAGCTATCATAAATAAATACCAAGGCGACTAAGGCTCTTTCACACAGTACACACAGGGTTTTTCGTCGACAAATTCACGGTTAATTCACCGTGTATTCATACTATGGAAGCTTGTATACGTGCACGGCGCCGCCGGCGTGTGCGCCTGATTTTTATCAGTGTTCTATAGCATTTTATGGCCTTCTTGTCCAGGTCACAGTTGTTCAACCTTCCGGCTAACACGCCGTACGGTTGAACAACCGTGTGTTTACAAGAGGCCTTAGGGTTAAGACAGCAATGAGTAATGGGCAGCAGCATTCCTTTTATGCCACCTAGTAGCAATGTACTGCAATTTCTATGCCCAATAAATGGCAATAGGCTCACCACCTATTACATGGTACCTAATACCTAACCTAGTTGGCGAAACATTGCCCCTAGTTGGCGTGCCCAATCACCTCCGCCTACCCCTTCGGGGAAATGGGCGTGATTTATGTATGTATAAAAAATAAGTGTTCTATGCTGGCCAGGGAGCGAACAAATAACGTAGAATTAGCAGACTCATCCCATGGGTGTCGTAAAAGTCGACTAAGGGAGATTGCCCGGAGTAGACAAATAAGCACCTTGGGGCACCCAAATGGTGGATGGCAAACCACCAACAACTGCATACCCAACGAGGGTTAGTGTCAGGGCGGCTGTAAAACCTAACCCAAAACTTTGAGCAGTATGGATTAGAATGTTGTCATTCCAGTCACTCTTCGTTCATCGGTCTCTCGACATGGTCAGTTCAGACTCTTTTCTATACATTCATTCATCACTAGCACCTTTACGGTGTGACGGATGATATGAATCAAAAGGTAGTGGATTGGCTTGATGACATCTGACCGATATGAATGTAAGAGGAAACATACTGCGCCAAACCCAGATAGACTGGGAACAGGGCAGGGAGAAGAAGTATGTATAAAAAATAAATGAAACAATTTTGATCAGAGATTGAAAGTGAAAGAGAAGTAATATACTTACATGGTGTGGGCATTGTCACCGAAAGCCCCACAGGTAGAGCAGACAAGTTCCCTTAATATTGGGCAAGTCACCACATTTCTATTACCAATCATTTCTTTAACAGTATGAGTTGTATAGATCGATGGAGTCTCCCCATTCTTACGGCAAAATGCACATATCTTCTCATATGTGCCTTCCTGGTTTAAGTTCGACAAGTTTGGTCTAAATTTGGTAACAAAGTTACTCTTGTACAATGGTGGTGGTGTGGGGTAAGTACGTGCCAGTATCGATGACATCGGTGACACACTGGCTGTTGAATTAGGAGACATATTTGCAGGATGAGGAATGGCTGTCACTGGTGACTTGACTGGTGTTCTGAACTCATAGCCTCTATTTTCAGCCGGGAACAGCTCGTACATGTTAGGTGCATATTTTGTCTGTTCTAAACCAAGTCTATGATTTGGCGGTGTTTGTTGGTTCATTGTTTCCCAGGATCTGTAGTCCATTTCGCTGTCAATACTTTTGACTGGAGACAGGTGCATAGGAGAATCAAACATTGGAGTTACATGATCTGTGTTACCTAATATTTTTCTTCCAACGATAGCTCTTTGACGTTTGTTTGGAAATGGTGTTTCAGGTAGGTTCGGTTTGACAGGCACAGACCTATCTAGTCTAGGTCTGGATGCAATGGGGGATAAGTGTGGAAAGACATCTGGAGACATGGAGTCTGCAGAGCTAGAAGAGTGGTTGGCCATTGTTCTGCTGCTAAGTGGGGACTGCCTCAGAGCATTGCTGTAATTAGCTATGTTTGCCATTTGAATTTCTGAAATAATTCAAAACAATCTTAATTAGAGACAAAACTCTTTAGAATCAGTAATAAATGTCTTATTAAATTATTATTTGCCGTGTGGTGACGGCAGAGCCAATTGTCACCACTCCAAATCTCTCCCGTGGGTGTCGTACAAGGCGACTTAGGATAAAACTGTGATGAGGAATGGGCAACAGCGTTCAACCTAGCAATGTACTGCCATTTTAGTGCCCGATAAATGGCAATAGGCTCGCCGTCTATTACATGAGACCTAACATAATTGGCGAAACGTGGGTGCTAGTTCACCTCAGCCTACCCCTTCGGGGATATAGGCGTGATTTGAGTATTATGTATTAAGTAATAAATTATTATTTATAAGTGTTGACATAATGTGAAGGAGCCCCGTAAACCTACACATTCCAAGTTATTGTCTCGTCTGACGAATTAAAATATCTTATCTAAACAAGATAATTACTCTATTATATTATTAGGTACAACTGTTACAATGATATCTTAAAAAATATATTTCGACGTGATACACTTACCATTTTCGGGAGGTCTTGGAAATAATCTATTTATTTCATTCGTATAATCGAACATATTTTTAGACGGGAACATTTTCAGTCTGAAATATAGTTAATTCATTAAAATAAAATGTTTATTTACATTTCATTGAGAAAGGAATTAAATTAATCACATTGGCATGAATCACAACAAATAAGTTTTTACAGGAAATCAGACCGAACTCTTCTATTACTTTCATATCAAAACGGATATTGATTGGTATACTTTTTAGTTTATTATTCATTTATGGTAATTAATTCAATGTAGAACTAAATTAAAAATTGCTTATAAATTTAAATTTTTATTTTAAACTTTATTATTTTGTTTAGAATAAGAAAACACTAGATCTGCCTGCGCCTCAGTCAGAGTAAGCCTGCGCCTATTAAACCAGAACCAAAATTGTTAAGACAGCGTCATTTGGTCAGAGTTTTAATTTAATTGAATAATAACTTAGGTAATACTTACTTTACAATAATCACGATGAACTCCGGCAGAAATAAGAGGAGCAACTATCGATGACCACTACGTTGCTTAGTTCATCAGAGACTAAAAAAATGTGACGAAAATTAAGTTCAAAAAATAAATCTGTGCGGGCGGCGATATCTTACCTATTGGATGGGTGTATGCAGTAAAGCCAGTAAATAACGCACTATAATTGAATTTTAATGAAACATTTTCCTTTTAAAGTAATTTTCTATTTGCTTATGTATATGTAGCAATTGTATACGTACAGCCGTGTGGTGACGGCAGAGTAGAATACAATTGCCACCACCCCAAATCTCTCCCGTGGGTGTCGTACAAGGCGACTAAGGATAAACCAGTGATGAGGAATGGGCAGCAGCGTTCCTCTTATACCTACCACTTAGCAAAGTACTGCGACTTTTGTGCCCGATAAATGGCAATAGGTTCGCCACCTATTACATGGGTCCTATCATAATTGGCGAGTGGGTGCCAGTTCACCTCTGCCTACCCCTTCGGGGATATAGGCGTGAATTATGTATGTATGTATACGTAACAATATCAACGACCAATTTCCAATTTCAAGACAGTAATTTTAAGTCCAGCCAATAGAATGGCGAGTTAACTATAAAAAGGCATAACATAGTTATTTTTTTCGTATGTTAAATAAGCTGAACGGTTTGACCACAATCTCGAAAACGATGATGAGGCTTAAGATGTAGAGATGCAAGGTAGGCACGCTCGCATAGAAGATGCCTCTAACGGTCAGCACCACAGCACCCATATTAATAAGTTATTTTACCAACTTTATCGCCCTGCTAAGTTCCCAGATTATTTGGAAACATGACAAGACATTCATCGTCTTCCCATTGTGACTCACAATAATGCAATATTTTCTTCAGAATAATATCTACATGTAAAAAAATTCAATAAAGTATTGAGACTTTCGTGCCCGATAAATGGCAATAGCCTCGCCACTGCACGGGACCTAACATAATTGGCTTAACGTGGGTGTTAATTCACCTCTGCCTATGATTCTCCTCAGTCCTCACGATATAACGCCACTAAATCAGTTATTCTCATCACCATTAGCCTTTTAATTCCCCCACTGCTGGGGCACAGGTCGTCCCTAATGGATGGAAGAATATGGGGCAAATCGGCCATAAACCACCAGCACGTAGTCGTAGGCCCATTGCGGAATGGTGGCTTAACGTGCCTTCCAAAGCACGGAGGAACTCGAGATATTAGTTTGTGGTCCAATGATCGTATGAGTTTACTCAACCGTAGACCGAGCGCGCTAATCCCTTGCGCTATCGAGCACCTATATTCTCATCATCAGCCAGCATCATTTCATTTTTAGTGGACAAAAATACACACAGAGTAACCGATTATAATAATCAATAGGATGATGACACTAACACTTTAGATTCAGATTGCACAAGGTTGCTAATTCTTTTATGGGGAAATGTATACTCTTCTATAATAAGATACCAGGATCTTTGACTGAACTGCCTCAACACAAATTTAAGCCTTATGTAAAAAAAGTACTAATGGCAAAAGGATACTATAAAATTCAGGATTATCTAGATGACAAGGATGTTTGGAATAAATAACTTTTATTTTTATATAATCGATGATTAATATGCTGTTCTGTCTGTAATGAAGGATGTTGATAGCTTCAGAAATTGTGACTCTAATTATTATTACTTGACGTTAAAGCTATATGACATCTTTCATTAAATTTTCATTGAATTTAGATTATATATTATATATGTAACTAAGGGAGGAAAATACCCGACTGAGTTTCTTGCCCGTTCTTCTCAGAACAGGGCCTCCCGGTAGCTTACGAACGGATGGCGTAGATTTTTCGCTAGATATTGAAAACTTGTGTGTCCGTATAGGTAGGGTGGGGGATGGGGGGTTGATTGGTAGTGCGCGGCATGTTTCGGTTTATGTGATTGGCGAGTTGTGGGATTGTATTTGGTGCATAATTTACAATGTACCTGCAATGTCATAACTCGTTGACAATGGTGGGTTTCTCTACAGCCTACTTGCGTGCCGTTCTGCTAGCGGAGCGTTGGGCCCTGATGCGTTTAGTACCATCTTGGTATTGAACGCGGCAGGGTCGGCGCTTCGTTGCGGACCGGGGCGTGGGCGGGTTTGGGAGACCTATCATTACAGACTGAGGCATGCTGCGCACTCCACTGTTTTTTTTTTCTACTATTTTTTTTTTCTTGGACACACAGGTTTTCGGTATCTAGCGTCTTGACGATTCATAAGTGTATTGTAATCATACCAGATATGAATAAATGAATTTTGACTTTGACTTTGACTAACAAAGAATCACTGATAAAATGATTTATATAAGGATAAGGAGATTCGTTAATAGTCACTTATTATCAGAGTATACTTGTGATTGATATTTATTTTATAAAAATAAAAGTACAAAACTTAGCAATCCGCCATATTTGCTAAAACGCCGCGTGACGTCATTATTTAGTTATCTCCATTTTGACATTTCATTTGCCAATCACATTCACTAGTTCAATATAGAAACTAGCCTTTGTAAGGAATAGTGACGTCCCACAGACGCCATTGCTATTTTGGCGTTTTGGCGGAAATTTTTAAATTGCCTTATTCAAAACATGTTTTTTCTATTAAAATCAAAAGTTTTTATAAAAATTTAATTTATTTTGGGTAAAGTAGACAAGTAAGAAAAACATGCTGTAGTTTTTTTAAAATTAGCCATCATGCCTATTGTTACCAGTCTAGATGGTGGGATTGGTGGGTGCTAATAACATACGGTCCAAAAGTTAAGGTCTACTTTATAAAAAAAATAAGGTAGACAAACCAATGCAGATATTTAACAGTTACCTATGTAGGTGTAGTAGTGTGTATGACAAATGACGTGACTTAGCTACCTATTATATTATGAAGAGGACATTTTAGACACTCACAGAACCTATGATCAGCGTATTCGCAAACAGCTTAGCTTACGGTTGCAAAACAACCGTAGATCGATCAATGGAAATTATAAGTTTGCCAATAAATAAAATAGTAGGTATTCTTTTATGTGTGGCTACTCAACATTGTTGAAAGGCGTTCCGTACTCAAGGCATGTAATTTGAGTAAGAACATACATACATAAATCACGCCTATATCCCTGAAGGGGTAGGCAGAGGTGAATTAGCACCCACGTTTCGCCAACTATGTCAGGTCCCATGTAATATGAAGGTATAGGTATAGGTATAAGGTGGCAAGCCTATTTCCATTCATCGGGCACAAAAGTCGCAGCACATTGCTAGGTGGTATAAGGATCGAGGAAAGCTGCTGCCCATTCCTCATCACTGATTTATCATTAGTCGCCTTGTACGACACCCACAGGGGAGATTTGGGATGGTGACAATTGTATTCTACTCTGCCGTCACCACACGGCTTATATTTATTATCAGTTACAAAATTATTTATCTATATAAATATAATTTGATATAAGTGCCTACGTTTATATATTTTTTAATTAAAATTTTACGTATTATTCTGCCTATGACAGCTGTAAAATAAATAAAATACAAAATCAATCAAATAAATTAACTATGTACACGACAAGTTTTTACTATTTAATTAATGAATTGTTCCTTGTTGTTAGTGAAGCTACTTTACCTTTGATAGGACCGAACCTTTTTCGGCAAAGCTTTCGGCGAGTTTTCAAAGAAAGCCGACGTTATCAAAGCGTTTGCCGCTACACGTGTAACAGTTGCGTTTACTAAATACGAGATGGCGCTGTCGTTGACAGCTAAAGAAAAAATAATGTGCAATAATTCGCAATAAATTAAATACTTATATTAGCTCGAAAAATATATTTTAAAAAAGTTTCTAACATTAAAAATAAATTAATGTAAATATTTAAATAGTATGGAAATGGATGCACAATTTATTAATTAAATAGAAAATTAAGTTCAGATAAGCCTGATTCTATTATTGGTAAAGAAAAATTATACTAAATAAAAATAAGATTTATCAAAAATATCTTTATCTTTATCTTAGAGTTTCTCTTGTGAACTGCAGATGGTGTAGCAATCGATTCTATTAAGTAGTTTGTATTGGTGCCGCTAGATGTCTATAGATAACAACTTCATTTTACTGAACGAACACATAGGTAGGTACCTACCTAAGAAAATACAAAGGAACTAGGTATATTTCAGGATTTTCAGGTGGCTGTCGTACAAGGCGACTAATAAAGACAGCAATGAGTCATGGGCAGCAGCGTTCCGCTTATAGGTACCATCTAGCAATGTTCGATTATTTGCGTGCCCAATAGATGGCAATAGGCTCGCCCCACCCGCTATTACATGCCACCTAGCTTAATCCGCGAAGCGTGGATGTTAATTTACCTCTGCCTACGGTACTAACTATCCCTTCGGGGATATAGGGGTGATTTATGTACGTGTATGTATGTTTGTAAACATATTGTACCGACCTTAGTTAACCTAGGAAGCGGGGGATGAACATGATCTGCAGTTAGAGAACCTAACAGCCTACGGGAAGGAGCCAAATCCGGCATACTGCGTAAAGTTTGCACTGTTATAGGCCATGTTAAAAAACCAATATACTGCCCATCTAGCATAACCACCGAAACACGATATGATATAGCCATTTATCGCTTTGCGCTGTCAAATTACAATGAATTTTTGACCATTCAAAACGATAAATGGCTTTATCATATCGTATTTCGGAAGCTTTGGTCCACTGATCTCGCTCAAAACTTATCCCGCGGGATAAGTTGTCCACATGAATATTTTTATTATAATAGGTTGGGGAAAAAGTTTCTTCGCATTTTTTAAGAAAATTCATAACATTTTTTAATTTTGTTCGATAACTTTTTGCCATCTTGTAGGTAGCGACATGATCCCATTGCTATAGAAATTTTGGGACTTCTGGTCAAAATACCGCGACAAGTGGTTTTGGCAGTCCTCTCGTGATGTTAACCTGACACTGCCTAAAGAATTCTGAAGAGACCGAAACAGGTGGAAATCTGAAGGTGCAAGGTCAGGACTATACGGCGGATGCATTAACACCTCCCAGCCAAACTCTCTTAATTTTTGCTGAGTGGCTGAAGATGTGTGAGGTCTAGCGTTATCATGATGAAAAACCACACCCCTTCTGTTGATTAATTCCGGCCGCTTTATCTCAACTTCTTGCTTTAATCTCATCAGTTGTTCGCAGTAGAGTTCAGAATCGATGGTCCTGCCTGGTGGTAACAGCTCATAATGAATAATGCCCTTCCAATCCCACCACACACACAGCATCACCTTGTTGCGAGTTAACCCGGGTTTCGCCACAGTCTGTGAAGCCTGACCGGCCTTTGACCACGACCTTTTTCGCACGTTCTTGTCGTACGTGATCCACTTTTCATCACCAGTTATCAGCTTCTTCAAAAATGGTTCGGTTTCATTACGTCGTAATAAAGAATCACAAATGAGTACACGGTTCATTAGGTTTCTTTCAGTGAGCTCGTGAGGTACCCAAATGTCGAGCTTTTTTGTGTACCCAGTTTTTTTCAAATGCGCCAAAACTGTTTTGTGGTCAATTCCCAGTTCTTCAGCTACGTCGTAACTACTGACATGCCGATCTTGCTCCACTTTTTCAAAAATGGCATCCATTTTATCTGTAATAGGGCGACCAGAGCGACGTGCATCTTTGACATCAAAATTTCCGGATTGAAAACGCTTAAACCAAATTTGTGCTACTCTCACAGACACTGCACTAGGTCCATAAACATCGCAATTTTTTTTCGCGGCTTGCGTTGCATATTTACCTTTTTTGTAGTAAAATTTTAAAATGTATCGAATTTCTTCATTAGATTCACTCATCTTGGCGGTACGAAAAACAAATGAAAATCACACATTTTCCTAATTTGAATTTGGAATTATGTTCTTTAAAATTTAAACTTTAAATGATACCAAAACCAGCCAGATACAAATAGTATAGCCAAAGAGATTTTATTACAAGTTTATACATACTATAATGCGAAAAGACTTTTTCCCCAACCTAATATTTTTCTTTCAACGAAGTCAAGTCAACTCAAGTCAACTCATCCGGGTTAAAAAAAAAGGTAAAATGTATATTGTATTATTTAAATATTTGCACGTTCATGAATAAAAGTGTCTGGTTGGCATGCTAGCCGGGGGCTGACCCTTGGGTGTATGGAAACAATTTTATTCGCAAGTGTCCGAGGCAGTATGACCGGTTTAGGTCCTCTTCCCCTAAATAGGTCGCCTGGTTACGGAGCATTTGTTTCTCCTATTACATAGACGATAAGGCATTAGGAAGATTGCCCCGAGAACATGTGTTGGTTCTGCGTTCTGCGCAGATCGCAAACACATATAAGTGGAGCAGTTTATGCAAGAGCTGATTAGCATCTGGCTCTAGGTCCGTTGTTTCACGTCAAGTAATTGCAGTCCACGTGTTTGCTCTTGCGTTATTTTAATAGCGGCTTCATTATAGTGCTTGAGTAGAGTTGGGAGAGATGCGAACTCGAACTAATGCGGAGATCGACGGGCTTGGTAGAGCACTGAATGCGTGTTGGCATAACACTTTTGACACTTGTCGAATGGTCAGATCGCTGGCTATAGCCAAGAGGTCCCGGGCTCGAATCCTGGTAAGGGCAAATGTTTATGATGAACCTACACAGACATTTCTTTTCGGTACACATTTAGTTGTTTATATGTGTTTGTAGTATTTTTGGTAGGTAAACAAAAATATGGAGTATCAAGAACATAAGTGCCGACTCATTTTGGACTAGATCACAGAAATAATAAAAGAGCGGTCGGTAGACTAACGGCGGGTCCAGATATTCTATCTACAGTTAAAAGTAACGTTACTAAAGTTTAGTAGCCTAGCATGTTTTGTTATATTACGAATTAACGATAAATAACAGAAGTTGCTAAGCAAATCTTGAACTGTTGTTAGAAATATTGGGATCCGCCGTAAGTGATAGGTGTGAGAGAAAAAAAAATTACAAAAAACGAAAAAATAACGTAATTGGAAAGAAAACGGAGCTTCCTGATTTGACACACGGTTGCTCTACTGCAATACTTTTTTGACAACCACACAACTTCCGTGGGAATTTCGAGTTACACCATCGCCTAGGCTTTTGAATGTTTGAAAAATAAACATAATTTATTTATGCAGCGATTTGGCTTAAATAAACTGTGTCAGATGTGATCTCGTTGGTTCCTTTTTTGGAGGTTACGAGTATTCACCGTTGACGTCACTTATTGAAGGCACTTATACCTCTCGAATAGACTCTTTTCTCTAAATAAATCCATACATCAACTAGCACCTTTCCGGTGTTATGAATGATATAATACTTGTACCTTAATCAAAAGATGGCTTGAAGACGTCTGACCGTTAATGGAAGAGGATGTCTCCGCCTACCGTTTTCACAATTAAACTAGGAAAACTGTAGGAAGAGACATTTTAAATGTTTCT
The DNA here is from genome assembly GCA_963931975.1 of Cataclysta lemnata. NCBI lineage: Eukaryota > Metazoa > Arthropoda > Insecta > Lepidoptera > Crambidae > Cataclysta > Cataclysta lemnata. The sequence goes on from OZ008364.1 coordinate 7,735,324, forward strand.
ACCCCGCTTTTAAGTTTAGTTTTAATCTGTCCGTAGCACAATGGAAACGCGCATGATTTAATTACCGAGTGTAATAAGACTACAAGACAGATAGCCGTCGAGAACACACGGAAGGCAGATTCTCGAATGTTGAGCGTAGGTAAAGGAACATTTTTATTCTCAGGAGGTTTTCAATTCAATGAGTTGATTGTTTTGTGCCTTTCGCAAGTTTTGGTCAGTTTCGAGGCCGCACTAATCCCCGAGGAAAAGGGGCAAAGGTAATTGGTTGAGTTAAAAAACCTCAAACAATTGTTAAAAATTGTTACTAATGATTAAATGATAACTGCCGCACTCAGAGACGTCAAATAACGTTAATGAGTACTTAACGTCAAAAAATGACAATTCAATACTAATCGCTATTCTTGCCAGGTCTATGGTATAGATTAGAATGAAAATTTTACAGTTTTATATTAATTTTACAATTTTACATTTTACAGTAAGACTGACATGGTTGAGTAACAATTTTTAACTCCTGTTTTTATATTATAGGCAGAAGCTGTTTGTTTTCCAAATAAAATAAAATAAAATAAGTCTAAGTATAAAGAAAACTGGCCCTAAGTTGTCTAAATTTGTTATTTTTTTTAATAAATAAATATTAATAAATATTTTTACACTCACACCTATCATCTAGCCCAAAGTAAGTAGCCTAAGCACTTGTGTTATGGATACTAGATGACGGACATATTTTTAATATAATTAATTATGTATATAAATGTTGAAAATACACTACACAAATATATACACAACCATGACTTGGAAACAAACATTTGTGGTCATCACAAAGTTTGCCCCTACCAGGATTCGAACTCGGGACTTCTTCGCCAATACCCAGCAATCTGAGCATTCGACCAAGGCGGCTTAACGTGCCTTATTTCCGAAGCACGGAGGAACTCGAGATAATATATTTTTGGTCACCCATTCAATGAACCGCCTTAGCGAAAATTGCTTAGTTTTACGCAATCACAGAGCGTACTAGTAGCTTTATAGCGTACCATACATACATACATAAATCACGCCTATATCCCCGAAGGGGTAGGCAGAGGTGAACTAGCACCCACGTTTCGCCAATTATGTTAGGTCCCATGTGGTGGCGAGCCTATTGCCATTTATCGGGCACAGAAGTCGCAGTAAGTACATTGCTAGGTGGTATAAGAGGAACGCTGCTGCCCATTCCCCATCACTGATTAATCCTTAGTCGCGTTGTACAACACCCACGGGTGAGATTTGAGGAGGTGGCAATTGTATTCTACTCTGCCGTCACCAAACGGCGGTCCCAGAACCTAATTATCAACCCACAGTTGTTGGGTTTATAGCCTTCCTCTGTATATTCGTCCACTTTTAGGGTTGTCTTACAAAGGGCTGGCTGATGATGATTAGAATATAATATGGTAGCCGGCATATTCTGATTCATAAATGACCTAATTACCTGTTGAAATAAAACAACTTTAACGGAATTAGGTGTTAGGTGTATTATTTAGGTGTTTGGCAATTTTATTATTTATCCCAAGTCTACTACGTAACAGTTGTTTTATTTCGAATGTGTTATGCTCGTACAAATACAAGAGAACATTAAGATTTTATTAATCCTTTGCTTGCTCACAAGCACGATTCAATTTTTCAATTACGCACACACAAATAACGCAATAAGGCTTTAATTAAAACATCTGTCAGTAACACTTGACCATTAACGAGTGTGAGCAGCGAACGATTAATTATCGGACTCAAATCCATTATGCCTCGGATTTGATTCCAATCTTGACCGCGAACAATGTATCGTACGTTATTTTGTAACATTGCATGTATGTATTGAAAGATTACGGCTTAAACTTTATTTCGAGGCATACATTGTAATAATTGTCTTCATGGAGTATTCTTGGACATGCATTATCTATGCCGCCGCCATAGAAGGCAAGGGAGTCTAACCTTTGCGGTTTTAGCGGTCTGATGCAACAATTTGAATTTTGGACGACTTATATTTTGTATTCTACGGTGCCGTGTGGTGACGGCAGAGTAGAATACAATTATCCCCTCCCCAAATCTCTCCGGTGGGTGTCGTACAAGGCGACTAAGGATAAATCAGTGATGAGTAATGGGCAGCAGCGTTCCTCTTATACCACCGAGCAATATACTGCGACTTTTGTGCCCGATACATGGCATAGGCTCGCCACCTATTAGATGGGACTTGATATAGTTAGCGAAACGTTCACCTCTGCCTACCCCTTCGGGGATAAAGGCGTGATTTATGTATGTATGTATGTATTTTTACAGCAACCGCGATAGAGACTTCTACATGATGGAAGTGAATGGTGAGTAATGTGGTAGAGTTCATACCATCAAGGGGAAACTTGCTGATCCAGCCCCCGTAGCACGGGACGTAGGCAAAGTCTCCTCAGGGAAAAAAAATATATATATTCGCTCTAACTCCCACTAAATCTCGAGACAAAACACTGTCAAGTGGTGGACAGACATTTTGTCTACGTCCCGTGCTAGGCCAGCAGTTGGTCCCTCTGTCAAGCTTTCAGAAAGTGGTACAAAATCATTCTGTGCTTATACATAAATAAATTACGCTTTTTATCCCCAAAGGGGTAGCCAGAGCTAGCCGGACTACCTTTTCAGCCCTGGCTACCTTTTCTATAGATTCTTTCATCACTAGCACCTTGCGTGATGGATGATGTGAATCAAAAGGGAGTGGATGGCTTGATGCCGTCTGACCGATCTCAATAGAAAATGGAACATACTACGCCGACCCCAGATAAACTGGAACAGTAGGCCTATTCCCTAACTTTTTTTGACAGTTGAAAGTGATGATCACCGAACTATTTACTAATACATTGCTGTTGTTACAGGACAAGTGTCACAATAGCATTATTCTAAAGTAGTAATGGACAAGTAAATAGTTCGGTGATCATCCCTTTCAACTGTCAAAAAAAGTTAGGGAATAGGCCTACAGGGCAGGAAGAAGAAGACAGATGATGATGAATGGCGTCAGACCAATAAGAATGGAAAATAAACAGGGAACGGAGAAGAATGAGACGTTGACAATGATGTAGGCATGAGTTAAGTCTAAAGCTTTGGTCTCTTGATCGTAACGCAGAACGCTGCGGTATACGGTAATCTTATGTACATACATACATACAGAAATCACGCCTATATCCCCGAAGGGGTAGGCAGAGGTGAACTAGCACCCGCGTTTCGCCAATTATATTAGGTCCCATGTAATAGGTGGTGAGCCTATTGCCATTTATCGGGCACAAAAGTCGCAGTACATTGCTATTGCTAGGTGGTATAAGAGGAACGCTGCTGCCCAATTCTTCATCACTGATTTATCCTTCGTCGCCTTGTACAACACCCACGGGAGAGATTTGGGTTGGTGACAATTGTATTCTACTCGGCCGTCACCACACGACTCAATCTTATGTCAGACACAATAATCTTTTCAAAAAACTACTGGAATGGCCTCCTCTTGTTTCGTCGCAATATGCGTCTGCGGCAACGGGAACACGCCGCATACAGTATACAGCAGCGTTGTGCGTTACGAACAAGAGAGCAAAGCTAAAGGCAGTCCATTGTCGTCTTCCATAGAGTTATACTGCCGCACTCAGAGACGTCAATTAACTTTAATGAGTAGTTAAAAATTTTCATTCAAATGTAGACCATAGACTCGGCAAGAATAGCGACTAGTTTTGAAATTGTCATTTTTTGATGTTAAGTACTCATTAACGTTATTTGACGTCTCTGAGTGCGGCAGATAGTTCGACAAGTTCGTGCGCGACCTTCCTGTGGTATGAGACGGTGGCTGGGACGGGGCGCCCTGGATGTTGGCGGGGGCGGGTGATGTGGGGAGGAGCGAGTTTTCCCTCCTCCCCGCATCGCCCGCCCCCGCTGGCATCTGCAGTGCCTCGTCCCCGCCGCCGCAGGAAGGTCGCGCACGAAGTTGTCGTACTATAATTAATAAACCCAAAGCCGCGTTCAGATTGACGACTCTGGGCCATTGTTGGTTCTACATCAGTAGTGAGACGTATGTGGAGCAAGGTCGGCGCAATTATAAGCTGATTGTGTCCGGAGATCGGGGCGTTTGGTGCAAATCATGCTGGGAAGCGTTATGATATGGAATTTTAATCACACTCCCACAGTTATACATTAATTGTAATAGTTAATTAAGTGCAGGTTATCTTCCTGGGCTGGTGGTAGTGGCTGTGTGGTGACGGCAGAGTAGAATACAATTGTCACCACCCCAAATCTCTCCCGTGGGTGTCGTACAAGGTGACTAAGGATAAATCAGTGATGAGGAATGGGCAGCAGCGTTCTTCTTAAATACCACCTAGCAATGTACTGCGACTTTTGTGCCCGATAAAGGGCAATATTACATGGGCCCCAACATAATTGGCGAAACGTGGGTGCTAGTTCACCTCTGCCTACCCGTTCGGTGATATAGTAGGCGTGATTTATGTATGCGTTATTTCTTTCTTTCAAATACTTTAATCACGGCTTTTTATACTCGATTAAGTGGCACCGTACGAAGCATCCGGCTCGAAGGACCACAAATATGTACGGTCTCATGCAAAGTCGCCACTGGCAAGGGTAAGTAGGTATAACTTCTACAATTTTTAGCACGAGTCAACTGTTTCCACTCACTGCAATTTTGCTGCGTGGTCAAAGCAAATACACGTGCGACTTGCAGCAAGTTCGGCAAGTCATTAAAACTTGCAGAAGCCAGCGTTTACACGTTGAAAGTCGCTTGCAGAAGTCAACTTCCGCAAATTTTATTGCTAGTGGATGGAGTTGTACACTTCAGAACATACAACTTTAGAGAGAATTGAAAAATTATTCATTGTGATATGGCGCGTCCCAAGTGGTATGATTGATGTAGGTATGTATACTATGTATGTAGACATGTAAACAATCACACCCATCTACATATAATTTTCTCCCAGGTCAGGCATGTAAGGACCTTTGACTTGTTTAAAATTATTGGTCTTATTTTTTTGCTTGAATGTGTGTCATTTCTTCGATCTTCAATTCAACAGTTTAATATTTCGTATTCGCTACAGCTTATGACTAGTGCCACCCATAAAGATGTACAAGCACAATAAACGTTTTGTTTATTGTTTTTATTGTACCTACCATAGATGAGAGTCTGGCGTGACCCTACACTATGTTTGAAGAAAGCAAGGACATGTCAGCCCACACTTGGTCTGTTATGGGCCTCGGAGACGGTCAATCAGCTTCGCGTCAAGCTCGTTAATTTTATGTGTGTTTCATTATGTTGCTAAGTCAAACAGATCTGCTTTATTTCTGTTTGATTTGTTTGACATGAAAAAGATTTGTTTTACCTAGCAACAGAATGAAAGACACAGAAAATGAACGAGCTTGACGTGAAGCTGATTGACCGTCTCCGAGGCCCATTAGAAACAGACCTCTTTTGAGTTGAATTATTGAATATCATTATTTATGTTTATTTTTTAGGAAGAATGGGCCATAACTCTTCATGGTGTCCCAGTGCGAATTGTTACTAACAGCTTAACGTGCCTTCCGAAGCGCGGAGGAACTCCAGATAATATATTTCCGGTCACCCGTCCAATGACTGGACGTTAAAATAATGGTAACTATTGTGTGATATTGCTCAAAAACTACATAGATTAGAGAATGTCTTATAGAATATACGGCACATCTAAAATGGATTTCAAAAATTGTACTTACACTAGGTAATAGATACAAGTGCCCATAATAATACGAGTGCCCAAATTACACCCAGCTATAGTAAAGCTGGCGAAACGTGGGTGCTAGTTCACCTCTGCCTACCCCTTCGGGGATATAGGCGTGATTTATGTATCTATGTATAGTAAAGCTTATGATTCTTATTCGTAATAATATAGATAACATCTAACATTTATGTAATGTTCATATAAGAAATAAGTACTTAATTGTAACATTACTTACATAAAACATTTAACTGTTAAATTATTCACAAAATACGTAAACGTTTGCTTAAACGCGTCTTGTTAGCACACGGTTAACTATTTTGTTATGTAATGCAAGATTCATTGAGCGGAGCGGACAAAAGAGTAGTATTACACTATAACTGCCGTAGAAACATACTGAAATCTCAGTTAAATGAGGTTTGAAGAAATGCTCTGACCCATTTGACATAAGATGGACGGCGGGATTACTTGCACATATCTACATTAATCACGTGTGATAAAGGCAACAATTATTATTACTACAGTGATATCTAAAAAAGAAATTAAGTAGAGCTACCTTTACTGCATTATGTACATACATACATATATCACGCCTATATTCCCAAAGGGGTAGGCAGAGGTGAGCTAGCACCCACGTTTCGCCAATTATGTTAGGTCCCATGTAATAGGTGGCGAGCCTATTGCCATTTATCGGGTAAAAAAGTCGCAGTACATTGCTAGGTGGTAAAGGAGGAACGCTGCTGCCCATTCCTCATCACTGATTTATCCTTAGTCGCCTTGTACGACACCCACGGGAGAGATTTGGGGTGGTGACAATTGTATTCTACTCTGCAATATACGGATTTAAATTATGACTTGACGGCCGGCTTGGACTCGAATGGTCAGATCGATGGCTATTGGCCAAGAGGTTCCGGGTTCGAACCCTGGTAGGGGCAAATTTTGTGATGAACGTAGACAATTTAGTTCCCGAGTCATGGATGTTAATGTCTATGTAGTAGGTATGTTATAAAATTGTTTCTGTGTATAATTATTATGTCTTGGGTTAGATGATAGGTGTGAGTGTAAGAAAATATAATTTTTATTATTTTTGCGGCATTGTGCCGATGTCGCCGCCACCAATCTGTGTAAATCGAGCCTAACCAAATTCTTTATTTGAAGCGTGCCAGTGTTTCTCTAATCTAATTATTTGTGGTTATGGTAGCACTGGTTTCGTAACGGAATTCTTTGATACCATTAGTAGATCAACTAATTACTGAAAAAACATTGAGAGAGGTCAGATAATGACGGGTGGTGAAGGCAGAGCAAAATACAATTGTCACAACCCCCAATTATCCCACGGGTGTCGAACAAGGCAACTACTGCAAAATCTAAAGTAGAGTAAAGACGAAAGTCTTTCTTATATAGCAATAAAAATTTTTTTCTGCCTGTTAAATGGCAATACGCTCGCCTCCTATTACTTGGGACTAAAAATATTAACTATACATACATACATACATAAATCACGCCAATATCTCCGAAGGGGTAGGCAGAGGTGAACTAGCACCCACGTTTCGCCAGTTATGTTAGGACCCATGTAATAGGTGGCGAGCCTATTGCCATATATCGGGCACAAAAGTCGCAGTATATTGCTAGGTGGTACAAGACACCCACGGGAGAGATTTGGGGTGGTAATAACTATACATATTGGGTTATTTTCATAACCCGAAATAGTTTTCATTTTTATGCTACTTTTACCTTCACTTTACCTGACGGTACGGTAACGAACGGAACAGTGACGATAAGGGGAATCCTCAACAACAGAAAGGGATTGCTTTTAAAGACGGTGGTGCTAGCCAGGCGACCTTGAAATAAGTCCTATCTACCACCAGACCGCGTACTCCTCTGGGGATCGAACCCGGGACGCTGGTATCGAATTCCGGTGGGCAAACCCCTAGATCACGGAGGCGGTTAGTTTAGAAGTTGTACAATTGCTTGCGCGCACCTAATCATCCGCCATTAAGTAAATGCAATAATTGGACTAGAGGCCACGAATCGGCAATGGCGGCATAAGTAAATGAGGGCAATCGCTCATTTAATTTTTATTTTAATCCAATTTCGAGATGCAAACGGCTCATTAGCTTTTTATTGGTGCTGCACACGTGACCAGCTCTACGAGGCCTCGAATTCTAATGCCTCAAAATGAGGGTCTTAAGGGCGATGGCACATTATTCGATCTACTAGACACAGCGTTTGATAACACTATTTTTTGTACAAAAAAATCCCTTTATGTGTCCTCTGTACCGTGGCACAGAGGTCTGTAGGATCCATGGTGTCTAGGTAGCACCACCCATTAAAACCCCCTTTTGCGTGAGTTTAATAACACTCTTATGTACATTTTACGGCCGCCTTGGTCGAATGCTCAGATTGCTGGGTATTGGCCAAGAGGTCCCGGGTTCGAATCCTGGTAGGGGCAAACTTTGTGATGACGACAAATGTTTGTTTCCGAGTCATGGTTGTGTATATGTTTATGTAGTATATTTTCAACGTTTATATACATAATTATATTAAAAATATGTCCGTCATCTAGTATCCATAACACAAGTGCTTAGGCTACTTACTTTGGGCTAGATGATAGGTGTGAGTGTAAAAAATATTTATTTATTTATTTATTTTTTGGCATTAAGTATTAATTAAAGTTAATTAACGTCTCTGAGTGCGGCAGATAGTGAAGAGTATAGCACAACAAACTGTAAACAATTTATCTTGTTGTGTCTTTTATTCTTAGGATAAATTAATGATGAGAAATGGGCAGCAGCGTTCCTCTTATACCACCTAGCAATAGCAATGTACTGCGACTTTTGTGCCCGATAAATGGCAATTAATAGGCTCGCCACCTATAACATGGGACCTAACATAATTGGCGAAACGTGGGTGCTAGTTCACCTCTGCCTACCCCTACGGGGATATAGGCGTGGTTTATGTATGTATGTGTGTATGTCTTTTATTATAAAAAAAAAACGAAAAAAAAAATTCGTCGGCCGTTTTGGTTTTTGAAATCGTCTTCTTGTGCCTGTCTTTATCCTTATCTCTCGCCTATTAGACGGCCAAAATGCTTTCACGAAAAGTGTGAAAGCTCTAGATGGTAGATTACCGTACTTTTTGTATGTTTGTACTAAATAGCCTTCTTCGATAAATGGGCTATCCAACACAAAAATAAAATTTTCAATTTGAATCAGTAGTTCCTGAGATTAGCTCGTTCAACCAAACAAACAACCAACCAAACAAACTCTTCAGCTTTATAATTATAATATTAGTACAGATTTTTGTGTATTCTCGAAAATTGTTTTTCGACATAGGTCAGTCCAGTTCTAACGATGCGCTATAAAAGAACATTACATTCGCAAACTCTTGCCTAAATCACGAAATGTAGAGCAGACTAATCAAGAACAATAATTCATTCATTACGCTCTACGTTATCTTGTGCGGATCGATGCAAGATTGTCGATTCGTACTTTATTCACATGAGTAAATAAACGGAACAGAGTTTAACCTTCATACATCCGAATCAGTTGCACTACTACAAGCGCGCGGGGCATGTGTGCGTTACCACTGGCCGCTGTCGCGCACGCGGGACTCGAGACTGGAAAAAACTGGTTTATGACGCACAGCCAGTTGCCTAATGTCAGGGTTAGTGTGATGGCGTTCTTAGGAAGCTTTTACTCTGTTCGGTTTATCTACTCATGTGCTTCATTGCCGCCTCTTTCCCTTACAAGGTTCGGAGCATAGACTATATAGGTTCGGAACAAAGAGTAAATTGCTCTGATGGCAGCGGAGTGCGGGCTATCTATCCGCCTTCAAGGACGCGTCGGCCACGACTCCAAAATTCGAACAATGAACGGTTTGGAATTTCGAAATTTGAATAATGAGTATTAATGTTTTTTTAAGAAGGCTTTAATATATAGGCTTGTTTGGGATCATCTTTACATCTATGGGTTGTCGAACTCAATCGTTTTTTGACCATGAGAAGATCAAGGGGTAGTAGATATTGCAGCCGGGTGGTTTTATTTCAATTCTGGTCACAAAGTCATTAGTATTCATAGGTGACCAAAGGCTAAAGTATGGGTGACCAAAAATATATGGTCTTGAGTTAGTTCCGTGCTTCGGAGGCACGTCAAGACATCGGTCCCGGCTGCATCTGCAGTCGTTAATACCCACCAATCCGCACTGAGCCCGCGTTATGGCCCATTCTTCCTATCGTAGTGGGCCCATTCGCCATATATTCTTTCATGTATAGAGAAAGCCATAAGGGGACATAAATGGACTGGTGGGATGACGACCAGCTTCAGGCCATCACGCCCGTTTTGGGTCCCATTCCCCTATATTAGCGACTAGCCTTGGACACAGGGCACCACCGCAAGCTAGCCACATAAGGACCATCTTAGACCATTACACCAAACAGAGCAGTCATTACTACCAAGATTTTGGCGTGGTTTAGTAAGAGAGTTTAATATGGAGCACTTTGTTCGTGTGTGGTAACTTACTATATTCGTTGTGTTCTGAATAATTACAAATTAAAACTGAACCATATGTTAAGCCCACAGATATATCATTGTTAAGCCTATTTATCCCTGAAGGGGTAGGTAGGGGTGAATTACCCACGTTGCGTCAATTTTGTTAGGTTTCATGTTAAGTTATTTAATTTATATTTTTGTGTAAGCAAAGAGATCATAAATCAAACGAATACAAACAGTGAAAGACTCCAGATTTAAGACAAAATTTTTCAATACTGAACTTAATTATTAACGAGCGTATTATGTTTTATTTATCTCATTACTCAATAAAATTATATTTGCATATGGGGCGAATTGGAGAGCCCCAACTCCAGACCGGAAATAAGCACAGGGGGCGAAAGGGAGTACGGGGGAGAGAGTAAGGGGGGGGGGAGGTACAGCACATTTTGCTTTGCCTTTTCCTTTGATAAAAAAAACAAAACACTTTAGTTCTCCATTTGCTAACAACAAAGATCATGAACTCTGTTACCATTCAATTCGCGCCAAGCACTCCCTAGATGCGTTAAAATATGCGACACCCATATTTTAACGTAAAATTCATTGCATTCATACATTTCACCCACTCATCATTTCATAAGACTACAGATAAAATATACACTAAAGACTTGGCTGTATGGGCTAGACCCTTTGCCTTCCCTAAAATATAGGGAGAATTTAAAACTAACTAACTAACTAACAACAAAGATTTGGCGCGAAATAAATTCTTTATTAATTATTCAGCCGAATATTCTGGCCAGCATCCTGTTGATAATTAGACAATTGTTAAAAACACAGCAGGAAATTGGTACGCCATAGAGCAGTTTGCATTTTAGATTGAGACGGTGCTATTGTCTTGTCTCCGGATGCAAATATTGTTCCGTTCGTGTTCCTATTATTATGAAAAAGCAACAACGCGTCACACTTTACAAAAACAACCAAAGACTGGAGTGTTTGGCGCGCTTTCAATGGTGTCAGTCAGTTTTTGGTTTCAATAATTCCATTTTTTTAATTGTTTCAGTGTGGATTTTGTGGTGGTGTTTGACGATGAGAATTTTTTAGTAGTTTTCACGATCTCATCAGTCGCCATCATGAACTCTGTTACCATTCAATTCGCACCAAGCAATCCCGTTATAATGTGTGTCACCCACATTTTAATGTAAAATTCAAGAAAAATAAAACTGAAGACATGGCTGTATGGGGAAGGCAAAGCGATTTTGCCCTTTGCCTTTGCCCGGATTGCAGACAAGTCTGTAATATTTCGAACTTTCTCTAACCTTAATTTTGTTGTAACAATTTCTCTAACATTGATAATTAAAATGTTCAAGAAAATAGATACCTATCAAAATAAAAATAAAGTCCAACTCCCATAATATAAAACATAGACTAAATTTAGTCATAGTTAGTCAAAGTTGACATCAATTTTAAACCGTGACTAACTTAAGTCCATGTTTTATAATAAGGCGGCAATTGTTTAAGGCGTATAGTGTGCAATAATAAAAGTGCGTTACAGAATAAACGAAGATTTGAAAAGGATTCCTCTGACGTTTAGTAACAGTTTAGCGATCTCAATAAAAACGCCAGTAACGCAGATTTATGTGGGCGGTGCCTTTCAACTGGTGTTATAAATGTTATAATGGTAAACGAGGCATTGTTGTCGTGTGAGCGACCTTGGCACTTTCATTATTTCTGATTTGAACACCATAAAACGTAGCGAATTGTCGGCGCAGAACGTTCGTTTAGACTGGGAACCTCAATCATGGACGTATATGTATATTAGCTAGCAGCCTGGCTAGCATGACCACCGAAACACGATATTAAAGGCATTTATCGCGTTGAACAGTCAAAAATCATTGGATTTTAACACTTGAATAAGCGTTAATTGAATAAATGAATAAGCCTCTAAGGCTATTTCATAAAGATTCTATAGCCATTTATTATCGCGTTGTACAATATCAAAGTGTCTTCTATGCTGGCCTGCCCGGCTAGCATGACCACCCAAACACGATATGATATAGCCATTTATCGTGTTTAACTTACAAAAATCATTGGATTTGTGACTGTTCAACGCGATAAATGGCTATATCATATCGTGTTTCGGTCGGGCTGGGAGCGAACAAATAACGTAGAATAGGCCAGCCGTGACTCATCTCCTGGGTGTCGTAAAAGTCGACTAAGGGAGATTGCCCGGTGTAGACCAATAAGCACCTTGGGGCACCCGAATGGTGGGGTGCAAACCACCAACAACAGCATACCCAAAGAGGGAGGAGAGGACAACTTTTGTTACAAAATAATTATACGTTAAAAGATAAGCAATTGAGAAAAATAAAGCCTGATATTTAACGAGCAATTATATAAATAGTTTAATTGCGATAAAAGTTTCGAAGCTGTCACTAAAGGCTCGAGTTCACCAACACTTTTAACAAAGCGATTAAAAGATAACTGTTAGTTTTTGACACTTCTTCCATACGATAAAATGTCAAAAACCGACGGTTAAATAATAATCAACTGTTTAACTACCGCACTCCGAGACGTCAAATAACGGTAATGAGTACTTAACGTCAAAAAATGACAATTCAAAACTAGTCGCTATTCTTGCCGGGTCTATGGTCTAGATATGAATGAAAATTTTTGACATTAAATACTCATTAAAGTTAATTGACGTCTCTGAGTGCGGCAGTAAGCGTTGGTGAACTCCAGCCTAAATTAAATTTTTTCGAATAAAATCTAATTCTAATTTTATTTTCGGATCCAAGCCTCTGGTTGGCAATGCGCTGTGACAAATTAGGAAATGCTAATCTGTTCCACAAGTGTGGGAAATCGCGAATGGACGAATTAATGGCGTGTTAACAAGCTCACAGGTTCTTTAATAGCTTTTGTTATTGCTTCCATTGGTGTTTAGCGTATCAATAAATACTTTTAGGGCCTTGTCCTCTTAGCATAGCATGGATTCACCGTGCGGGTGCCGGGCCCATAGTGTGGCAGAGGGGGAAGTCAGTGGGTGCGCCTGGGACTTGTGACCCGAGTGTAGGTTTACGGGGCCCCTTCACAACTAGTCAACACTCACCGTCGCCACCCGCTTACGAAAGTTCTAGACAAGCCAAGGTCTTCTAGTAAAGAATCGAGGTAGAAACGACGAGAAACCTATCTGTATTTCCGACAGTTCTACCGCCGAGTCAGTCGCGTCGGAGGTACTACCCATAGAACCTCCGCATAGAGCCTCCCGTCCCCTCCTCTTTCTCTATATCATCATCGCCCTGCCCTTACCCCATCCTATTTGAGGTCGGCGCAGTATGTCCTCTTTTTCCATTTTCTTCTGTCACTCGTCATTTCCTCATTCACATCCATCACCTTCATATCAAACCTCACACATCCATCCATCTTTTCAGTGGTCTTCCTGTACTTCTACATCTTCTACATCTACCATCAACATTAATGTCCATAACTTTCTTACTCACATTCCTGGCATCACGTCGCAAACTCCTCTTTCTCTATATCTAATCCATAAAACAACCAAGAAAATCAAGTTACACAACGCTAAGAAATTCAGATAGTAGCCACAGATTACTACAGGACTCTTTTCTCGAGTACAGAGACTGACAAAATCACTCACACCATCTAAGTCAACCAAGAGACGCCCACTGTTGGGCATAGGTCTCCCCCGAGGATCTCCAAGCCGATAGGTGCTGAGCTGCCCGCGTCCAGCGGCTTCCCGCGACCTTAACCAGATCGTCGGTCCACCTTGTGGGGGGCCTACCAACGCTGCGTCTCCGGGTGTGCGGCCGCCATTCGAGGACCTTTCCACCCCTTTTTTAATTTGTTAAATCAAAAGTATAGGTTTACATGGGAAACATTGGTCCAATTATTAATAGTCAGAGTTGTTTTTAGTAGGAACATTTAAAATTGCTTAAAGTTAGCCACGTCTTAGTATTGTAATTTGATATTTAAAATTTTCGTGTCTCAATATATATTCTGACATGATTATTTAAAAATTAATCATAAATAAAACTTCTTATCTTCATAATATGGTCACGAAATTTTCTATTTTGGAAAAAAAGTTACAACATGAAAGACGACTGAATGGGCATGATTCAATATTTTTCCACTTAAATTAAAACGCCTGAAACTGTAAACAAACAAAATGGCGGATGGCAGCAAATTTTTTTTGTTATTTTGTTACATTTTAGTGACTCCAAGGATTTTGAACATAAAAGTTGTCGATTCAAAACCATTATTTTTTTCGCTTAACAATTTACAGGTTTCAATCAATATTTGTGCTATGTTGGTGTTCCAAATTCAAATTGAAATTTAGTACAACATTAAATCCCTGTTTTGTACAGGCCTAGAATGACTATCTTACGTAGTATTGTATTTATTCTCTTTGCTTTAAGTTGAGGTTACTTGAGCTAGAATACGTCATTTTTGAGCTGGTGGTACGAAATAAATTATTGTCATTTTAAATTGGGAAAGTAATAAATTCAATGCACAGGAAAAGGAAAACTTGTAATTCGTAAGTGGTATCAAATAAATAATAAATAAATACACATTGTACTTACTTTTTTATATAGGTAAGTGTGAACAAGAAATATATTAATAATAATTATTATGAAATATAAATTACGGTAAAGTAAGTTATGTCCAATAAACAGTGTGTCCGTGTCGTGTGTGTATTTAAATTTCAACATTAAATAAATGTTGGAAAAATTAGTACACAGATTTTGGTGGTTAGAAAAAGTTCTGTTGACTCAATGTACAAGAGTTTTTGTAGTTCGAGTTTTTGTACAAAAACTCGATTCTTAAAAAAGTGGTGGTTCTATTTATGTAAAATTAAAACAATATGTAATAATGCCTATGTTAAATACATTGTGTACATGGTAAAATAACAAATAAACACTTTTTTCAGCAATTTTTTTTCAAAATAACTTAAATTTCTTAAAATTAAGCCCTTATGACCATAAATATTATGAGTTATTTTTATTTTGTATCATATTTGCACTAAAATAAAAAAATCTAGATTCTTAACTTACCTGGATACACATGTTTAAAGTTAACTTAGATTATTAAAAACGATTAGTAGTTAACTTTGCAAGCTCTTAGCTAGTGCGTTTTTAAAGTAATAATTTAGATTTTCTTATGGGAAGGGGCTTAATAGGGCCTTTATTTTAAGAAATTTAAGTTTTATTAAAAAAAAAAGCTTCAAAAAAGTGCATTTTAATAAAGAAATTAAATTTCAAACCAGATATACAGTGTCTTGTAGCCTAATTGTTATTTTATTATGTAGACAAAGTATTTGACATAATTATTGTTTTTATTTTTCATAAATAGAACCATTACATAAACGTTATACGTTTGAGAATCATGTTTTTTGCACATATAGTCTACAGAAAGTAATGAATATCTGAATAAATTAATAAATAATTGCAATAAATTTTCTAAACTTTTTTTCTATTTTTTTTGCAAAAAAAAAATACATTAATAATTATTGTAGAACTTAACATTCACAGAAAAAATGTGGAGTCAAAATGCATTCTCGTGATATATATTCTACAAACTACAAAACGTTAACACGACACATCATGCAAGGTATATTGACTTAATAGTTCACATAAACTGAACTAGATGGCACTGAACGTTTTTACATCGCGCTATCGAAGTTACTTATGGATGACTACAACACTTTGTACAAACTGATCGATATTCATTCCTAAATGTGCAACATTTAGCAATACTGCGATTTTTTTGTAGCGACTATGCGTGTACAAATGCATACAGTTGCTTAAATTAGAATATTCTATTAATCTGTCTGTATTCTTTAAGTTCATCTTGTTCAGAAAGAAAAAAAAATAATATTTATTTCATTATATTATATATATATATTTTATTTTTACACTATTTACACTCACTCACACCTATCATCTAGCCCAAAGTAAGTAGCCCACTGCCCAAGCACTTGTGTTATGGATATATAGATATACTAGATGACGGACAAATTTTTAATATAATTATGTATATAAATGTTGAAAATATACTACATAAACATATACACACAACCATGACTCGGAAACAAACATTTGTGGCCATCACAATGTTTGCCCCTACCAGGATTCGAACCCGGGACCTCTTGGCCAATACCCAGCAATCTGAGCATTCGACCAAGGCGGCCGTATATAAAAATATATTTAAATATATTTCATTATATTTAAATTATTTAATATATAATTAAACAAGCACCTCCCTGGAATAAAAAAATAATATGCAAAAGAATTTACGCCTTCTTAGAAAAATATAAAGTCCTGAGTAATAATCAGCATGGATTTATTGAAAATCGTTCAACGATATCGGCTGTTTTTGATTGCAATAACGAAATATTAAACTCATTAAACAAAAATAAGTGTACAATCGCTATTTTCATGGACATGTCGAAAGCATACGATAGAGTCTCTTATAATGTTCTGTTAAAGAGGCTGGAGCTTCTAGGAATTCGCGGACAGGCTAATAAATGGCTCGCCTCTTACCTTTCCAATAGAAAACAGGCAGTACAGATAACACACCTAAATAGCGTTACTGGAGTTCTTCAAAAATGCTGTTCTAGAGTTGAGTTAGTGTCCGGTTCCATACCTCAGGGCAGTGTATTGGGATGCTTATTGTTCCTTGCGTATATCAACGAACTTCCCTCTGTTGTGCCAGCGCCCCATAAACTTGTACTATTCGCAGATGATGCTACCCTCTTAATCCAGAGCGACTACAACGACGTAACCGTAGCACAGAATGTAGTGAAAGAGTCACTTGTAAAAATTGAGGAAAGCCTAGCCGAGTTAAATCTTGTACTGAACTATAAAAAAACTAAATTAATGCAATTTATACCGTATCAAAGGACCCTAAATGTAATCCACGAAGGACGTATACTCGAGGAAGTAGATTCTTTCACACTCCTGGGGATTACGAAGGATAGCCACATGTCGTGGAAACAACAAGTAAGTACGGTCGTCAGTAGGCTAAGTAGTTTTTCATATGCCCTACGTGAGCTAAGAAAAGGTACAAATGAGCACTGCGCGCTTGTTGCATACCACAGCCATGCTGCGGCGTGGATACGATATGGTATAGTTATCTGGGGAAACTCTACTGATGTCAGGGATGTGACCGTATTGCAAAAGATATGCCTGAGAATTATTGCATTAACAGGAACGAAGAGAAACCTGCAAAACACTTTTTTTGAAATATCACATTCTTACTGTTACATGTCTGTACATATTTGAATTATGTAGACTTGTGAGGAGGCATAGTAATTACTTTCAAAGAATCGGAGACTTGCCGAGACGTTATGCCTCTCGCCGTGGAAATGATTTGGTACAGCCCCGCCCGTATCTCGTACTCTACAAAAATGGATCATTCTACATGGCCACTAGAGTTTACAACCATTTGCCAAATAATTTAAAAGCCCTCCAAGGTAGCAAATTTGAAGCCAGCCTAAAGAGACTGCTGTTAACACAACCCTTTTATAGTATAAGGAGTATTTTAAACCAATAATATAATTCGAACAGTGCTTATTAATGTATAATTTAGTGGGACGCTTAATAATTAAAAATTTTTTTTTGACGTAATTAATATTTGACATATTTTTTTTTTGCCATTATCTCAATATGTACCATGTTCTTTAAAAAATTACAATGCCTTATAAGGTGAATTTGTACAATTATTTTAAGACCTGACTCACTCTTTGATTGTACCTTATTGTAACAAATTTTGTGAATAAATGAATATGAATATGGATAAAGTGCAAACAAGGGGGTGAATGGGACTAGATCATAAATAATTATCGATCGACAAAAACATTAAAAAAAATTAAAAATTATTGCAATTTTTTAGGATTTTTATTACTATCCGTCGACTCTATCTATTTACAAAAAACTAGATTCTTAAAAAAAGTAGTGATTCTATTTATGTAAAATAGAACCTAACATAACTGGCGAAACGTGGGTGCTAGATCACCTCTGCCTAAATAAATCACGCCTATATCCCCGAAGGGGTGGATATAGGCGTGATTTATGTATGTATGTATGTATGTTAAATTCAGTCAATAAATAAATTAATAATTATTCCACTTATAAATTGACCACAACTTCGGCATTTATTTATATAGATGGTAGGCTGTAAGTAGTACACAATTATTGATTGCCTTTTAAAGAATAATTTCGATATAGATCTTAATGCTGGAATCATTGATGTAGTGATTAGAATACAATAACCCATATTCATAAATCGACAATACATGTAACCTCAAAAATAATTAGCCGCTGATACCTCCGAAAAATACACAGACAAACTGCTCAATTATCTTATAGATAACAAAAGAAAAGGTGTAGGTACAGATGAGGAACTCTGTATTGTGCAACGGCGCCTTTGCAACGTCAATACCTGCATGATTTATTATGGGAATGGCAGAGGTGCGCAACATTTTGTAACTCCTATTTAATTTTAACAGAGTGGTGGGTATGAAATATAGTGTTTAGCCCTGCCGCCGTCCGTTCGCGGATTTCTACTCAAAATCAAAATTAGTTTCTTTATAATTATCTGATGTGATTACAATACACTTATCAATCAAGTTTGTTTACCCTTGGTTTAGAATCGAAGACGCTGCCATGCTGACCTGAGAGAGAAAAAATATCGTAAAGCCGGCTGTATAATAGTGCATAACCAAAAATTTAATTCAAATTTTACTAGTATATCTGCTTCAAGCGGTCTTCCCCTAATAAAATATTATTTACCAAAGTAATCAATTTCGTTCCACCAACAATCATCAGATAGCAGCACCGCAACACCGAGATTTGACTTGTAATGATACATTTTCATTGAAATCTGCTGTTTATGTGTACTCTATTACAAGAGTAATAAAGTCCCTAATAAGTACTAGTAACATATTATCGTTGAGAGCGTGTGGCGTGACTCACCCATCGTGGTAAAAGTCGTGAACATTACCGTAATGTACTTAATAACTTGAATACAAATTCATCTTCCATGCTGGCCTGGGAGCGAAAAAATAACACAGAATGTGCCAGTCCCGACTCATCCCAGTGGTGGTGTCGTAAAAGTCGACTAAGGAAGATTACCTGGTGTACACCAATAAGCACCTTGGGGCACTCGAATGGTGGAGGGCAAACCACCAATAACAGCTTACCCAAAGATGGTTAGTGTCAGGCAGGCGGCCGACTGTATAACCTATTCGAAAACCAACCTTCTTTGGGTATGCTGTAGTCATGAGCAGCGGGCGAGTCCCACACACGCCAGTCGCCTAGCTAGTGGCTGCCAGTTGGTACGAAGCATCAACACATTCCACTCCGACAAAAAAAACAATGGGGTTTTGTCCTCCAATATTTGGGTGACTCAAGGTCGCTTTTTCTCAAGGACTAAACAATCTTCTGATAGTCGACTGATGGATAAACCCCTAGGACCCTAGGATAAGTCGGGACTGGCACATTCTTTGTTCTCTTTCGCTCCCAGTTCAGTACGGAAGATCTAAGTTAAGTTTATTTAAGCAAATATGAAAAAAAAAATTACAAGTGTCGTTGGTGAAAAGACACAATTAAGTGTTTTAGTATAACTAGGAATTCTATTAGTTCCTCGTTTATTTCGCCCCCTATTACAACGGAAATGTAAGCCAATGAAATTATATGGCGGTAAAACTCATGTTGAGAATATAGGGTTCGTATGGAACGTACAATTATAAAGAAATAAAAACGACTTCACGGTATAAGTGCGAGAATTTTCCACATATCAATCTTATTTTGACAACTTAATAAATTCAAATTATATAGAAAACTAAACGCCAAAAAGTTTCTAACAACTCCTTTGCCAACCCATTCGGAGATAAATAAAAGGGTGCACTTTCAATTTTATGTGTGAAAATGATTAAGGTGAGTCATAAACATTCAGATTTTATTATTGATCACTTAGATTATTTTGGATGAATTGACATTCATCAATCTACATTCTTATCAGAGAATATTGTCGTTAGATAAGTGGTATAAGCATATCTGCGCGGATCGCCGAGGACGCGGGTACGATTCTCGCATCAACATTATAATTTTTCGAACATTTATATAATGTTTAAAATTAAATCAAAATAGTAGCTACATTCTTATCCTTTTATGGTAACACCTGTCATAAATGCATAGAAAAGATGCTACAATTAAAACACAATTAATTAGTCTGAATAAGGCACCTGAATCCACGCTTTGAAAGGAGAACACTTACCAAAAACTATAGATCTTCAGCACTATAAAAAGAGTACCTATTTAATATTAACATGTCAAAACCGAAGGTTATGCACATCTGTTTTTGTCTTTATGTTACAAGGTTGAGAGCTCCTATTACAATTATTTTTCTCTATTCTAACAAATGATAATAGAGAATGCATTTTTTCTGTATGTAGAGTCGACTACAACGCGTCTGCTCTATAAAAATTACTTTCTCAAACGATTTTGTTCGTTATTACAATAGGTTTGAGGTTGATAATGAATTTTAGTTGTGCTAATACAAATTTTCCATTGGCTTTATTGTTGAGGAAGGATTCTTCAAAAGAATCTTTTAAACATTTCATTATTTAAACCGTTACTTTTCTATTGATCCAAGAAAAATGCTATGTAACTTCGTAAAAGATGAGAAAAAATACTATACAGTGTGGAAAGAAAGCATGGGCTCTGGAGAGCAATCGATTAGTAAAATAAAATGGCAAGGGTTAATTATTTTTATTTTTAGTTGGTTCGATTCCCGGTTCGGGTAAGCTTTTTAAGAAATCTGTGAATGCAGTTATGTTTCTTTTTAAAAATAAGGGAATGTTTTCTTTCAGCAAATTGAGCTATTTTTAAGACTTAGTACTTTCCCTCCTGGGCCCATGCTTTATTTCCACACTGTATACTCTAACGAGCCTGCTATACTCCATCCAAAAGAGACAAAACCTAAACAATCCTGATATGTCTTTTAATATAAAGTACAAAAATAAAATGTAACTAATATTTCAAAGTAGCTGAAATTCTGAAAATTTATCATTAGATGGAAATTTATGATTAGGTTCTAGGTGAAGCTCGATTCCATCTTCGGCCCTTATCGTCACTTATCAAACAAACAAACAAACAAATATTCTTTATTGCGCACACAGTAACAACAATTATTAAAGAGAACAAAATGCAATAGTCATGTATGGACAATAGGCGGCCTTATTGCTATTAGCAATCTCTTCCAGGCAACCTTGGCAAAAGAAAAATTGTAAATATATAAAAATCAGTGGGGCAACTAAGAAATAAATAAATGAACAACTAATTTATAAACTACAATAAATATAGACAGCAAAACATTACAACTTACATAAAGCTACTTATATAGATGTTTGGAGGAAATGGTTAGTAACTAAGCGCTTGAAAGACTCCAA
The DNA here is from genome assembly GCA_963931975.1 of Cataclysta lemnata. Taxonomy (NCBI): domain Eukaryota; kingdom Metazoa; phylum Arthropoda; class Insecta; order Lepidoptera; family Crambidae; genus Cataclysta; species Cataclysta lemnata. The sequence goes on from OZ008364.1 coordinate 7,757,016, forward strand.
AGTGCGAGCTCGTCTGATGCTTTCAGGTAAGGAGTTCCATAACCGGACAGCATGCACGGAAAAGGAATATGTAAAGAAACTGGTACTATGTAAAGGAAAGTTAAGGGTAAGATTTGACAAGGAACGCAGCGGGCGACTTAAAGAAGAAGAATGAAAAGTAAAGAAGCTGCGAAGGTAACCCGGTGACGTTGGGAGGAAAAGAATGGAATAGAGTAGTGAAAGAACGTGTAAGTCCCTTCGCTGCCGAATAGTAAGCCAGTTGAGTTTGGTGCGAAATTCCGACACGTGGTCAAATTTACGCAAATTATAAACGAACTTAATACATAGATTCTGCAGACGCTCCAGCCTATCAAGAAGTACCTCAGTAAGGTCACAATAACATACGTCAGCATAATCCAGCAAAGAGAGTAACAGCGATTGGGCAAGATTCACTTTAGTGCTAATCGGCAAAAAGTTACGGAGACGTCTAAGTGAACCATACGCGGCAAAAACCTTTCTACTGATCTCATCTACTTGAGGTTTCCATGTTAAGCATTGGTCCAGGATGATACCGAGATATTTTACACTCTTTTCATATGGAATCCGTACACCACTCAAAGTGACTGGGGGAATACAGTTTAAGTCAATACATTTAATGAAATATGGACTCCCAAATATAATAGCCTGCGTTTTATGTGGATTTAAAACAAGACCAAAGGCCTTGCTCCAGTCCTCAATAGCGGCAAGGTTACTATTTAACAATGAAATTGCAGCTGGCAAATCCGAAATAGATGCCTGAGTATAAATCTGTACATCATCGGCGTAGATGTGATATGAGCAAGAGACTGATTCGGCTATGGAGTTAATAAAAATGGAGAACAACAAAGGAGATAAAATACTACCCTGCGGGACTCCAGCATAGATATCAGTCCAGGCAGAATTAGTCTCATCAATACGGATACGCTGTTTACGTCCATGCAAGTAACTACGAAACCAGTCAGTCACAAGTGGTGATATATTGAGAGAGCGCATAACAGCAACTAGTATATCGTAGTCAACGGAATTAAACGCGTTGCTGAAATCCAAAAGCGCCAGCAACGTGAGTTGTTTTTTCTCCATTCCTAGTCGAATATCGTCAGTCACTTTAACTAGGGTCGTCGATGTACTGTGGCCAACACGAAAACCAGACTGAAATTGGGTGAGGAGGTTATTTTTATTAAGGAAAGATAGCAACTGGTTATGGACGAGTTTTTCAAGGACTTTAGATAGAAAGGGAAGAATCGAGATAGGACGGTAGTCGGTGAAAGTGGTAGGATTGGGTTTTTTTGGGAGAGGGATGACATGTGCCTCTTTCCACGTAGAAGGAAATATTCCAGTTGCTATTGACGTGTTTAGAATGTGTTTAAGGACAGGAGTAAGAATATCAATTAAGGGTAGAATCATATTCCGGCTAACTGAATCGGAGCCAACAGCACTAGACGAAATCGAGTTAATGGCCCTCTCAATATCACACTGTGTAAACTGACTGAATATAAAAGAGGTAAAATCAGGAGTAGATACAGATGAAAGACGACTAATTGTTTGGGCTTTACTAAGCTGATCAACCGGACACACTGCAGAAAAATGGCTATTAAGTGAGTCAATATCAAGAGATGTACTCAAAGAGTCATTATTGGATTTACCTACTCCAAGGGTCCTAAGAAATTTCCATACTTTAGAAGGATCGCCATTTACGACAGATTTATGTATATGACGTCTTTGAGCATCCCTAATTAACGTATTACACCTATTTCTTAGGCGAGTGTACTTTTCCAGTTTTTCGGTGTTTGAGTTTAATTTATACTTACCTTTTGCCCTGTCTCTTTTTGACATTAACTTACGTATATCTTCAGTTAACCATGGAGCTGGAAGGTGTTTCATTTTAACTGGTCGGACCGGAGCATGGATGTCATATAACTGAATTAGTAACTTATTAAATGTCTCAATCTTTCCGTCAACAGATGCTTCAGTATGAATCACCGACCAGTCCAAGCTAGTCGCATCTTCACGTAGCTTTACGAGATCGATGCGGCCAAAGTTACGGTGCATCATAACCCTATGCTTATCATAGATAGGTGGAGGTCAAGATGTCCCCATCTAGCTTAAAAAAGCTATTCAAATGGATAGAACTAAAAACCACAAACGTCTTCGTCTGCGAGGTCAACGACTCCTTCTCCAGTAGGCCTAGCACGGGACATGGACTATAAAAGCTCTCTCCACCACTTGACAGTGTTTGTCTCGGGATTTAGTGGGGGTTAGAGCGAGAGGAAAATGTTTTCTTTTTCCCGAGGAGATTTTCTCCATGCCCCGTTCTACGGGGGCAGGAAATGCCTGATACGGCCAGGCAGTATACATACAGGTTTGGCGCCTTATTGCAAGAAAGTGAAGATTATTAATTATAACCAATTATTTTGATCGACTCACCAGTTGACTTTGGAACGTGGATTTGGTTTCACTTTTAATTTTTTTAATAAGAAACTAACAGCCGCACTCAGAGTTATCGTTAATGAGCACTTCTTGTCAAAAAAATGACTTCAAAACTAGTCACTGTTTTTGCCAGGTCTATTGTCTAGATTTAATAGTAGATTTTCCATCAAGTGCACAAAACGAATCATTTTTGTCCGAGACTTTTAGCAGCCCGAGCCGTAGGCGAGGGCTGATAGTAATGTCGAGGATAAAAATGGTTTTGTGGACGAGGTAGAAACTCTGCTTTTCACTTCGATTGCGAGGAAATAAATCAGAATTTCTCATAACATTTCTTAAAATTCAAACTAAAATTAGTACAGTTTTGAATACTGACGGAAATTGTTTTTCCCATTGATATTAGGATTGGGCTGCAGACATATACAGCCAAGTATTAAATTAATTTAGAAATAATAATTTTCTTAAATTAATTTAATAACCTACCGTACCTGCTTGAATTAAAATTGAAATATCTTTTATGTCTTAAAAAACACATTAGGCAAATAAATTTAAGTACATATTAAAAAATAACAAATTCTATCTCTGAATTTCTTATTGTGTTTGGCTGCATGGCTCATTTTCTTTGCCTTATTATCGACACATTTATGAGTAGATACGTTAATGCTCTAGAGCACAAAATTCGATTTTGTGCAGCCTATATCCTGCACAAATATCCACTTTCAGAGCATGAGAAGTGAAAATGATATTTTTTGACATTAAGTACTCATTAACGTTAATTGCCGTCTCTGAGAGCGGCAGTAAGTTTGAAAAGCTCTGGAAATGTTTGGGATCTTGTTTGGATTCTTGTTATACACTTTAAAATTTATGATTTTGTACCAACTCTCCTGGGGGACGCTGTTTGATGATTTTATTTTTATTGAAATGAAAATGAAAATAATGGTTTATTCATATACCATTACAGGTATCATTACATACACTCATGAATCGTCAAAGAAATAACGTTAAACACTGGAAACGAAAAGAAAAACAGTTTCCAATATAAGCTACACCATCCGTTCGTAAACTACCACGAGGCCTTGTTCTGAGAAGAACGGGCAAGAAACTCAGCAAGTTTGTTCCTCCCTTTACATGAAGTTATGAGTTAATGAAAGATGTCATAATAGTACTACGAATACGATAGTTAAGTTAATTTATTTTTATAAACATGGAATAAAATGTTTATTTATCATCTTAACAATTAAATAATTTAATATTCGTAAAAATATTCAATGTCGGTTGACAAATTCAATAATTATAAACTTTGAAGTGTTTGGCTCGTTTCAATGGTCACAGTCAGATTTTTTTTATTAATTCAAAAACTGTTTTAGGATGGATTTTGTGCAATAAAAGTGGTGTTATTTTGAGGATCTGTGTTGACGTTCAATTATGAGGAATTATTGAGATAAGTCTCGTGATCTGTTTGTTGTTGAGAATTTTATAGTGTTTTTCACCACCTCATCAGTCGCCATTGTGAACTCTGTTACCCTTAAATTCGCGCCGAGCACTCCTTAGATGCGTTAAAATGTGTGACATCCCTCTTTTAACGTAAAATTAATTTCATTTTATTAATTTCTCCCACATGAATACAGACTAAATATACTAAAGACATGGCTGTATAGGTTAGACCCTATGCTTTCCTAAAAATATAGGGTGAATTTAACATTGAAAAAGCATTAAAAAATTTACTTTTACGCACTAGTACGTAATATATTATGCACTTGTACGTAATATGCTGCATTATGGACCGTAAAACGGTGTAACAAGAGTCAATTTACGAGCGATTGTGTTGAAAAATATTTTAATATATTACAATGAAAATGCTTACGAAATAATACTTTTAAATTGTGAATATAACATTCATAGGGTAGAAAACCTCGCCTAGGTCTTCTGAGACAGGAATTGTACCAACAACGCTGGCTGCATTACCTCGCTGAATGGCGAGACTAATAGTTTTGATACGGGAATCGGACCCGCGTCCTCTGCATAATATTTCGAACTCTTTCTAACCACATTTTCCTTATTTTCTTTGTAAAACACATACCTACAACTACTACAACACCTACGCCTGTCATGTATGACCACTTATGATGCAAATCACGTCCGAAGACTTGTCAAGTGCTATGTCTGTTTCGATGAGGTCTTTAATACTTCAACAGAATAAATCTAGATCTAGGAGGGCGTGGGTAGGTCAGAATCTGTTGCAAGACTAATTTATTTCGTATTGTTACAAAAATAATTGCTTTCTTTTAATGCTAGACAGGAAAGTTCTCTTCATCTTACCTGATCATCATCAATATCACCAGCCCTTTGATGTCCCAACTGCTGGGGCACGGGCCTTCTCTATAGATGGAAGAATGTAGGGAGATAACTCCTGTAAGGTTAAATCAGTGATGAGGAATGGGCAGCAGTGTTCCTCTTATACCACCTAGCAATGTACTGCGACTTTTGTGCCCGATAAATGGCAATAGGCTCGCCACCTGGGACCTAACATAATTGGCGAAACGTGGGTGCTAGTTCACCTTCACCTTCGGGGATATAGGCGTGATTTATGTATGTATGTAACCCCTGTAATATACACAAGTTATTTTTGACCTTGTAACGTTGTCATTTTGTCACTTGTCAAAGTCGTCAAAGTCAAAATTGACAAAGTAATATTTTTTCTTGTTGGGCAGGTATTGTAATTATTTTTGATTTTTATTTGAACATTATACAGGGCGTCCCACGGCCATGCCACACGGAGGGAAAGTATATTAAATATTGAACGTAAGATATTTTACTAAAAGAAGACATCGTTTTATTTTTAATAATAAGTAGAACTGCATACAAAATTTTAAATAAAATGAAAAATTTTATGATCTTAGTTTCATTTAATATGCTAGGTTATTTAGGAAAAAATAGTGCTTATGAGTAGCCCTTTCAAACGCTATTATAAAATACATGTAATTTTTCTATCACATTTGGCGGGTTCGATTCCCGGTTGAGGTAGGCGATTTTAAAAAAATCTGTGAATGCAGTTCTACTTATTATTAAAAATAAAACGATGTCTTCTTTTAGTAAAATATCCTACGTTCAATATTTAATATACTTTCCCTCCGTGTGGTATGGCCGTGGGACGCCCTGTATAAATGTTAGAAAAAATATTACAAAGAAAATTGTAGTTAGAAAAAGTTCGAAAAGTTATAGACTTGATGCGGGAATCGAAACCGCGTCCGGCACTATAATTTTTCGAATTTTTCTATTCACAATTTTTTTTTATTATTTTTAAAACGTCACACGTGTAAGCGAGCATTTTTTGTTTTTTTTAATCTCCTCATTTACGCCCTCTATGGGTTCTTTAAACTATTTAATCTCTTCAATCTGTGACATGACGAGACAGTGAACTTGGTTCTTGAAAGCTATTACGCGAACGTGCCGTCGTGGTCACATAACATAGAGGCTCGGACTATGTTGTGTTGTACGCGACAACTTTTAGTCGGTTAACGAACTCAGATTTCGTATTCAGATTAGGGCTTGATGCCTAAACCGGACACTCACTGAAGTGGAAACAGAAAAAGACCATAATTTTTTGATAAATTATGAAGTAATACATATTATAATTAGTATTATGTATCCATAATAATGCACTTATCCCCGACTACTGTAACGCGACTCAAATTTTGAGCACTGATCATAAAGTTAAATGGATAATACCCGTCAGATTTGTATGGAAAAACGTCATTTTGACTATACTTTCAGTATCAGGAGGTGAATGAAACAAATATGTAAGAAAATATTTCGACCTTTTATTTTATCAACACTGTGGCATAGCAATAAACCAATACAAATTTGTCGAAAGTTTTATGAAGACAAAATCTGCCCCTTGAATCCAAGGATGTAAAAAATGTGATTTTATAGATTTTGAAAAAGTTGTTGAAACTCTTCTTACATGTTGTTGTACAAATCAACAAAAAATGTACTGTGACACAATGTGTTCGTAATTTTATGTTTTTCCCAGAATATCTTCTCGATAGCGCAGTGGCTTGCCGCGCTCGGCCTGCTATTTCGTAAACTAATCAATGTTCGTCAAAAATTTATTATCTCGACTTCGTTCGTGCTTTGGAGCCCTTGGTTCCGGCTGCATCTGCAGAGTTATAACCCACCGTTTTAGACGATTGGTACCTACATCCGTTTTGGGCTGACTTCCCCTACTTGAAACAAGTTATGTTAGACTTGAATCGCGAAAATAAACTGGCCTGTTTCAAAGAAAGAGAGGTCAAAAACACACCTGTTTCATAATATAAACTTGCATTAGGGGAGGACGGCTCAAAGCAGGTATATCGCCTAAAGCGGATACACTCACAAATAAAAAACATTTACTAGTACGGGGTTATACATAATTAATAAGACGAGATAATGAGGCTGGCTGCAAAATACGTACGACACGCCATTCTCCCACAGGGGTGGGTAGAGATCACTTCTTTCCACTTGCTACGATCCTTACATACTTATATCGCTTCATTAAATCTCACTAATGTCTTCATGCATGTCCGTCGGTTTCGGCGTGATTCATGTATGTATGTATGTGTAATGGGCCAGTAGTGGCTTTGGTGCACCATCTAGCAAATAACTGCGCTGCAAGTTCGCGGTGAACGGCAATAGGTTCGCTCCTATTACATAAGCTGGCGAAACGTGGGTGTTAAAACACTTAAAATGCCTCTACCTACACCTTGAGGGGAGAAAGGCGTGAGTTATTGTATATGTATGTGGAGCTCGATACGGTCTGCTATTGTATAAACAAAGCAATGTTCGCTAAAGCCAGTCATTGGATGGGTGACCGGATTGGGGGTGATGGTGATTGGAAAATGTATTTTCTCGAGTTCCTTCGTGCTTCGCAAGGCACGTCAAGCCGTTGGTCCCGGCTGTATCAGCAGTCGTTAATACCCACCAACCCACACTGGGCCAGCGTGGTGGGTTATGGCCCAAACTCCCGATATACTTCCATCCATAGGGAAGGCCCCAGCAGTGGGGACGTTAACATAAGGCTGGTAATGATTATTTATTTTTATGCATGACAGGGAAGCTCTTGGCCTTCATCTCACCTGAAATGAATGAAACCATACATACATACATAAATCACGCCTATATCCCCGAAGGGGTAGGCAGAGGTGAACTAGCACCCACGTTTCGCCAATTATGTAATAGGTGGCGAGCCCATTGCCATACATCGGGCACAAAAGTCGCAGTACATTGCTATTTGGTATTAGAGGAACGCTGCTGCCCATTATTCATCACTGATTTATCCTTAGTCGCCTTTTACGACACCCACAGGAGAGATTTGGGGTGGTGACAATTGTATTCTACTCTGCCGTCACCACACAGAATTATGGCGGCATTATGGCGACAGATTTTATAAAATGGTGGTAGCGTTAGCCAGGCGGACTTGAAAAATGTCCTGCCTCCAATAAAACCGGGTACAAATTTGTACTCCCGTGGGGATCGAACCCGGGACCTCAGGATCTTAATACCGGTGGGCAAACCACTAGGCCACGGGGGCGGCTGGAGAGGCGGTGATATATGTAGGTGTATCACTGTGTGTAACCAAAACGCTAATTACGCACTGTAATACTCTTCTCGTCTAAGCTTTACGCCACCACACACAGCTGCTCCAATTTCGCCCGATTCGTGTGATTTATTATTTTATAGCGCACGAATATCCTAATATTTCGCAAGAGCAACGAGGTCAGTAACCATGCTATGGGCTGCGTTAAAAAACATGCACAATGGTCTTCGCGGAGACGTGATGGCCGTATAAAAACATCTTCCCGCCAAATTGTATCACAGTGCGTCGGTGTTGCTAGAGCAGTGTGTGCGTACGCGCCGGAACCGTTACAGATTTGGGCGCGAAAGTTTTCGCTCGAAAAAAGAAACAAGTGTCACTTTTTCTTTCTATCTAACCCAACATTTATTGTTACCTCTTTGGTGGATTCTTTTGGACTTGGCAGGTTGGTTTTTTTTCATTTGTTATTGTAAGGCGATCCCGTAGGAATTAAAAAGATTGATACTTCTGCAGTAGCAACTTTTACTGCTCTCTGTCGTAGCAGTAAAAGTTGCTACGAAATTTTGTTTACTTATTGTGACTAAGATACCGAAGTGAAGTATTTATGAGCCTACCGTTTAAATTCACGACCTATTCCTTTTTATAATTTATTTAACGTTACGTTTTACTGAACTTAATCATATTATACATAAACATTGGTTTAAACTCAAAGTGATAGATCTATTATAGGACCTATAGCAAATTAATTATATAATTCCTAAATTTTTAAGATCACATATTTTTTCATTAATTACATTATCTGTCAATTTCTCTTTTATAAAAATGTATAACGTGAAAAAAAATTATTACAAATAATTTAATAATAATAATTATTATTTTTATTTCATATACTATGCAAGTATTCGGAAAATAAGCAAGAAAAATACGTGAAAAATCCTAAATAAGTACTGTTTAATGCAAAGATTTTGGTGGTTAGAAAAATAATTTTGAAAAATTATGTTCTTGATGCGGGAGTAAAGACACTGTCTTGGTTGGACGAGCGGTCAGGCACCTGCTCGGATAGCAGCGGACGCGGGTTCGATTCCCGCATCAAGACCATAATTTTTCGAAATTCTTTTTCTAACGACCAAAATCTTTGTACTAATTTTTGTAACATTTAAATAATGTTGAAATTAAAATCGAATACTATTTAATGATAAATTGATAATTTTTTTAAAATAATAGATTTTGAAAAATATATGTTACTAATAAGTTTTAATAATAAAATTATTAAAAATAAGTGTAGACTGAAAAACAGATTTTTTTTGTAATATTTTTCTTTGCAACATTATAAAGTTGTATTATTAAAAAAAAAAATTAATTGAATATATTATGTTAAAATTTAGACTGCAAAACCGTTCGATACGCCAAAATAATTATGAAATACAGAAAAGTTACAACCCACAAAATAGGTACTTAGTCACATTGTCTATTAAAAATGCAGATAGGTACAACCAAATAAAATAATAACCAGAAATATAACCGCTCGTTCTTCGTTAGGGACGCAGATTTGGAGAACTAAAGAAGCAAAATCTGAAATTTATTTTCTGATCCTAATATGATCACTAATAAGGTCATGTGTTTAAAAAAAATTGTGGAAAACAAGTTTAAATACAAGAATATGCGAAATGGCTCTACATGATATTACTTAGTTGATATAAAAAGCCTGTGGATTCAGAAAAATGAATTGCTTTAGCGAGCGATATTGCATGAAAGGGCCTTTTTGGACCCCCGGGCTTCATATGTCAGTATCTATAGGGCCACTGAGTCGTGATAAAGAACGTAAACAATGTTGATGAGTCTTTTAATGTAATACAAAAATAAAAAAACATAATACCTATTTCTCGAAATAGCTAATCATTTTGATTTTCTTAAATGGATGATGTATTTTAAAATACATCTTTCTTATTTTTAAATGCATTTCATCGATAAAGAGACATATCAAAACTGTTAAAACATACATTTTTTATCTCGTTGTAATGGCTTGAGTATAGTTAGTTAAAAAATTTAGGCCCATAGTTTTGGTAACGAGCCAAAAGACCATTGAAGTCTCATTAATCAGTTGATCATTTGAATATTAAGTCAAGTCGTTTCTAATACAACACAAAATGCTCTCATTCTTGCAAATCACTATTTATATTTATGTGTAGGCCATTAGAACCACCACAGAACAGCAACCTCTTTTGCTGTTTTGTGGAAACCACCACGCAAGGCTACTTACCAAACGAATTAAATCACTTATTTCAAGTAACGGCCATTATAGGATGGCTGCAGCCACGCAATTATCGACATTCACACACCTAAGATAAGGATCAACGCTTTCCACACGTGGGAAATAGTGGTTTAAGCGAAGCCTGATGTTGTTTAAAGATTAGGAAGCTTTCCGTGTTAGATCTTGTTGCATGGAATTGCGATTCGATGTATCGTATTACGCAGCTGTACACCAACTCAATTAGTAGATGATTACTCTGTAGCAGATGTAGCAGGGCAGATTATCGCATTTGAAATCGAATCTAGAATTTTTACCAGTAAATTTTTACCTGTCACTGTTTTTGCTTTAGCGACTCTTGAGAATTTCTGTGCCATTAGAAGTGAAATTTAAACTTAATTAAATGACAAAAAAATTTGTGCGATACTTTTTTTTCTTCAAATATATTAATTATACTTAACGCATTAACCTAATTATTTAATAATTTGTTACAGATTTGTCGGGTTATTGCAATGGCGCACTTGAAGGTAAATATCTTGAGTTGTAACATTTGTAACCATATTATTCAACCACAGAACATAGATCTCCCTATGTTCTTTGTATTCAACACACAGAACAAATAAATCTTATTCTTCTCCCTGCCCTGTTCCCAGTCTATCTGGGGTCGGCGCAGTATGTTTACGCCTCTTCCATTCATATCGGTCAGACGTCATCAAGCCATCTACTCCTTCCAACACTTTGCAAATTAGATGAAGGGTTCCTACTTCTATAACTCAAAATAAATGATCTAAAATAGAGTTCGTATATAATGGAATGATACCAAAACTCTTTGGGTATGCTGTTGTTGGTGGTCTGCCCTCCAACATTCCACATGCTTATTGGACTACACCGGGCAATCTATCTTAGTCGTCTATCTTAGTCGTCTTTACGACACCCATGGGATGAGTCGGGACTGGCACTTTCTACGTAATTTTTTAGCTCCCCGGCCAGAAAAACTTCAATAAATCCATAATTTCTTGACGGATTTTAATCATTTAAAAACTTGAATGCTCAATAATTTATTGCGCATACGATGTACTTAGTAAAAGTTAGATTTGTGTACACTATAGGACGTCCACTCAAACGTTACTCTAATAACAGTAGTGTTGCGTTTCGTATTAAATAATTATATCTATACGCAACAGCGATCAAACGTAGACATCATAATAAACTGGATCAGGTACTGTGACAACACTGAATTAAAATCGAATTACAAGACTGCATCAGCGATTGCAGAAATGTCCACTAGAAATTTGTAATGACATCATAATCAACGTATCTTTCCGATACCGTAATTGATGGTAAGGACGTGTCCCTGCGTTGTCGTCCCATCGCAAAACTTGAGACAGTTTTACATACATCCATGCGCACACGCCTCTGTATCCCCGAAGGGGGGTAGGCAGCGGAGACTTAAATTCACGTTTCGCCAGTTAGTTAGGTCCCATGTACAAGATGGCGAGCCTATGGCCATTTATCGGGCACGAATATCACAGTACATTGCTAGGTGGCATAAGAAGAATGCCCATTACTCGTTGCTGTATTAAGCTGTAAAATTTAATATTAAAGCGATAGTATTATTCACCCCTTAAACATAGTCAAAACAAGTTTGTTTTTTGAAAAAAGAGGGATATATGTCACACATTTTAACGCAGTAACAGATTTCATGATGGCGATTGATGAGGTGGCGAAAACCACTATAAAATTCTCAACAACAAACACATCACGAGACTTATTTTCCATAATTCCTTATAATTGAACGTCAACATAGATCCTTATGCATCAAAATAACACCACTTTAATTGCACAAAATTCACCCCGAAATAATTATTGAAATAATGAAAAAAGATCATGTCAGCATTGAAACCATCACTACAAAGTTTATGCTTAATGAATTTGTCTATGGACAGTGAAATTTTTACGAATATTAAATTATTTTAGAGTTAAGATGATAAATAAACATTTTATTCGTTGTAAAAAGCACAAATATCGTATTTAGAAACATTAATTTATAGTTTATTTTATTTTTTATTTTGCTGCTGCTCCGGATGCACAACTGTAGGCCTATTCCCTAACTTTTTTTGACAGTTGAATACATCCATTACTACTTTACTATAATGCTATTGTGACACTTGTCCTGTGATAACAGCAATGTATTAGTAAATAGTTCGGTGATCATCACTTTCAACTGTCAAAAAAAGTTAGGGAATAGGCCTACTGGTTTTTCTGTGTCTTAATTGATAGTCGTCATTTTTGTTTTATTGAATTAATATTGTAGCAGTGATGTTTATATTTAAAAGTGTAGTTTTGTGCAATAGGCGTCTATGGCGATGAACAATATAAAGGTTTAGTTAAACAAAAGTGCATTTGATGAGAAAGGCGATGAGCATTCTCATGGTCAATCTACCTCGTCAGTATCCATCAATAGGCTGTTAGTGTAAATTTGCCGCCAAACTCTCCTGAAATGCATTAAAACGTGATACATCCGCGTTTTAATGTAATTAATACTGAAGAAAGTAGACTACATCAGACGAGGCTGTATGTGCTGGTTCCTTTTGGCATCACTAATAATAAGGAGAATTAAAAAGAACAAAAAACCAAACTTGTAGGCGCCTTTTTCCGTAATTATTTGGTTGTTTATAATAATACAAGTTGGTTTTTTCCTCGCAATTGTATTGAAAAACGTCGTATGCAACTGGTATGCATTGATCATTACATACTCAGCTTCCTTACCGTGCTCGCCTGCGGCTCGCGCTTGCAATGATTCCTTGTATGTCCACCGTACCACCGTACCTCCACCAACGTAGCATACTCGTAGCATAATGTACTATTTTGACGTAAAAACTTACTCGAGCATTATATATATTTTGCATTTAACTAATGTGAATTAATTAAAAAGAAACACGTCAAGACTTAGATTAGGATTTACTGAATATAAAATGACATTTTTCAAAATTTAAAAAAAAATCTCTTTTTGTAAAGTTTTAGGGCTGTAAAAAAGTTAACGCTCGGGAGAAAGTATTCAAAAAGGAAATGTAGGAATCACTCTCGCCGTGTACGGCACTTCACAATCCTCTTAACCTTGTTCGACACCCGTGGGAGAGATGGGGTGGTGACAATTACCCTATATTACAATTTTCGTATTACAAAAATTCGAATTCGTATTCGTATTACAAGTCGAAAACGTGATATACGTGCATGTTTTTACTGTACTGTACGTAATTACTGTTGTCAACATGCAAACCTTTTGCCTTCTTTGCAAAATTAACGAGTTGCAGTTAATCTCACGAAATAGGTATACCATTTATACGTCTTTATTTCAATACGACACGAAACGACTTAAAACCATTTCTAATCGACGAAGTCCTATCCAACATGCCGCCGACATACCTATAACTAACTATGTATATTAAAATATTTGGAAATCGCTCCACATACTATGCAGATGTCAATTATCAGTGTACCAACCTAATGGCGTTCGTGCTGTTGTATTGTAGTTGACAGTAATTTCGGGTTGGCCAACATTCTATCAATGTCAGGTGGATAATAAGACTGAAGGTTGGAGTGATTGATCTGCTACCTCGAGAGGAACTAAAGGCAAGGTGTAGGGGGGAGAGGCCTAAAACGGTCACGGTTAGTTTAACTTAAATCCCAAGAGCAAGTTTCATAGATATCACCTCTTTTCACTTGCTACGATCGCGATCCTGACATACATATCTTAATATTATCTTTCGCTTCATCCAATCTCATCATCGGGTAGGACTTAGGCCTAGGCCTCTCTTCCGAATTTTTCATTTACTTTATCGCAAAGAAATTTGTGGTTAGAATAAGTTCGAAAGATTATCATCATCATCATCATCACCAGCCCTTTTAATGTCCCCACTGCTGGGGCACGGGCCTTCCCTATGGATGGAAGAATATAGGGAGTTTGGGCCATAACACACCACGAAGGCCCAGTGCGGGCTGGTGGGTATTAACGACTGCAGATGCAGCCGGGACCAACGGCTTAACGTGCCTTCCGAAGCACGGAGGAACTCGTGGTAATAAATTTTTGGTCACCCATCCAATGACCGGCCTTAGCGAAAATGCTTAGTTTACGCAATCGCAGGCCAAGCGCGCTGTGCCACTGCGCTAGCGAGCTCCTCCGAAAGATTATAGTCCGCAAAAATAATTATATTCCCGCATCAATACTAAAATTTTTCGAACTTTTTCTAACTACAAATTTCTTCGTTTCTTTCTTTGTCATATAAGTGTTAGAAAAACTACTTAGTACAAAGAAAATTGTGGTTAAAAGTTGTAAAGCTTATAGTCTGGCGGCGGGAAACGAACCCGCGTCCTCTGCGATCCGGGCCGATGCCCATACCACTCGTCCAATCAATACTTTGGTTAACTTGCCAAATTTCCCACATCAAGACGTAAGTAATCATCAATATGTAAGTAAGAAGTAAGTAAAGTAAGAATAAGTAATCATCAATGTAAGTTTTCGAACTTTTTCTAACCACACATTTCTTTGCACTCATTACATCTTTCATTAACTCATAACTTCATGTAAAGGGCGGAACAAACTTGCTGAGTTTCTTCCCCGTTCTTCTTCTTCTTCGGAACAAGGCCTCCTGGTAGTTTACGAACGGATGGTGAAGCTTATAACGTTAAATATTGGAATCCGTTTTTCTTTGATACACTCGTTTCCAGTGTTTAACGTTATATCTGTGACGATTCATAAGTGAATTTAAAGATACCTTACTGCCGCACTCAGAGACGTCAATTAACTTTAATGAGTATTTAATGTCAAAAATTTTCATTCAAATCCAGACCATAGACCCGGCAAGAATAGCGACTAGTTTCGAATTGTCATTTTTTGACGTTAAGTACTCATTAACGTTATTTGACGTCTCTGAGTGCGGCAGTTAAATTAATAATCCATATTTTAATTTTGGGCTAGTTCACCTCTGCCTACCCCTTCGGGGAAATAGGCGTGATTTGTGTATGTATGTATGTATATTTTAATTTTTATTTATTTTGTATTAATACTAGCTTTCATTGATGTTTATAGTATAAAAAATAACGAGGTTAAACTGCGCATAACATGTATAGCGTACAATATTATTGTTAGTTCGCTCGTGCGAACACCAACACCAGGGCCTTAATTAGGTACTAACGTATGCCCTAGATATGAGGCAACCCATTTACATACACCACAGTATGGACAATTGCACTTTAAGCCACGTTCTTATGAAGCCATTGTGTTCTTAGGTCAACTGGTATCTACATGGACATCACGGTTTTAAATTAATCTATGTCGCGAGTTGGATCCTTTAGTCAATATTATCAGCATCCTTCCGTTGTCTCGGTTGAGTGCTTAAATACGTAGCGGTGATTTGACTCTTGACAGCCCCAGATAGACTGGGAACAGGGCAGGGAGAAGAAGGTTTCACTCTTGACGATCATACATACATAAATGACGCCTATACCAGGAGACATTTTGGTCACTGCAAAAATTTTTGGAATTCGTTCAGACCATCAAACTGAACAAATTTCACTATGGGAGCAACTCCAAATTCACGAAAAAAATAACAGCTGTTTCATACATCTGGGTCAAGTAGGTAGGTATAGTTATCATTTTGTATGAAACAGCTGATATTTTTTCGTGAATGTGGAGTTGCTCCCATGGTGAAAGTTCAGTTTGATGGACTGAACGAATTCCAAACATTTTTGCAGTGACCAAAAAGTCTCCTGTATATCCCCGAAGAGTAGACTGAGATGAACTAATTAAATCACAGTATATTCCTCGGTGTTACAAAAGTAATGCTGCTGCCCATTACTCATCGCTGTCTTAACCCTTAGTTGCCTTGTACGACACCCGCGGGAGAGATGGGGGTGGTGACTATTTGTATTCTATTCTGCCGTCACCACACGGCGGCTTGACGACCAGTCGAATACATAGATGCATACCCCGGAGGGGTAGGCAGAGGGGAATTAACACCCACGTTTCGCCAATTATATTAGGTTTCAAGTCCCATGTAATAGATGACAAACCTATTGCCAAATTGTCATTTGTCGGGACTATTGCAATCTAATAACATACATACATACATAATTCACGCCACTATATCCCCGAAAGGGTAGGCAGAGGTGAACTAGCACCCACGTTTCGCCAATTATGTTAGATCCCATGTAATAGGTGGCGAGCCTATTGCCATTTATCGGACACAAAAGTCGCAGTACATTGCTAGGTGGTATAAGAGGAACGCTGCTGCCCATTCCTCATCACTGATTTATCCTTAGTCGCCTTGTACGACACCCACGGTAGAGATTTGGGGTGGTGACAATAATTGTATTCTACTCTGCCGTCACCACACGGCTAATCTAATAACCAAATGATAAATCTCCATCCGCCGTACATCCGTGATCGTAATCTGACGCCGAGATTACTCTATCATCCCAGTTATTTATTCAAATAATGAAAACATAGATAATTCAATTTAATCCGAAAAATTTGGTTTTCGTCTAAATTGCGATGTGTCACTTAGATTAGGGTTAATTAAACTAAAGCACGTGGCTTGAAACAATGGTGTTGGACAACAATTTGGACAATGTTTTTTTAGTGGGAGAAAGTTTTTTTGTTTGCCTCTCGCATTGTGACATCGACATCACGATAATATGATTGTCTATTTAAGTCAGAAGTTTGGCTTGGTAGTACGGAGTACCTTTTTAATTTAATAATTTATTCTACACTAGACAAATATTACAATGAATCTTAAATATACCAAAAAATTCGACAAAATTGTTGTAACAGAGTACTACTCATGGCCTTATAAAAACTATGCGATCTAAAATACTTATTACTTAAATTTTAATAAAATTAATGACTAGCTTAATTATTACTAGACATTAAAAATTAGCCTAATATACGACTAAAATATATGACCTATCCTCAGACCACAAAAAGTTTTATAAAATCGGGCAAGCCGTTTCGGAGGAGTTTAATAACAAACACCGTGACATGAGATTTTAGATTATAAATAACCTATCTTTCATATAAAAGGGTAGGCAGAACTAAATTAACACCCACAGTTCGCCATCATATCCCGGGCACCTACATCGCAGACAATCTCAGTAAATCATTGAACTACTATTACTAGCGTACTTATAACTCAATGCAGTAAATACAAAAGGAATGCTGCTGCCCATTACGATTCCTTGTCGCTGTTTTAACCCTTGTCTTTTATGTGGCAATAGTGTTATACAAGCCAAATGAGAGGCAGTGGTTCGCTAGACGTATAATCGCAAAATGATTTCAACATTATAATTTATGGGTAGTAAAGTACATGGTTGCCACAATCGTCCTGAGAATGAACGTGAGAACCCGTGATTATGCTAAGAGATGTTCACAGGGGTGTGGACAGGGTATTATACAAATGTACATACTTACATACATACACATGTCACGCCTTTCTCCCACAGGGGTCGCCAGAGATCACTTCTTTCCACTTGCTACGACCCTTATATCCTTCTTTCGCTTCATCCAATCTTTACATGCATGCCCGTCAGTTTCGGGTACTCTTTACCTGGCCCTAAATCACCTATATCCTTGAAGGGGTAGGCAGAGGTGAATTTGAGGTCTTCATTTTCATTTTTCATTTGTGTATATCCCAATGGAGAGTGATGGGCAGCAGCGTTCCTCTTATACCACCTACCAATATACTGCGATTTATGTGCCCGATATTTATTTATTTATTTAGGCACATCAAGAATATAAACACAAAAATGATATAGTTTTGTACATTAATCTAAAACTAGTATGAAAAACATTTAATTAAAGATATGCACAGCATTTTCACCGATAGATGTCAATAGGCTAAACGTGAGTCTAAATTCACCTCTTTTTGCCCCCTCGGGGATGACTACACGTGATTTATGTATGTCTGTAAGCCGTAGGTGTTACTTCACCTCTGCCTACCCGTTCGGGGATATAGGCGTGGTTTTATGTATGGATGTAAGTGTATTACATTTCCTTTGTAGTTTTGTCAAACTGAAAATTTTTGCTGTTGAAATATGGTCAGGTGTGGTCTTTGTTATTCTTCCATTTTCGTGTGATGGATGGATGTGAATCAAAAGGGAGTGGATGGATTGACGGGGTGTGACCGATATTAATTGAAGAGCGAATATTCTGTGCCGAGCTCAAATGAACTGGTATGATCTGTATCCAGATATGTAGGCATTTTTTGGTATGAATACACTTACGAACCGTCAAGACGATAACCATCATAGAACGTCATTATCATCATACAAATGTTTTGGTATAAATTTAAAAGCGTTTGATAAATGTTCGTATTCAAAATCCTGGTTTTAAAGTTTGAATTAGTGGTATGTTCAGATGTTTTTTCTATCGAGTAAAGTGTAGTTAATCGTGTTTCTGTTTTTTGCATTCACTAACTTATATCTTCAAGTTTAATGTGTATTAATTTCAGACTTGTGTGTTCTAATACAATTAATAACTAGAGCTTCAAAATTGTACCAATTTGGGAAATGCTCGCCTAAAGGGAAGTTGGGGGAGTACACAACATTGAATCATGGCTATAAAATTCCAATTTATAATCTAGCCCGCTATGAAGTTCTGAGTATGTCTCCATCACACAGACCAATCAAAGTGCCGAACACACCACACGCTAGATACAACATTTTGCCATTACACCGCACCCGTCGAATAAGCGATTAACTGCCGCACTCAGAGACGTCAAATAACTTTAATGAGTATTTAATGTCAAAATTTTTCATTCAAATCTAGACCATAGACCCGGTAAGAAAAGCGACTAGTTTTGAATTGTCATTTTTTGACGTTAAGTACTCATTAGCGTTATTTGACGTCTCTGAGTGCGGCAGTAAGTTGAACAACTAAGTTAGTTGCATAGTCTGCGGACTTGTCCATAAGCCCGTTCTTATAAGCTATCGGCAGATAGTTGGCCAACTTTTTTGCTGTACGATTTATTTGGAAAGATATGCGGGCTATTACGTTTCTATGACTATTGGTACAATCTGCGATTAAGTCGGCTATAAATCGTATGTATGTCTGAGCCGAGGTCCGCGCTTAAAGAGGCACCCTCAGGCCTGCCGTTCCAAGCTCCGACTCGGGCGCCCTGAGAGGCTCTCCGCGGCAGTTTATCTCCCCCGGGAGATGCCTTCCCCCCATGGGGGATGTCTGCTGTGGAGGTCCCCTGACAGGGAGATAAGGGAGTGCTCGGCTGTAAGGCTTGAGGAGAAAGTCTTTGCCTTCCCCAAAGAACTCGGTAGATGCAGTAAAGGCCTCTCGGCAAGCTTAGGTCCTTAAATAAGTTCTGACTAAACGTATGCATGTCTCATGTATCCACAGGTCCTCAGCATAGCCTTGCTGGCATCCCTGGTGAGCTGCGAGCCTCCAGTGTCAGGGTACAACTACCAGGCGCCCAGAAATAGCCAGCGTTCGTACAGCGCGCCTTCCAATAACTATCTACCGCCTAGTACAGGTAAATTTTAATACATAAATCACGCCTATATCCCCGAAGGGGTAGGT
Source organism: Cataclysta lemnata (assembly GCA_963931975.1). Classification (NCBI taxonomy): domain Eukaryota; kingdom Metazoa; phylum Arthropoda; class Insecta; order Lepidoptera; family Crambidae; genus Cataclysta; species Cataclysta lemnata. The sequence goes on from OZ008364.1 coordinate 7,776,867, forward strand.
AGAGGTGTATTAAACACTCACTTTTCGCCAGTTAATTTAGGTCCCATGTCCCTATTTCCATCTATCGGGCACATAAATCTCAGTACATTGCACTAGCCCCCGAATACAGAAACGCTATTCAAAGTTTAAGTCCCGCTTAACATTTAAGTATTGTCAAAATTGACGTTTTCCATACAAATTCTGACAGGTAGTGTCCACTTAACTTTTTAAGCAGTCCCCTAAATTTGAGTAGCGTTTCTGTATTCGGGGGTAGAAGAGGAACTCTGCTGCCCATTCCTCATCACTGGTTTATCCTTAGTCGCCTTCTACGACACCCACGGGAGAGATGGGTGGTGACAATCGTATTTTGCTCTATGCCGTCACGACAAGGCGGTTTTTAATGTCTCCTGAATATATTGTTACATCCATAGGGAAGGCCTGTGCGCCAGCAGTTGGGTATTAAAGGGCTGGTGATAATGACATTGACTGGAGCTCGCTAGCGCAGTGGCTTGGTGCGCTTGACCTGCGATTGCGTAAACTAACGATTTTCAAATAAAAATCATACATAAATCACGCCTATATCCCGGGAGGGGTAGGCAGAGGTGACTTCGGCCACGTTTCGCCAATTAAATTAGGTCCCATGTAAAAGGTGGCGAGCCTATTGCCATTTACCGAGCACAAAAGTCTTCTCTGTCGTCACCACACGGCGTATAATAACAATTCTTCTTCTTCTTCCTGCCCTGTTCCCAGTCTATCTGGGGTCGGCGCAGTATGTTTCCTCTTCCATTCATATGTCAGACGTCATCAAGCCATCCACTCCCTTTTGATTCATATCATCCATCCCACCGTAAAGGTGCTAGTGATGAATGAATGTCTAAAAAAGAGACGGAACGGACCATGTCGAGAGACCCATGAACGGAGAGAGTGATTAGAATGACAACATTCCAAACCATACTGCTCAAGGTTTTGGCTTAGGTTTTACAGCCGGCCGCCTGCCTGACACCAACCCTCTTTGGGTATGGTTATACCCAAAGAGGGTTGGCGTATAATAACAATTCAATCATAATTAATTAACATCTATAACATTTTCCAGGATTCAGTGCACCATCCAACAACTACCTACCTCCGACCAATTTCAACTCCGGTTATTCGGGCGGCGGAACTGGATATTCCGGTTCAGGTACCGGCTACGCTAATACCGGATCTGGCTACGCGGGAACCGGATCCGGTTACTCTGGCAGCCATGACCATGGCCACCATGGGCATGGCGATGACAACGAAGTGGTGAGTGGTTGTTTTAGTTTCGTTGAGAAGTTTGGTATTAATAGGTTTTATGTCACAACTGACCATAAAGTGGACTTTTTGCCCGCTACACGTATGGAAAATCCCACTTCCTGGTCAGGTGACATAAATATATACACTTATCTCTGGCGATAAAAAAGAAAGCCTTATATCGCAAGTATTTTCTACTACATATGATTACCGCCAGAGCAGAATATATTAGGCGTGAAAGATTACGCCAAAAAATAATAGGGAATGAGCTTATTTATTGAAGACAAAAATAAAATCAGCGTAGACGATGATGCTAAAAGAGAATAGGGAATAAGGTTTATGATGCTAAAAGGGAATAGGGAAAGGTTTGTACTTAAAGGTATGGTTTAAGACTTTGATATATCTCTGGGTTTAAGCGTTTCACAGACAGAGCGGTCAGCGGTGGCGGGCAGTTGTAAACGTAGGTCACATTATTCAAACCAACGGTCCAGGGCCGGTCAACGTTTGTTCGGGTTCGCCACCGCCACCGTCCCGCCACCGCTGCTGTTTATTCATAAGGTATCAATCATTACATACACTCATGAATCGTCAAATAAATGCGTTGAACATTGGAAACGTGTGTCCAATATTGGTGGATAAACTTTGGACTGCAATAGGAATTGTTTCGTAAAATCATGCGCAGAAGACATTGTAACTGGCTTATAACTCAATGGTACAAGAGTGCAAGGTTGGAACGATGCGTCGGGCTAATTAGGCGATGCATGCCAGCTACATTGGATCATCGGCACAGTAAGTGACCGTACCCCGGCTACACAATTGAAATGGCCATTAAAACTTTAAATCACTTGACAACTGTCCTCGTGGTGGAGATATTGATTTAGTTTTTATTGAACTTGTTGCAAATATACACGCTCAAAGTGGATCCATTACATTGCACATTATTTGCAAAGGAATACACGTTGCGCAGGCAACACTAGTATTTTATATGACCGAGGCAATATCGTTTGATTGATACGATAAAGACGCAGCTCAAAAAGTACTAAGAGAATAGAATAGAATACGTGTGTGAACAGACTGTTCTTAATTTAATACTGTAACACTTTACTGTTGGTGGAATGCTTTGTATTAAAGAGGCGAATATTCTAACAGTTTTCCGAAAAAAATGCCTCGTATCAGATTTTAGCTTTTTTTCTCGACCACTCCTTCCATATAAATCTACCAATTCAATTTCAATAGCCTGATTGAATCACGGGCAGATATCTTAAAATTAATTGGTTAAGTTAGATTAGAATAGTGATTCTCACGAATAATACAAATCATTAATAAAAATTAATAAAAATATGGCAATAGGCTCGCCACCTATTACATGGGACCTAACATGATTGCCGAAGCGTGGGTGCTAGTTCACCTCTGCCTACCCCTTCGGGGATATAGGCGTGATTTATGGATGTATGTATGTATTAATAAAAATGCCGTGCCGTGTGGTGACGGCAGAGTAGAATACAATTGTCACCACCCCAAATCTCTCCCGTGGGTGTCGTACAAGGCGACTAAGAATAAATCAGTGATGAAGAAAGGGCAGCAGCGTTCCTCTTATACCACCTAGCAATAGCAATCGTCGTATTAGAGACGTCAATTGACTTTAATGAATGATTCATAGAAATCGAGACCATATACCTGGAAAGAATAGCGACGAGTTTTGAATTCTCAGCTTTCGAAATTATGTACCCATTAACGTTATTTAACGTCTCTGAGTGCGGCAGTTAATCCTTTACTTTATTCATCGAAAGGGTATCGAATAAAAATAATATTATCAACAAGAATTTAGCTTTGAACTTTCTTATTATATTAGATTTTTATAAATATTCAAATTTTCTACAGCAGACTGTATGAATTTACAATGCATCAATTCGTATCTACCAATATCATTTTGTTCTATTCACTTTGTAAACTAGATAAGAATTAATAGGTCTTAACCTATAAATGTAATTATCTGTAGTGTAAAATATGTCACCATAGTCTCCGAAAGTTATGCTTTTGGGATTGAAATCTAACTCGGCCACTTTAACAGCTGTGCCATTCCAACAGTTAACTTCGAACAAACCATCATCGTTGAGTGCGAAAGTTTTGGCCTCGTCTATGATGAAATTGTAAACTATTTTCAAATCCTTATTCTTGACCACTTCCTGTCCATTCACTGCACAGTAAACTCCGCATATTGTCACCACATGCACATTTCTCTGATAATCGATATCGAACTCCATCACTGTCTTTAAGCTACCAAATTTAACAGCCCTGACGCCCTCATCGAAGACTTTGTAAATCATGTGGTCATTAGCGTCAAGTAAATACATCCCATTGTTCTTTATGACTAATTTCATTATGTTCATATTGTAGAGCCCTATGTTGCTGGCTTCGTTCGATACTCGATCCAGTTTGTACAACCCATCTTCGGAGCCGAAGTAAACGTCTCCAGTCTCAGTGTCGACAGCCACTGCCTTATTCTTAGCTATGCCTTTCACCTTTTTCGTTTGTTTAGTCACTATATTGACGTAAGCCCTTCCAGAATTTTGTAATAAATCGTCCATGTACATGAAGAACAGATTTCTGCTAGAAGAATCGTACGCTAGCTCTTTTGGACTCGTGTACTCATCTGTGAGCAGTTCTCTTCTGTAGATCCTTCCGCCGATCCTTTGTATAGGAGTGTCCGTTAAGTATATACGTAACTCTGCGTGCACAGCCACTAACATACTCAAGAAGTACGTCACTAATCTCGTCATTGTCGGAGGAGCGTTCGTTTCGCTCTGTCACACGTTCAGAACTAACGTGGTTAATATTTTGAATGTTTTCATCAATTATCTTGCGCGCTTTGCTGCAAACTTATTTTTATCGGTTGAAACGGAGCTGTTATTACATTATCAGCTGTGTCATGTTGCATTAAGTGTTTAAATTGAGTTGACTCGGGGAATGACGTGGCTAATAATTCTCTGAATTGTTGGGATGAGTTCGGATTGCGAGAAACGGCATAAAATAGTTAAGGTCATGTTGTGTGCGATATGGTTGATAGGTAAACGATGTTTGTACTAACAATATTTTTATAAATAACACTGTTAAAATAACAAAACCGATACAAATATTTTGTATTATTACAGCTATCAATGGAAAAATAAATAAATGTTTTGTTTTTAGACAATGATTAGAGATCATCCTTAGGCGTGCTACCACATAAACTGGGGATTCTGATTCTGCTTATATTGACGTAATATTAGAGAGATATCAATGGTTTCAATAGTACTGCCTTTTAGCATAGTTTCTGTTACTAAAACGGAAAATATCAAATTCATAGACATACCAATAAAAAAATACGAAACAAGTGCATTTTTTAACACAATCAGGACCAGATCTCAGATGTAGTTACAATGATAGATTCCTGTCTCCTTGAATAGTATGTACATGCTTTGGACTTTGGTTCAGAGTGCAATTGATTTTGTCTAAAAGAATTATCTTACCCGTACCTACCTACGCTAATGTGGTAATAGGAGCTGACAGCGCGATTGCCAAAATTAAGCAATATTCGCAAACGCCGGTCATTGGATGGGTGACCAAAAATTTATTATCTCGAGTTCCTCCGTGCTTCGGAAGGCACGTTAAGTCGCTGGTCCAGGCTACTTCTATTATCTATCTTATAAAAGGCTGGTGATGATGACCTCCAGAAGTAAAACTGCTGACATTCTGATATTTCGCTCCCTAACTCTACCACCATACATCAGGGGTTAGTTTTGACGACTCTTATTATCAGAATGTTAAAATTAAAAGTACACTGTAAATAAAAATTTAATAAACCACAGTAAATTGTAATATCACATTGAGATACAAAAATGGTAAAAAAGTAGACATTTTGTACTATGCGCTATACTTTTCCTGGCAGTAATAAGTATCGAAATAAAATGTTTCCGTAAAATATATTAACTAATTGTAAGTAATTTTTTCATAAAAAATATTGACTAGGTTTTTGTGTTCGTCTGCAAATCAACATCAACAAGACTTGTCCTTGTTAGGTTTCAACTTGACAATACTCTTCCAATCAGCGTAAATCAAATTATTGTCTTTGTCGAAGGCAATGCCGAAACAGTCATCGATGGAAACTGATTTTTTTAAAGTCGTGTCGCTTTTGTCCACAGCGTAGATGCCGTCACGCAGACAGGCATACACATTACCATTCTTGTCGGTAGTGAGACCTCTCGGTCCGATTCCAAGAAACTCTTCAATGAGTACAGCATCTTTCGTGCCCTTCTTTTGACTATACAACCCTGAGGCATTAGTGTAAAACATAACATCTTCGTTGTCCATAATGAAATGATCAACTTTCGTGTCTTCCAAATCCCTAAATCTTACAACTGTATCATTTATTAAAGTGTACAAGAATTGCGATGGAAATTCTGAATAGTACAGCGCGTCTTTGTAGAAAATAGCCCAAATGTCTGATCCTCTTTGGCCAAAGAATTCTGTTTTGTTGGTGTCATGGTCGTATTTATAAATGCCATCGTTCGATCCTATGTAGACGTCATTATTTTCCTGGTCGACGGTCTGAGCGAATCCGTTCAGGATGTCGATTTCGCTAAAATCGTTGGTGTTAAGTTCGATCTTTGCTGTTCTGAATACATCTCCGTCGCTCTTGAGGCTGTAACTGAAGTAAAGGGTGTTGGTGCTGTAATCTACAGCCAGCAAGTAGGGTCGGTCTAGATCCTGCTTGATAGGTTCTTTATCATGATAGACGCCATTAAATTCTACACCATCGCATGTTTCCTCCTTAATGACTCCTGCTTGTGCTATCGTTGCTATGAATAAGACTAGGAATGACTTCATCATTATCTGAAACAAAATGATATTTGTCACATATTGTCTTTTACACATATTTTATTTATTAGCACTGGCTATGGAAGACACCCTCGGGATGTCACATAAATATTTGACGCTGCCAGGATTCGAATCCGGGTCCACTGGGCCAACGCATCTCACTACCAACACAAACTGTAAAATTAAACAAGATTACCACAAAATGGGATACCCTATATTTCAATCGATTTGGAATAATTATTGATCCATTAAGTTACAAATAGGAAAGGAAGGAACAGTTCTGTGTGCAGTCTGACGTGATATTCATTGTACGGTCTACGGGCCTTCAGATTATCCAAAACTGACAAATTTCTTCAATCGATTATCAACTTTAACACCAATTCGATTGAGAAAATTAGACATTTTATGGTAGCCTGACCTAAGACTGTACATTGCGACAGACGCTGTTATTTAATAGTTCGCAAACTTGACAAGCTGAACTTGAGATTACTTACCGGAGTCTGCGGCATCAAACAGATAACTGGAGGTAAAAGCCAGTTTAAACGTGCCCGTTGAGTTTTGTTCCCAGCCATGGAGTCGCCATATTGGGATGGAAATGAAAACTTTTTTAACAAGTTATTTTTTTTGGTAATACCTATTTAAAATTTGTTGCGAAATGTGATCTTACTAGACATTCAAGACTCCACCTTAATTCAACGGTGCCCAATGGTACTTATCTGTAACGTTAGAAGAATATTAAATTGAAAGTTCTTCATGATTAGGACCTCTTTTTTAGTTCCATTAGACCTTATTGAGCATTTTATAAGGAAAAGTTTAGTACTTTAAGTTGTAGACTACAATAAAATGAATCAGCAACTAAATAACTATACTAGCTTAATTTAAACAAAATTTGTAAGTCTTTTACCTTGAAATCTCCATGCTATTCTCTGTTCTCAGATAACATAAACAATCATGACCATAGGTTATCATATCCGTTATATTTGCTTGGTATTAGTTAAATAATACAATTGTAACGATATTATTTACAGTTGGTCAAACCGAGGATCTAGCTGTTGGACAATGGCAGTACTAACAGCCGCACTCAGAGAAGGCAATTAACGTTAAAGAGTACTTAATACATATAAATATCAATTTGAAACAACGTCTTTCATGCTGTTCTGGCTTCGTGTCAGTAGGCAGGCGGCCGGCTGTAAAACCTAAGCTAAAAAACCTTATGGATGGAATGAAGCAGTATGGATTGGAATATATATATATAGTAAGGCGTTTTTTTGAAGAAAAATACTTCGGCCCCCGGTCATTTCCCATACATGGTGCCGCTTTCCAAAATGCAAATTTGTGAATTGCTGATGTGTTGTTCTTATTTTTGATCCTTTTTTTATTTTTTATTTTTATTGTTTGATTATATACCTACTTGTGGAAACTTGTAATTGGCTTATAGTTTACATAATTATTTTTTTACCACATTGTGTTAAGTATAGCTGTAAGTTTTCCGAATAAAATAAAATAAAAATAAAAATAAAATAAAAAATAAATAAAATATATATATGGAAGAGGAAACATACTGCGCCGACCCCAGATAAACTGGGAATAGGACAGGAAGAAGAACTTCTTCTTCGTGCCCTGTTCCCATAGAACATTGTAGGTAATGACCATGTTGAGAGAGCATGAACGGAGTGAGTGAATGAAAACATCCCAGTCCATATTGCTCACGGTTTTGGCTTAGGTTTTACAGCCAGCCGCCTGCCTGACACTAACCCTCTTTGGGTATCCCGTTCTTGGTGGTTTGCCCTCCACCAGTCGGGTGCCCCAAGGTGCTTATTAGTCTACAGCGGGCAACATCCCTCAGTCGACTTTTAAGACACCCCTGGGTCTGGCGCCTTATAACATTTTCTTAGGGTATAATCAAGAACTACTATTATTAATAAATAATAAAACTAGGTAGGTTAGAAGAATTTCGGAAAGTTAATAAGTGTCTTGGTTGGCCGAGCGGTCAGGCACCTGCCCGGATAGCAGCGGACGCGGGTTCGATTCCCGCATCAAGACCATAATTCATCTTTGTACTAATTTTTCTGACATTTATATAATGTTAAAATTAAAATCGAATAGTAAGGGCCACTTTCACAATCGACAAGTAAGTTCTAAGTAGCCTGCTTCGCGGATCATTTGACAGTTGTAATATGAAATATATGTCAATTGAACTGCAAACTTCGAACTTAGTTAGCGAATGTGAAACAGGCCCTTGATAAAACTGAAAATAAATCTTTATTACTTTTAATTTTCAGCCCAAATCCTACGAGTTCGGGTACTCCGTGAAGGACGCGCAGTCTGGTAACGATTACGACAGGCGGGAGTCCTCCGACGGGAATGTCGTCAGGGGGGAGTACAGGGTGCAGCTGCCTGATGGCCGCACGCAGATAGGTGAGGGGATCTCCCACATCATCACCAGCCCTTTAACGTCCCCACTGCTGGGGCGTAGGCCTTCCCTGTGGATGGAAGAATTAAGACTATCACAAAGCCTTTGATACATACATACATACATAAATCACGCCTATATCCCTGAAGCGGCAGGCAGAGGTGAACTAGCACTCACGATCCGGCAACTATGTCAAGTCCCATGTAATAGGTGGCGAGCCTATTGCCATTTATCGGGCACAAAAGTCGCAGTACATTGCTAGGTGGTATAAGAGGAACGCTGCTGCCCATTCCTCGTCACTGATTTATCCTTAGTCGCCTTGTACGACACCCACGGAAGAGATTTGGGGTGGTGACAATTGTATTCTACTCTGCCGTCACCACACGGCATATTCTGTCGAATCTGTCGAGAAATGGTCTGTGTCACTTCAGAGGTGTCCAATAGATAGATACTAAAACCCCACTATGTCAGTCCGCCTTCAAGATCAGAACTCTAAACCTATTAAGCTCCAGCGGGGTGTGAGAGGAGCTCGCTAGCGCAGTGGCACAGCGCGCTTGGCCTGCGATTGCGTAAACTAAGCAATTTCGCTAAGGCCGGTCATTGGATGGGTGACCAAAAATTTACTATCTCGAGTTCGTCCGTGCTTCGGAAGGCACGTTAAGCCGTTGGTCCCGGCTGCATCTGCAGTCGTTAGTACCCACCAACCCGCACTGGGCCAGCGTGGTGGGTTATGGCCCAATCTCCATATATTCTTCCATCCATAGGGAAGGCCCGTGCCCCAGCAGTGGGGACATTAAAGGGCTGGTGATGATGATGATGATGATGATGGGGTGTGAGACAACCACCTACGTACGACCTATTGTTATTTTCCGAATTCCACGCGAACGAAGTCAAGGGCACAGCTATAGTTCGTAAAACTTAGCTTGATCGCTGTGACAGCAAGCTACAAATATCAAGCTGCTATAAGTGCGAAAAGGATAGACAGAAATTTGTATGAGTATGACAGATGACAGCTGTCATATCAATGATCCTATATTTTACAAACTATAGTAACTATAATATAACTGATGCCTCTGTGGTCTAGTGGTTCGCCCACCGGAATTAAGATCCAGAGGTCCCGGGTTCGATCCCCAGGGGGTACAGATTTGTACTCGGTTTAGTTGGTGCACTGTAGAACAACTTTCAAGTCCGCCTGGCTAGCTACCAACATCTTGTCAAAATCTGTCGCCATAAGGTTGAGGGTTCCAGGTGAAGCTCAATTCTATCTTCGGACCTTATCGTCACTTACCATCAAGTGAGATGAAGGGTAAGAGCTTACCCTGTCTAGCATAAAAAAATGAAAATCAAAAATAAGGGTAGCAAAATTTCCAGGATTCCCATGTGTTAAGCTATTGAGTATTGTCCCCAGTGACCTACCACGCTGATTGGCAGACTGGGTTCCATGCTGACGTGCGCTACGAGGGAGAGGCCCACTACCCGGAGCCTATTGCCAAGCAGAACCAAGGTAAGAATGTCACGGGGTACAATAGGTACAACGTAGGTACTTTACAGAAATAACACACCCTGAACACTACCCATGCTAACTAACCCTTTGGGGGTTAGAAACGCTAATCAAAATTTGAGTCCTGCTTAACATTTATTAAGTATTCTCAAAATTGACGTTTTTCCATACAAATTCTGACAGGTAATGTCCACGTACCTTTATAAGCAGTGCTCAAAATTTAAGTAGCGTTTCGGGGGTAGGTAAGTCATTCAAAAATGGTTCTTATTAAAAATTGTAAAATTAATTTTCGAATCTTTTAATGCATTTAATTTTGACATTTTGCTTTACTGACCGAACAATTTGTATCATCATCATCATCATCGCCAATCCTTTAATGTCCCCACTGCTGGGACACGGGCCATATGGATGGAAGAATGTGGGAAGATTAGGCCATAACCCACCACGCTGCACGCTGCTGGCCCAGTGCAGGTTGGTGGGTGTTAACGGCTTCACGTGCCTTTCAAAACACGGAGTAACTCGAGATACTAAATTGTTGGTCACCCATCCAATGACCGGCCTTAGCGAACATAACCCACTTAGTTTACGCAATCGCAAGCCAAGCGCGCTAGCCACAGCGCCAGTGAGCTCCTCGTCATGGTTCGGTGCCCATTGGACCTCCATAATTGGACCTTACCTACACAATTGTGCCCATTCGACCTCCTGTCAAGTATGATGGTGGACCTCTTTTTTCTTCTCGGATAGTCAAGCAGGAAATGAATGAATGAAATGGACTATAAAAAAAATAAAAAAACCACTGCCCGATTCCCGTTCAGCCTTGTTGACACAACCCCCCATTTTTCCAGGAGGATACAACTACAATGCTCCCAATGACTTCAAGGGTTCCCTGTCTGGCTTCCAAGGGCAGAACTCCTACAAACCCTCCACGGCATACGGACCCCCAGGATACCATTGATTCGATCACGCCCATAGCAAAATTTGATTAAGGCAACCCCCATAAACGCTTTTGTAAATATAGCTTGTTTTATAGGTAATGAGATTTATTACGTTCAGTATTTGTAGCAGAACTGCTACATGAATCTAGTACGTACGTCTGTCTTGATGTCTCAGAGCAGTATTAATAAAAATGAACTTAAAATATAAATTGATTGAATAAAACTAACTAAATAGAAAGAATCCCTGTTGAACTGTACATAATTGTGGGATAAATAACCCAGGGCCTAGACAAAGTGGCGAATCTATCCGAACGAATAGAAATTCATTTTTGAAAACTTCTCTTACATTTGACATTACGGTCGCCTCATTCATTTGTATTCTATTCGTTCGAATAGATTATAGACTTGCCTAGAGCGGCTGAAATAATAACTAAGGTTCTTTCATCTTACATTTAGGTACCTATGTACCTTCATTTCATTTGTATATCCTCCACTCCACGGTTATTGTCTAAATAACATAGTAGTTTTATTTCAAAGAAAGGTTTACTTGTACGCCTTGGAATTATAATGTGCCTTGTCCATTTGTCTCTCTTTCTAGTAATTAACAACCTAATTATTGATGTAAAGAAATTGTGTAGTTACCATTAAAGTTACCAACAACTCTGTTAAACTGTCACGGACTTATCTGGTCAAACGGAGAAAATTGGAACTACAAATTAACCCATACATTTTGAGATTTCTCTCACACTTTTTGTTGACCACTAGCGACACCAAGCAACTGATCAGTTAAGTCTGTCGCACTGAAAGTATTTACAAGTTACCATAGTGGAAATATTACTTATATTGAATGGAGATTTTAGTGTTTTATATTGTTTTAAGCCAGTAGCTAATAAGACTTTTGTACCAGTATTATTTTTATAAAAATAAAGAAAAGTTTTTATTGATATCCTTGTATTAATTTTATCATAGCCTAATCTCTCCTAATAACCCCCTAATCTCTCCCGCGGGCGTCGTTTAATATTTACGTGCCCGACAAATGGCAATAGGCTCGCCCCCTATTACATGGGACCTAAGTGTGTGATTTCACTTCTGCCTACTCGAACGAATAGAATAGATGAATAGGCGTGATTTATGTATATATGTATTTATAGTCGATGCATGCTAAATTGAAATACTTTACTGCCAACTAAGTGTTGAGTAAATGAATAAGTAGGTAATTACCAACTAACTAAATATAAATATATATATACTATCATATAAGATAGATATACATACCAGGAGTAATTTTTAAAATTCGTTCAGACCATCAAACAGAACAAATTTCACTATGGGAGCAACTCCAAATTCACGAAAAAAATATCGGCTGTTTCATACAAAATGATAACTATACCTACCTATACCTACCAAATGTATGAAACAGCTGTTATTTTTTTCGTGAATTTGGAGTTGCTCCCATAGTGAAATTTGTTCAGTTTGATGGTCTGAACGAATACCAAAAAATTTTTTAGTGACCCAAAAGTCTCCTGGTATACACTGCCAACTGGCATCTGTGGCTTATGAAGCTTTCGTGCTGCTTTACTAACAAGAATTTTTAATAATTTTTCATCATCATTATCACCATTATCAGTATGTTTATTGTGAGGACACCTGTTATCTTTAGTCCCCCCGTGACCACGGCCGCTGGAAAGTGATCGAAACGTCGGGTTAAATAATTAACATGCCAAACATCTAATTACACGCGAGTCTTATCCGTAAAAGTTGTTTTATTTCAAATCATTATCACCGTTTAATGTCCCCTGATGGGGCACAGGCCTTCCCTATGGATGGAAAAATATTTTTTCTTGGCTTTCATAGCAGATCTGAGGGCCTAGCCAAGGGACCAATCTATTCAACGCATAGAATACAAATGTATGAAACTGACGTATTACAGAGAAAACTACATGGCGACCGTCGTGTCAGATGTAAGAGAAAGCTGTCAAAAATCATCATTTGCATTCTATGCGTTCGAATAGAAATGCCACTTGACTTGGATTGGTTTTAAAAAACCCAGCTGTTATTTTTGAATATTTTAATTGTTGCAATTTGGTTTGGGTTTGGGTTTGGGAGACCTATCATTACAGACTGAGGCATGCTGCGCACTGCCCTATTTTTTTCTTGGACACACGGGTTTTCGGTATCTAGCGTCTTGACGATTCATAAGTGTATTGTAATCATACCAGATGTGAATAAATGAATTTTGACTTTAACATTGGCAATATGGTGAAACTGCATTCAATAGCGTAGGTACTTTTTTTTATTTATTGTCATAATGATACATTCAAATCTTAAATGCATTAAACTTAATTAAACTATTTCTTTTAAAAAGAAAAATGGTAAAAAAAAACAATCAATCTCAACTTCTCTAAATCAACTCAGCCCCGTGTCAATAAAGATATAAATTCCTAGCATTTAAACTAGTATTTTTACAATTATATTTGAATGTTGGAAATTCAGTTAAGCCATCAAAATCCATTGTTTATTGATTTGTTATTACTATTTGTTTGAGATTTCTGAGAATCATTTCGAAAAATTTAATTTTTTTCCTACTGTGACTTAATATTTAGATAGATTTCATACATATTTCCTCAGGAATAATTTTATAACACTTACACAGTGTTGAAATCATAAAGTAATAATATAAATAATAATAATAAATATTTTTTACACTCACACCTATCATCTAGCCCTAAGTAAGTAGCCTAAGCAGTTGTGTTAAAGATACTAGATGACGGACATATTTTTAATATAATTATGTATATAAATGTTAAAAATATACTACATAAACATATACACAACCATGACTCGGGAACAAACATCTGTGGTTCATCACAAAGTTTTCCCGTACCAGGATTCGTACCCGGGACCTCTTGGCCAATACCCAGCGATCTGAGCATTCGACCAAGGCGGCCAACAAAGTAACATAACACATTCAATATTTATACATATATAAAACCTGCTTTGATCACTAAACTATCCCTTATAATTAATGTAACTGGACGGAGAAAACGGAATGCTTTTAGCAATCCGGTTCAATTAAGTGATTAATAAAATAACAATAGATAATCTAACATTCACAGCACAACTTTTGAAAAGCTACACAAGTCAAACAAAGTAATGTTCGCAATCATTTTGTTCAATAAATAGCTAAAAATTTTAAAACGTTCCCCTTCAAAACCTAAACTCAACACATTTAATAGGATTCATGTTTAATTTGATCAGCAAATCTACTACAACATAAATAGGCTCTAAGTTACTATTAAAAACTAAAGCTCTAAGATTTCTGATTCGTGAAATTTTGTCCAGAGCGTATTTGTACTTATTATAGACATAAACACCATTCTTGGCGCTGATGAAGGCTCTGTAGTAGGGGTCCACTGCCATAGCAGTAACAGCATAACCCTCGTGAATGTTGATAGCTCTAGTGCCTAATTTCACACGCTGTAAGGTCGTGTTTTGCAAGAAAAACACGTTATCATCATCATCTACGATGAGATCGTCGACTTTCTCGCTCTGCAACTCTTCCATGCGGCTTACGACTCCGTTGTCGAAAACGTAAGCTTCGTTTCTGAAGTTTATGTAGTACAAAACGTCTTTGTAGAAAAGGTTCTGGATGCTGTCGTAGACGGGATACTTCTCCAATTGCTTCTCTTTGTTCAAAACGTAGAGACCGTCTATTCCGCCGACGTAGATTTTGTTTTTAGCGTAATCTATAGCCAGTCCGGACGCGTTACGAACGCCACTGATTAAGCCAGCTTGTCTCGTGTTGAGATTGAAGTAACCCAGACTCCTGTACGGAACTTCGGCGATTTGACCGAAAGTGAAGTATATTGTGTTGTCGTTCCTATTGAATACCATCTGATGTAGCTGATTGATGCCTTCCTTGAGGACGTCGATGTCATAGTATTTGTTGGAGAAGTAGACGCCTCGGCATTTGGTGCTCTGCTCTGGAGCAGCTGAGGTTGTTACAGCGTAGAGTATCAGCAGGAGGTAGAGCGGAATCCTCATCCTGACCTGGAAAATGCGACACATTGGTGTTAGAACATTTAAAGATTTGGATATTAACATTTTGGGTGTCTTCAGCATACCCAAAGAGGGTTGGTGTCAGGCTGGCGGCCGGCTGCTTCATGTCTGTTGAATCGGTATTTGAAATGAAAGAACCATCGTTTTTTTATAATATTCTTAAAGTTTTAAATACAAAGTTGACCCAGTCTGACGACCTTGACATTTTGCAAAAAAATAAATTGAACTAACTACTACTGACATGGGAAATACCACGCCATGAAGGACATACATAGTGTATCGTAGAGCATCATAATGGTGGAAAACCTATTCGCATGCCGCTTTATTGCAAACCAGCGATGTGAGACAACTTTACGGCCATCAATGAGTATCGGACACATGGTTCTGTCAATGACGTACAGATATAGATGTCGTGGTCAAATCGTAGAATTGATCACTTCACGATGTGGCCGACCATTTCATGAAATGGCCAGCTAAAACTGACCATATCGTTGGAACGTCAACGTTTGATGATATGTCCATCCACGTTTGGCCATATTACTGTAGTAAATGTTTGGTATTTTTACGTTGCGCTCGTTTTTTGAGTGACTTAAAACGTAAAATTCTAGTAATTTGATGTCGTAACGACAATTCACTTCACTTTTATCTTCCACTACAACAATATTATTATTTTGTTTAATAGGATAATAATTGTCCGCCGTATCACAAAAACAAATCTTAATAAGCGCCTCTTACGGTGGTTAATGTAACTATTTTACAATATGATTAATAATGTTTGGCCATATCATGAAATAGCCGTGCGTTTAGCTGTTAATATCGTTAAACGTTGTTTATTCATTGATCTGACCAGACCATTATCATGATATTCAGTTTTAGTTGGCCATTTCATGAAACGCCACCATTTTCTGAAATGGTCGGCCACATCATGAAGTGATCAATTCTACGATTTGGCCACAACAATACATAAATTACGCCCATTTATCCCTGAATCAACACCCACTCTTCGCCAACTATGTTGGGGCGAGTAAACTAACCGACAATCCTGACCCCGTGGACACATCTCCTCGGGGGAAAGAAAATGTTTTCCTCTCGATCTATCTCCCACTAAATGCCGAGACCAAACACTGTCAAGTGGTGGAGAGAGACTTGTCCACGTCCCCGTGCTAGGCCCGCTGGGGTGCGTCGGCGGGGGTATTCTACTTTATTTTTTCGCTCCCAGACCGGCATAGCAGACAAAAAATATGATGTAAGCTTTAACTGAGAGAAGGTGCGAAATACTTGGCATTACAGAGTACCTACTAAGTGTTGGTGTGTTTACTAGACAGACAGTAAACTGAGGAATGGATAAAAAGTTGTACAGTAACAAATATTTTTCAAATCATCAAATATAGTCAAGATATCTTATTTTGGTACAAAGATTTTGGTGACAAGACAAGACAAGTCTTGGGTGGCCGAGCGGTCAGGCACCTGCCCGGATAGCAGCGGACGCGGGTTCGATTCCCGCCTCAAGATCATAATTTTTCGAAATTCTTTTTCTAACCACCAAAATCTTTGTACAAATTTTTCTAACATTTATATAATATTAAAATTAAAAATCGAATAAGATATCTTAAGATAAAATATTAACTCAATAATAGAAGAGAGTGGAAGAAGAAGACATGTTGTGCCGACCCTACTTAGAGTAGGACAAGGGCAGGGAGAAGAAAATATATTATTAACTCAGTGGACATAATGCAGGTCGTCGAATCTGATAAAATTACCAATGATTACATGAACGCTTCGGAACGTAAAAAAATAATAATAACGTTTGTATAATAGGTCAATGACACACATGTGTGACATAACACTTTATAGTTAGACGACTGTGTAGCGTATTTTGAAGAAAATTTTAAAAGGGCAATTATTCGATTTAAGTATTTCAAAAGCTGTTGTTAGTGATATGAGCACCAGCGAAAAAATTTTATATATTCCTATCAAATGTGAACTTTGTGAAGATACAGCTTTTATTGGTGGGCATTTATGTTCTTGTTGGTATCATCATCAACATTATCTTATCCTGCTTCCAAATTATTTATTCTATCTTTGGTCAAGAAAACAGATTATTCCCCGAGTACCCCGGTCTGTGATGATCCAGTAGGTATACTTTATATATGTAAATCTATACTAATATTATAAAGCTAAAGAGTTTCTTTGTTTGTTTGTATGGTTGGTTGGTTAAACGCGCTAATCTCAGAAACTACTGGTTAAAATTGAAAAATTCTTTTTGTGTTGGATAGTCCATTTATTGAGGATGGCTATAGGGTATATAACAACCAAGATTAACGCGAGGGAAGCCGCGGGCGACCACAAGTTGTTCTATAAAAACTGTCAAACAAACAGAAGCCACCTGTTAAATTTTTTAGTAAGGCTTATGTTCCAATTGTCAAATCGAAGGTCACACGAGGATCTGCATTATTCACGGCGTAGGTACACACAACATCCAATTGTCAAACACATTACCGTAGCAAAACAATATACCTACATACATAATTCTAAACTGCTGACAGTAACCACATAATAAACGACTTTCTCTTTCCGACTTACCCGCTTAAAGAAACATCCAAAGGCACTTAATCCGCACTTTTACTAGTTGGTTTATTATTATTTTCGATTCTATCGCCTTCGACACATGCTGCCTCTGTGACTGAGTGAAGGGCACTGATTCGTAACATGTTTTTATTATTCCATTGGTTATCTCACTGTGCTTAACATGGTTGTAGAGCAACTAGTGACGTGACTTGTTCCAACGGATAAAGCGCTATTCAGAGGCCAAATCTCATACATCCTGGCTAGCTACTGGAGGTAGCTTATCATATCAAAATCTGTAGCCATAACAATAATGTTAACAGCGTTATTGTGCTCCGACAATTGTGATAAGATAGCCAGTTCCTCTGTGGTTGAGGGTTTTTTTTTTTTTTTTTTTTTTTTTTTTTGCGGGCTGCGGGCATCGAGCGGTAGCTCATGGCCCGGGCATGAACTCAAGGGACATCAGTCCCCTGGTGGTCTGGGCCGCCGTCTAAAACGGCGGGGCTCCCCTTCGCCCCCCGGTGCTCAACCCCGGTCTGGTGGCGAGGCCCTCGGCGCGGTCTAACCACGTGCCGGGTGATTTACCGTGGGGCAAGGCCCGGCTAGGAGCCTGCGAGCGGGCCTCGGCTTATGCCATGTACCCGAGGGAGCGGAAGTAGGGGGGAGAGAGCCTGATGGCGGGTCGAGGAGATGTCTGTGGGGATGACGATGATGTTGAGTGGTCGAGTCCTGGGGTGTCTTGTCCGGTGAAGTCACGGCGATCAAGCACGGAGATGGTCTCGCGCGATCAGCCGTGACTTAGTTGTCGTGGTCAGTGGGTGTGCCCGCGCAGCAGGCCGCGTGCACGGGGGCAATGTCCCGCGCTCGGCTGCGGGCGGCGGGCACGGTGTCAGTCCGGTGGGCGCGTCGTCTGGGGCGGGCGCGGCACGCGGGGCGGGCGCCCGGCGGCGCGCCTCGAGCCATAGACGACGCGGAATCTCGGCCGGGGGATGTCGCCTCGTCGCGGGGATGCAGCTGGAGCTGGTGACATCTCCGTCTCCGCGGCTGGTGGTGACAGGAGCTCTCGGGGCAGTGCTCGTCTGGAACAACCTGGGGGCACAGGGATGTAGGGTGCGATGTGTTGGAGGTGGAGGTGGGGCCCGTTGTCGGCGCGGTCGAACATCCGACGCGCCAGACGGGCGACGAACTCCTCCACCGTCGGCATCCGGAGGTCCCTGGCGATCACGTCGTTCCTGACGTACCGCTCCGCTCCTGTAATCACGCGGAGGGAGATGTTCTGCTGGGCCTGCAGTCTAGACTTCTGGGTCGGGGAGATGAGCGCGTACCAAGCCGGCGCCGCGTAGGTTAGCCGCGGCAGGACGTAGGTCTTGTAGACCATCAGTTTGGTACGCAGCGGTAGTCGGGATGTCAACACCGGACGAAGCAGGGCTCGCGCCATTTTCGCCATGCAGATCGAGTGGTCGACCTGCGGCGTCATCCGGAGCGAGCGGTCGATGTGACACCCGAGGTACTTGACTGAGGTCTGCCACGCTACGTCCTGGCCACGGAGCTTGAGCGGCAGGGGCACGCGCGGCCTCGACCCGACTAGGATGGCAGCCGTCTTCCCCACATTGACGGCCATCCTCCAGTTGTCCAGCCATGCGGGCAGGCGGTCCAGCAGCAGCTGCATCTTCGCGGCGGCTGCGCGCGGGTTGCGCGACGAGGCGAAGAAGGCGCTGTCGTCGGCAAATAGCGCCAACACCACGTCCCTCTCCCACTCCCGGAGTTGGTCCTGGAGCGTGGGGATGTCGTTGGTGTAGGCGGCGTACAGGCACGGCGAAAGGCAGCTTCCTTGGGGCACACCTGCGCGTATCGGGCAAGTGTGGGAGTCGGTGTCCTCGACCGAAACTTAGAAGCTACGACCCTCGAGGAACGACGCCACCATCTGCACGATAGCGGGCGGCATGCTGGTGGCGGCCAACTTAAAGATGAGGCCGGGGTGCCAGACACGGTGGTTTCAGGTGAAGCTCGATTGCATCTTCGGCCCTTATCGTCACTTACCATCAGTAGGCCTATTCCCTAACTTTTTTTGACAGTTGAAAGTGATGATCACCGAACTATTTACTAATACATTGCTGTTATCACAGGACATGTGTCACAATAGCATTATAGTAAAGTAGTAATGGATAAGTAAACAGTTCGGTGATCATCACTTTCAACTGTCAAAAAAAGTTAGGGCATAGGCCTACAGGTGAGATGAAGGGGGGTGACGGCAGAGTAGAAAACAATTGTCACCACCAGAAATCTCTCCCGTGGGTGTCGTACAAGGCGACTAAGGATAAATCAATGATGAGGAATGGGCAGCAGCGTTCCTCTTGTACCACCTAGCAATAGCAATGTACTGCGACTTTTATGCCCGATACATGGCAATAGACTCGCCACCTATTACATGGGACCTAACACAATTGGCGAAATGTGGGTGCTAATTCACCTAGCCCTTCGGGGATGTAGGCGTGATTTATGTATGTATGTATGAGATGAAGGGCAAGAGCTTCCCTGTCTGGCATAGAAAAAAACAAATTAACCACGCCAATACCCACAAGGGAAAGGCTACCCATGTTGGCCTGGGAGCAAAAAAATAAAGCAGAATGTGACAGCTCCGACTCATCCCATGGGTTTCGTAAAAGTCGACTAAGAGAGATTGCCCGGTGTAGACCAATAAGCACCTTGGCGCACACGAATGGTGGAGGGCAAACCATCAACAACAGCATTTCCAAAGAGTGTTGGTGTTAGGCAGGCGGCCGCCAAAACCTTGAGCAGTATGGATTGGAATGCTGTCATTTCAATCACTCTCTTCTTTAGGATATTTGTGATGGATGATTTAAGAACCAATAGTGAGTGGGCTTGATGACGTCTATGACATACATACATAAATCACGCCTATATCCCCGGAGGGGTAGGCAGAGGTGAACTAGCACCCACGTTTCGCCAATTATGTCAGGTCATATGTAATAGGTGGCGAGCCTATTGCCATTTATCGGGCTTAAAAGTCGCTGCTGCCCATTCCTCATCACTGATTTATCCTTAGTCGCCTTGTACGACACCCACGGGAGAGATTTGGGGTGGTGACAATTGTATTCTACTCTGCCGTCACCACACGTCTATGACGTCTTCTTTCTATATGAATCGAAGAGGATACATACTGCGCCGACCCCAGATAGACTGGGAATCTACAGCCTACACCTTCGGGGATATAGACCTGTTATATGTAGATATGTATGTATTAATACACTGGCGACATCACTATTGTTATGTAACGAATGATGCGTGTGATGTGCAATTGTGCATATACGTTACATGCGCACGCTCAGGGATCTTTGCATTCATTTGTTTAACACCATAAGGAGATACACCATAATTATGAATGGTATTTTGGTATTTTATATTTACTAGCATGTTGTACTAGAAAAGTCCAGTTTTATATACACAAAGGCGGGCAGAGGTGAACAGTGACGCATAGCTTCACCAATCCTTATCACCCAAATCCACTGGTAGTCCAACCAGCGGACTACTCTCCAGTGCCTAACATAGGGCAGGCCTTTCGTATGCCCAAAAATCCCCTCAGATCCCGATGACTCCATCCCACAGGACAATCAAAATGAAACATACCACACTTGACCACACGCACTAGAAACACGTTAGTAGTAATACATTGCTAGTAACGAAGATCGCATGTAACTAACTAGCAATGTAGTACTAACAACAGTATAGTGGACCGGTGGAAGGGAAATTGCCCTATGTAGATCAATAAGCACCTTGGGGAACCCGAATGGTGAAAGGCAAACAACCAACAACTGCATACCCAAAGAGGGTTGGTGTCAGGCAGGCGGCCGGCTGTAAAACCTAAGTCAAAACTTTGAGCAGTATGGATTGGAATGTTGTCATTCCAATCACTCTCTCGACATGGTCCGTTCCGTCTCTTTTCTATACATTCATTACTAGCACCTTTACGGTGTGATGGATGATATGAATCAAAAGGGAGTGGATGGTTTGATGACGTCCGACCGATATGAGTGGAAGAGGAAACACACTGCGCCGACCCCAGATAGATTGAGAACAGGGCAGGGAGAAGAAGAAGAAATGGACCGGTAAAATTATGGTTTGACGGCGCGGGAGCGGCGCGGTGGCGTGCGTCACGCGGCGCGTGTCTACAGTGTAAAGGTGTGGCGGCGGCACGATGACAGCGCTCTGGCGGCATTGTGTGCAGGAGCGCTAAAACACCGCATCCGTAGAACAAGATTGCGAAGTCTACACATGCGATGCTAACCAATGTGACCAGCCCCCGTATTATGTAAGCCGATTTCAGTTGGTTTGGTCTTCCCGTCACTCTCACACTTTGCTATTAAGCTCAATGAGTGAAAGAGACAGGTTGACGAAAGCAACTGAAATCAGCTTGCTTTTATAATACGGGGGTCAGGTAAACTCGTATTCTCACCCGTTTCCACACTACACAGCACGCCTGAGCTGAGGTCCGTGCCTTTAGTTAGAGGCACCCTCAAGCCTGCCGCTCTATGCCGAAGGCGGTAGGTAGGTATATCTCCTCCCTGGGTGGGAGATGTCGTCTCTCCTTGGGGGATACCTGCTGTGGAGAAATCCTCTTCGCAGTACTCGATTGCAAGGCCGAGGACAAGGACGTGTTTTCAAAAAAACCTGGTAGATGCAGTAAGTGTCTCGGTCAACAGCTTAGGTCCATAAAAAAGGGGATTAACCCGCAATATACTATTCTCTTTGGTGGATAGTCTTTGAAGTTATGGCGGGCCTAACTAACGTGTGGTTTGGTTACTTTATGATGTGTCAGATTTACTTGATCGACTTGTGTTTTACGTCCAACAAGCTGTGGTAGTGGTTGCAGATATTTTTCAGTTTAATATACGTAAACTATCAATGAATTATCGAAAAACCAACAATTTTTGTACTTTTTTTTGGTAAAATCGTCAGATGAACAAAACGTTATTGACAAATTAATGACATTTGTTGTCATTTGACACTTTGATTTGACACAATGTGTCAATTGTCAAAGTCAAATGCAATGCGAATTGCGAAATAATGTAGCGGGTGTGTGATACTGATAAAATAAAACTGCATTATTTGTTATCTCCGCGTATTTTCTCTGTGTTGTGTGCTTTTATCATCAGTATCGTTACAGTGGGCGTACAAAACTCATGTGCCTAAAGTGTATTTATCTAAACGTTAATAGTTTTGTGATCGTCTTTAGTAGCGGTTTCACTATCCACTCATCGTTTGGTTTAACCCGAATTTAGTAGTGAAATTAGTCTTCAGGTAAATATTATTGTAATTTTTTATGTTGCATTAATTTCAAATACCGAAATCATTAGTTGTTTTTCTATATTAATACCAAATTCTAGTAAATCCCCATTTAGGTATCCCAACGATGTGCTAGTTTGTAAAATGCTGTGATAGGGTCGCATTTGCTAGAATGTTAATATATTTAAACAGATTGTAGGTATAAGCACATTAATAAACTTTAACATCAAAACCAATGTTTTGATATTCAAGTGTTTTAAATGGTTTAATAAAATGTTCATAAAGTTTACTTCAATCAGACTTCAATTTAAAAAATATGGTACTTACTTAATAAAAATTGAAATTTATACAGCTTAAATAACCAATTAATTATTCATTAAATGTTTCACTTACAAGCTATGGATTTTATAAAATGTATATTTGTTATGTTATATTGTCTACACCTATCAAAAGTTTGTAGTCTGACATAGCTAAAGCAATTCACATCACCCTATTCTAGCCATCATAACAAATATAAAGACAGTACATAATGGACAGGTTACATCTTATACCAATGTACCTACATGGGATCTAATATAAATGGCAAAATTTGGGCAAAAAGGGATAAGGATATAAGTATGCATGATAATGGCACATACACATACACACACATAATTCACGCCTATATCCCCGAAGGGGTAGGCAGAGGTGAACTAGCACCCACGTTTCACCAGTTATGTTAGGTCCCATGCAATAGGTGGCGAGCCTATTGCCATTTATCGGGCACAAAAGTCGCAGTACTTTGCTAAGTGGTAGGTATAAGAGGAACGCTGCTGCCCATTCCTCATCACTGGTTTATCCTTAGTCGCCTTGTACGACACCCACGGGAGAGATTTGGGGTGGTGACAATTGTATTCTACTCTGCCGTCACCACACGGCCACGTCACCACACGGCCATGATAATGGCAGACATTATAAAGCAATCCATTTCCTTTTAATTCCTACCAATCATCACATTGGAAAGGTGCTAGTGGTGAATGAATGTTTATAGAACAGTGATGAATAGGACCATGATAAGAGACAGGATAATGGAGATAGTGGTTGGGTTTTCCAGCCGGTCACCTGCCTGACAATAGGCTTTTGTGTATGCCTTTTATTGACCTTTTATTGTTGTTTGTTGACCTAAATGTGGAAAGGCTAACCACCTGTCACTCTTATTAAACTGTGCAAAATCTCTTAATCGATTTTTACAACATCCTATGGTGACCGGGGTCAGCACATTCTATAATTTTTAAAGCCATACCACACCATCAAAGGAACTTTATAATTAATTAAGTATCATTTGGATTTTTCTACTCATACTATTTAGTTCTTCGAGACCTGCACTCCTTGCTGCCGTATTGAGATGTGTTTTGTTTACACTGAGTGCTAAGCTACAGTTCTATCGGCTCCTAATAAAGATTCTCCCTATATTATACCATCCATAGCGAAGGTCTGTGCCTAGTGTGGACATTAAAGGGCTGCTGATGATGATGTGTTTTGTTGTTCAACTTATTCTTTTTATTTATCTTTTGGACATATAAAGGGCGAAATAGAATTCAGCAGAATTATAACATAACATCATTCTAAACAGAGTTTGCAAGTAATCATGCGGAGGTCTGACTATAAATAGATGCAGGACATAAGATAATAAGTTGTAATATTTAACTATTAACACAGTATTATCTAAAATGAAATTTATTTGCCCAAAACTATATAGCACTTTATCATCTTTAAGAAGAGGTAAAAAATTATGCGATAATATACAAAAATATGCAATATAATACATAAATATTTGGGAAATAGTCATGGTCTACCATTTTAAGGTGGTTAACACCTGTTATCACTATGCAAAGTCTCAGCTTTTAATTTTGCATTCTTCTGATTAATTAATGCTAGAAATTCATGCGTGCCGTTATTATTACCTATAAGATTTTAATATCAGGTGATAAATAGAATATTGCATTATTTTATTATGAAGCCGTGTGGTGACGGCAGAGTAGAATACAATTGTCACCACCCCAAATCTCTCCCGTGGGTGTCGTACAAGGCGACTAAGGATAAAACATTGATGAGGAATGGGCAGCAGCGTTCCCCTTATACCTACCACCTAGCAATATACTGCGATTTTTGTGCCCGATAAATGGCAATAGGCTCGCCACCTATTACATGGGACCTTACTAATTGGCGAAACGTGGGTGCTAATTCACCTCTGCCTACCCCTTCGGGGATATAGGCGTGATTTATGTATGTATGTATGTTTATTATGAAGCAGAAACAATTATTTGTCACAGTCTTAATAACTGTAAATTCTGTAATTCATTTTAATATTCAATTAGATTACTCTGGAGTGCAGTATTAAGTAACCTAAGAATTGCTGTTTCTTCTTCTTCTCCCAGCCCTGTTCTCAGGCTATATGGGTTCAGCGCAGAATTGCTGTTTCATAAATTAAAGTATGTTTTTTGTACAATTTATAATATGTAGGTACTACATATGACTCCTTTCTCCCATAAGTAAATTGTCTTTCTAAACTTACAGACTCAATACAAACTTGTGATGAAACACTTAACTTGACATACATACATAAATCACACCTATAATATATCCCCTAAGGGGTTGACAGAGGTGAATTAACGACCCCGTTTCGCCAATTATGTTGGGAACGGGCAAGCCTATTGGCATCTGACGGGCATGATAATCGCAATAGGTATATTGCTATGTGATATGAGAGGAATGCAGCTGCCCATTCCTCATCACTATTTTAACTTTAATGACTACTTTATGTCAAAAAATTTCATTTAAATCTAGACCATAGACTCGGCTAGAATAGCGACTAGTTTTGAATTGTCATTTTTTAACAATTAAGTATTCAGATTTTGGTGGTAAGAAAAAGAATTTCGAAAAATTATGATCTTGAGGCGGGAATCGAACCCGCGTCCGCTGCTATCCCGGTAGGAGCACCAAAATCTTTGTACTAATTTTTCTAACATTTATATAATGTTAAAATTAAAATCGAATAATTAAGTATTCATAAACGTAAATTAACGTCTCTAGGTGCGGCAGTTAGTCGCTTAAACACTTGGCGCTTGCAATAATGTTATTAATTACATACATAAATCACGCCTATATCCCCGAAGGGGTAGGCAGAGGTGAACTAGCACCCAGGTTTTGCCAATTATGTTAGGTCCCATGTAATAGGTGGCGAGCCTATTGCCACTTATCGGGCACAAAAGTCGCAGTACATTGCTAGGTGGTATAAGAGGAACGCTGCTGCCCATTCCTCATCACTGATTTATCCTTAGTCGCCTTGTACGACACCCACAGGAGAGATTTGGGGTGGTGACAATTGTATTCTACTCTGCCGTCACCACACGGCCTATGTTATTATTATTAATTCTCTCCCTAAAACGCATTTATGAGACTTATATAGGTTTGCTTGTAATTAATCATGTAGCAATCTAATTTCACAGTGATTTACTGTACACCGACCGATAAAACCACAGAACAAATTAGGGGTCATCCATATAGTACGTCACACTAATTTCGTGTGGTGATGGCAGAACAGAATACAATTGTCACCATCCCAAATTCCTCACGCGGGTGTCGTAAAAGGCGACTAAGGGTAAAACATTGATGAGGAATGGGCGGCAGCGTTCCTCTTATACCACCTAGCAATGTACTGCGACTTTCGTGCTCGATGAATGGCAAAAGGCTCGCCACCTATTACATAGGACCCAACTAATAATAATTGGCGAAACGTGGGTGTTAATTCACCTCTGCCTACTCCTTGGGGATATAGGCGTGATTTATGTATGTATGTATAAGTTGCGGGGTTGATTAGCTCGTGCGCACTATGTTTCGGTTATGTGGTTGGCGAGTTGTGAGATAATATATATGGTGCATAATTTACCATGTATCTGCAATATTATCATAACTCGCTGATAATGGCGGTTTACTAGTGAGGCGTGGTGATCTGACGCGTATAGTATCAACTTTGCAATCGAATGCGTCTGCGTGCAGTGAATTCTGGTGTAAGTATCACCATAAGGTTAAAAAAACCTAGTGATGATGATGATAACTAAAACTTATCATCTACATAGGGAATTCGTAATATTTATTGTTCTATTAAACTTAAGTACCCGTAGACTTATGTGCCGCGTGGTGACGGCAGAATAGAATATAATTGTCACTACCCCAAATCTTTCCGGTGGAGTCGTACAAGGCGAGTAAGGATAAATCTGAATATGATTAGGAATGGGCAGCAGCGTTCCTCTTATACTACCTAGGCTAGCAATGTACTGGCAATAGGCTCGCCACCTATTACATGGGAATTGACATATTTGGCGAAACGTGGGTGCTAGTTCATCTCTGCCTACCCCTTCGGGGATATGCAATGTTCTGGCAATAGGCTTGTCACCTATTACATGGGACTTGACATATTTGGCGAAACGTGGGTGCTATTTCACCTCTTCCTCCTTCTCTTCATCCCCTTCGGGGATATAGGCGTGATTTATGTATGTCGACTTAAGTTGATTAGATGGTGGTCGGGAGTATTAGAGACGAATCAGCGGAATCCATACTATATCTAGTTATATCAGGTATTCAGTGTAGTAGCGATTGATTGGCAAATAAAAAAAACTGTCAATTGTTTCATAAATTTGGACAGTTCCGACCAAACGCGAACAGGAAAAACAATAAGCAGATAAGATACCTAGTTAATGATTTTGCGATGGGTTTGCGAATTTTGCGATATGTATACGTAGTTACATTTCTTCGCATTGATAAACAATAACATAGTGTGACAATTCGAATAGGATAATATGTAGTAGCCGGGTGGCGACGGCAGAGAAGAATACAATTATCACCACCCCCATCTCTCCCCCGGGTGTCGTACCTACACAGTACACAACGATGAGTAATGGGCAGCAGCGTTCTTATTTTGCCACCTAGAAATTTAATGCGATTTTCATGCCCGATAGGTGGCAATAGGCTTACTAACTAGGTATTTATTACATGGGACCTTATCTGATTGGCGAAAAGTAGATGTTAATTCACCGCCTACCCCGACCGCCAACGCCTATAAACGTGAACTGAGTTATAAATGTGAACTTTTTATCTGAAGGCCCACTAGCTACTGTATAATAATCAGTTGTCATTGCAACATTGTGTATATTTTCGATCGATTATCTAAGATTCTGTAGCGTCACAAATTCTGAAATAAGGGTGTTTAGCCGTCACATAAAATGCTCTATTGACCTACTTAAAAGTAAGCTATTTTGAAGATTTGTCCAGACAGCCTGAGCTACATCTTCTTACGCACCAGCCGCTAGCTGACGTGTGTGGGACTCGCCCGACTATCTACAGGCGAGAATACGCCACTAAACCACTCCGGTGTCCCCTAGCCCTTTGAGTGGGGAAAGCCTAGGGTCCGCCGCGAGGCAATTCACCAATCAAGCCTTTATATCCCCTATATATAGGGTAGGCAGAGGTGAATACACCCGCGTTTCGCCAATTACGTTCTGTCCCATCTAATAGGTGGCTTATGGGTGTACATCGCAGTATATTGCTAGGTGGTAAAAAAGTAATGCCATTACTCATCGCTGTCTTAACCGTTAGTCGCCTTGTACGACACCCGCGGGCGAGAATCGAGGTGGTGACAATTGTATTCTACTCTGCCGTCACCACACGGCGGAGTTAAAATGAATAGCTCAATCGAAATAAATAGTTAAAATAAATAACTTCTTTGTCCTGCTCCGTCCCAATTGAATGTCACCCTAACGTGCTTACTTACGCCAGGTGTGGTAAATATTTTTCTATATTAGTTTTGCTATCAAACCTTTAATATCAACCGATGTTTTATGTGCTTGCAGTAGGTACATATTTATTTATTTATTGCAGTTGAACGTTATCAGTCGTTATCGGACTGCTTTGTCAAACCTAATTACTTATAGTTTAACTAGGTATCTGTTTTTTATGTTGCTATCTTTCACTAAGTAGGTAGGCACGGTTCTGTTGAAAAAATGTCACATACAGAAGTCAAACTTTAATACTAACACTAAGGGCCTGTTAAGGGTTCGAAGTAGCTCAGTTGACAGTTCAATTGACATATATTTCATATTACAACTTTCAAATGATCTTCGAGGTAAGCTACTTAGAACTTGTCGATTGTGAATGTAAATTGATCATTTAATAATTTTTCGAAGTTTGTAATATTTTTTCCAAACTTTCGTTTTATTTATACAACATGTAACAGGAGAACGTACACCCTGAAAGCTACCCCCATGCTAACATAGTCATAATTATTAATAAAATCGTTTTTTTTTTCTCCCATACAAATTGTTCGGCCAGTAAAGTAAAACCCGCACTGGGCTAGCGTGGTGGTTTATGGCCCATTCTCCCTTTATTATTCCATCCATAGAAAAGGCCATTAAAAGACTGGTGGTGATGATGATGATGATGATGATGATCATCTGAAGTGAAGTTTGCCTTGTCCCCAGATGACGATGGTGGTGAAGAGATGGTACCGCTCAAGGCGGAATCAGATTGTGGTCATCATTGTAATGCTGTGCTGCCTTATTTATTATACGACGATGGTCGACAATGTGCCGAGCGAGCCCGACCTTGACGTAACAAGACGGTAAGAAACAGTACATTACCTACCAAGGCCGACAAAACATAGAATATCTCAGATCGCAAGTGTGCAATCTGAGGCTTGCGCTTTTATCTCCCAAGGTAAGATCGTAGTTTTTTGTCACCCCCTGACCAGGGGGCCTACCGCCTAACTCCATTGCTGATGATAGCTTTCAATCAATGCACTGCTTACGGCTACAGCAGCCATCCTGAATTTTTAGGCGGTACAGATTTTGTGCCAAATTCATACAAAATCATACGGTGATCATTCGTTTCGTTTCGTCTAATAGTTTAGGTACATTTAGTGCGAAATGACAGCATGACGTCATAAACTATAGCTTTTACTTTAGCAATCGAGTTAGGCGGTAGGCCCCCTGGTAGGATTTTCCGTACGCGTAGCGGTCGGAAAAGTCCACTTTTGGTGTGACGTAAATGTTGTTAATAAAGCGGGGAATTCACTACACAGGCATGCGCGGTTCGGACCACGCTTCTGTTAGGTCTGTGCGATGTTTGTCTAGTGTAGGACCGTCATCACAGTCAGTCTGACCTATACAAACGAGGTCGGGAGGGCATGTATTTAGGCATGCCCGCGGGCATGTCGGTGTAGTGAATTCCCCGTTTAAGCCCGGTTTGACGTAATATTATTTACTATTTTGATTTTAATTCGAACATTATACTTAAATATGTTAATACAGAAATTACAAAGAAAATTGTGCTTACAAAAAGTTCGAAAAATTAAAGTCTTGATGCGGGAATCGAATCCGCATCCTCTGCAATCCGGCATCGGATGCCCTACTGCCCCGCTTACCCTACGTTCCCTACTTATTTTCTCTCCAGCTGTATTTATTATTTTAAAACATTTTCAACGCAGTTTTAATTTCGTAAATTGTGTTGAAGCTGCAACTTTCGTACAAAAACATTTTTGAAATCAATCTGTCATCCCTATGCCTCTGAAATAAAGTCGAAAACTAATCCGAAACGTCAGTATTGTAGTTGGTATGTCGGATAACTTAGAATCTCCTAAACAGTTTGCTTTAAAAGGTGTACCCTATTGACTCCTACTGCGACAGGTGAGGGTTGAAATTGGATTGAAAAACTGAACATTTTCAACTGCCTCTTAGTTGTCGTAGGTATGTAGGAAAGATATTTGAGCAAACTCAACAAAACAATTATTGTTTTCAACTGATGAAAAGAATAATTGCCGAGCGTCGCTAACGCGTACGCAATAGGCATGAGGACTAATTTTGAAAAACTACATCATGTTGTTTTTACGTATATTTTTGTAAAAAGTTTCGATTTTGATAGAAAAAACATGTTTTGAATAATGCAATTTAAAATTTCCGCCAAAACGCCAAAATAGCAATGGCGTCTGTGTGACGTCACCATCTCGTAAAAATGGCGGTCTCTCTAATAACAACTAGTGATTTTGATTGGCAAGTAAAATGTCAAAACGGAGATAGCGAAATATTTACGTCACTCGGCGTTTAAGCAAATATGGCGGATTGCTAAGTTTTGTGTTTTTATTTTTATAAAATAAATATCAATCACAAGTATAATCTGATAACAAGTGACTATTAACGAGCTGAATTATTATTATAAATCATTATTTGAATGAGTCTTTGTTAGTGTCATCATCCTTGTTGTTGGAGCTGTTTCAATTTCAACACACTATGCGTCGCGACGAAATTAAGAACAGTGACTAGTACATAGTTCAATCGGCTTAAATTACAATACCCGGTCTTCAATGCTGGTCAGTAGGCCTAGCACGGGACGTGGACAAAATCTCTCCCCAACACTAGGCAGTTTTTTGTCCCTGGATCAGTGGGAGTTAGAGCGAGGGGAACATTTCCTTTCCCCGAGGAGATTTTGTCCATGTGCCCCCTTGTGTCCCCGTGCTACGGGGGCTGGGTGGGAAAAACAACGTAGAATGTGCCAGCCCCAACTCACCCCGGGGGTGTCGTAAAAGTCGACTAAGGAGATTGCCCGGTGTAGACCCAATAAGCACCTTGGGGCACCCGAATGGTGGAGGGCAAACCACCAACAACAGAATACCCAAAGAGGATTGGTGTGTCAGGCGGCCGGCTGTAACACCTAAGCCACAACCTTGAGCAGTATGGATTGGCATGTTGTCATTCCAATCACTCCCTCCGTTCATCGGTCTCCCGACAAGGTCCTTTCCGCTTCTTTTCCACACATTCATTCATCACTAGCACCGAGACCTTTACTTTTTACTCTAATTGTCGATGTTAAAAGAAACAGGAAAGTCCCGGCGATCTCATAGCAGTTAATCTGTGTGACAAAAACAAACAGTAAGCACACAAGTCTCGCCTCAATCAAAACATTGACTGACGCAATCAAACTTACACCAAATCGGTTCGTTGAATTGATGATCAATTGTATATTTCATTGAAGTTGTAAATTTTTTCAAATGTAAATGAGTTTCTCTAGCGGTTACGCACTACATCCGATCCGAATCCGCCGAAAAGTTATTGGCCTAGAAAACTCGGACAGAGATCGGATGCAGTGCGTAAGTTTCCATAGAAACAGTTCTACGGCTACAACGGACCGTCAAAATCTCTGATTCGGATCGGATGTAGTGGGTGTAGGTAAGCGCTCTAACTGCCGCACACAGAGACGTCAATTCACTTTAATGAGTATTTAATGTCAAAAAATTTCATTCAAATGTAGACCCGGCAAGAATAGCGACATTTTTTGACGTTAATTACTCATTAACGTTATTTGACGTCTCGGAGTGCGGCAGTAAGCGCTCTTACATTTGAGACGACGGTCGTCATGTTATTTTCTATGTAATACGTCAGTTTCTTACATTAACATTCCATTCGTTCGAATAGATTGGTCACTTGCCTATATAGGGGTAGAATAGTGTTCATTACCACTTTTATATGCCGTGGATGTCATAATTTTTTTTTTTTTCAATGGCCGCTATACGTTTTTTGTTCAGTCAGCGCCGAGAAGCTCCAAATGTTGGCGTATTCAACAAATCCCTTTTCGACAATTCCCTGCTCAAGGGTTTTCTACAATAAAGTCTACAAATCCCGTCAACCAATATTTTAAATTGTTTTTTTAATAAGCAGCTTGCGTACTGAACAAATTTCACTATGGGAGCAACTCCAAATTCACGAAAAAAATATCAGCTGTTTCATACATTTGGGTCAAGTAGCTACTATCATTTTGTATCAAACAGTTGATATTTTTTTCGTGAATTTGGAGTTGCTCCCCCATAGTGAATTCCAAAAATTTTGCCGGTGATAATAAAGTGACCCGGCATAGATCGATTCTCGCATAAGGACAATAATTTAATAATTTTTCGAAATTTTTCTGCCATCTTTGTGTGGTGGGTATCCCACGGATTGCATTATTCTATATTTTGTTAAAGCCTAGTGAGTGCCTGACTTTTATTCTTTTGCATAACAATGGTTTCTTTTTCAGCGTGTATCCTAAAAGGTATTGTTTTTTTTTCATGTTTGTATAAGTTAAGTTGTAAGAAACTATTTCCAAATCCCATCGCAGCCTTGGTGTGATGTGACGAGGCAAAGACTGCAATAACTAGTAATCAGCCAGGAACTCCAAAACAACGTTTTTACACACCAAATGGCCCGTGTTTTTGTTGCACCGAGGTTGCGTGCGATCCATTACCTGATAACTATAGAGAATAGTTTTCTGTGCACAACACAGTCTGGGTGTTTGGTAGTAACTTTTGCATTTATTTTCTTATCTGCAGTGCGGTCATTCGCTCTTTGCAAAGACGCTGTGTTATCTTTGAACAAACAGGCTCGCATCGCAATAAAAAATAGTAACCAAACGTGTATTTAGAAATCTGTATGCAGATAAAACGTAGCGGCAATTGACGTTAGGGTGCTTTTCTACCAGAGCTACGCGAGTGTGCGTTGCGAGGAATGTGTTTGAGAGAGAAGAACCAATAATCCATTTTCAAATAGCGTGATTTTATTGGTTCTCCTCAAACAGATTTTAACAGCCTCCGTGGTATAGTGGTCCGCCCACCGGAACTTAGATCCTGAGGTACCGGGTTCGATCCCTAGGGGCGTACAAATATGTACTCGGTTTGGTTGGTGGTAGGACTTTTATCAAGTCCACCTGGCTAACTACCATCATCTTATCAAAATCTGTCGCCATAACTACTGATTGTATGTATTTTGTGAATATGACTGTAAGCTCTCCAAATAAAATAAAATAAAAATATGAATAATAATAATGTTAACTTGTGTTCCGATTCTGACAATGTGTGATAAGATCTGTGGTTGAGGGTTCTAGGTGAAGCTCGATTCCATTTTCGGCCCTTATCGTCACTTACTATCAGGTAAGATGAAGGGCCAGAGCTTCGCTGTCTAGTATAAAAAAACATCCGTAGGTATACCAATAGAATTTCTTCATTTTCAAATACAGTGATTGTATTGGTTCTGTTCCAACACATTCCTCGCAATGCATCCTTGCACATCGCTGGTGGAAAAGCAGCTTTACAATGGTTAAATGCTACGGTAGCATCACGTTGATGCGGTGTATGTGTCACCGTTAAATTGTAAATACCGTAAGATTATAATCTAACTAGAGATTGTAAACTGTCGAAAGATTGTGAACCGTGACTGTTTATCTGTTAACAGTTTATCTTTCAATAAAAGCACAACTTACTGAATCCCGCAGTGATTTTTTACCTACACAAGTTTTTTCGAGTAAAGCCAAATATAACCTAGCAATAGCAATGTAATGTGTTAGTGCCCGATAAATGGCAATAGGCTCGCCACCTATTACATGGGACCTCACATAATTGGCGAAACGTGGGTGCTAGTTCACCTCTGCCTACCCCTTCGGGGATATAGGCGTGATTTATGTATGTATGTATTTATTGCATAAGTTTACAAACAAAGTTGAAATACAATAAACACTTCTAAACTCAGGCGATTATAAAGAAAGAGATACAGAATAAAAACAATAATTCTGATTTGTTTCTTTGGTTACGAAATGCATTTAAAAAAATGAAAATTGTAATTTAAAATACCACATCCATTATCCATTATCAATACAATCAGTGACTTTTATATGGGTTGTACACATTTTTATTTTCGGTATAAAAGGACACATCAACATTACGTTTTGTCTCTCGCTATAATATAACGGCTTACTTTAGTTCTACAGTTTTGATAGCACAGCATCCTAGCAATTGGGTGTCATGAGTTGACTAGCTAGAGGTGGTAGATTTAACGCTTTTTTGTCGTACTGTATCTTCTTAGTTTTGTTTTTTGGATCTTACGTATAACATTTGTGTATTAAAGTAAATAAGCAAGCTTATTGGCCAATATTTACCTTGTCAATTTGAAATGATTTTGTTAATGTTTTTAATTATGTAATAATAAAGTTATATGTGAGATCCTATTCATCCTATTGAGTGGTATACCGTTGACGAGTTATGTGTTGACGGGTGTGTGTTTGAGGCGCCACCTTTACCGGTAAATGTGCCGGCCTAATTTTTCTGTGCTAATCACAATAGTATTAGTTAGTTAAGTATTAGTTCAGTAATCTTCATGGGTCAGATAACTGGGTAAATGGTCTACTAACATAATGTTTGAAACTAGTCACATAATTGTATGGGATTTAATGTAATCGTGTTAAATTATTTAAAGTTAATATTAGCAGTGATGATAATGATAATGCATTTTACACTGCATTATCATAATGTCTTTACTTGCGTCCGAATAAAAACCGTGGGCTAAAAACTGTCTTGATGGGCTTATCTACAAAATTTTAAATTTTATATTACAGAAATATTCTAAACACGCAAACACACTAACATTAGAGCTAGAACATATAGACTTATTTTTGCAAATATATAAGGTTGGGTACTAACCGTAACTGAGTTCCTGTTATTTGAAAATGACATTGAAAATGGCTTATATAGACTCTTTGAGCCCCACAAGCACCTATTTTAAAAAGGGATTAAATCACGTAACTCGCAACGATACTCCATTTGCTATTTATGTTTGGTTTCTACAATCTAACAACGATGGTTTTGGCTGTTGTTCGGTTTTGACATATTAGGTTGGGGAAAAAGTCTTTTCGCATTATAGTATGTATAAACTTGTAATAAAATCTCTTTGGCTATACTATTTGTATCTGGCTGGTTTTGGTATCATTAAAAGTTTAAATTTTAAAGAACATAATTCCAAATTCAAATTAGGAAAATGTGTGATTTTCATTTGTTTTTCGTACCGCCAAGATGAGTGAATCTAATGAAGAAATTCGATACATTTTAAAATTTTACTACAAAAAAGGTAAAAATGCAACGCAAGCCGCGAAAAAAATTTGCGATGTTTATGGACCTAGTGCAGTATCTGTGAGAGTAGCACAAATTTGGTTTAAGCGTTTTCAATCCGGAAATTTTGATGTCAAAGATGCACGTCGCTCTGGTCGCCCTATTACAGATAAAATGGATGCCATTTTTGAAAAAGTGGAGCAAGATCGGCATGTCAGTAGTTACGACGTAGCTGAAGAACTGGGAATTGACCACAAAACAGTTTTGGCGCAGTTTTTTCAGAATTCTTTAGGCAGTGTCAGGTTAACATCACGAGAGGACTGCCAAAACCACTTGTCGCGGTATTTTGACCAGAAGTCCCAAAATTTCTATGGCAATGGGCATAGAAATCATGTCCCTACCTACAAGATGGCAAAATGTTATCGAACAAAATGGTACCTACATACTTAGATAAATGTAAATAAACTATATTAAAAAATGTTCTGAATTTTCTTAAAAAATGCGAAGAAAGTTTTTCCCCAACCTATTATTATCCATAATAAATTATGAATAAAATTCAACCCTTCTTAAGCAAAATCATCCGGAAATACATTATAGAAACCCAGCTTAAGGTCTGAGCATACGTAACGGGAAAACACCCCGGACGGGACGTGTACGGTGCCTCTCCTGTACAAAAAGCTCCGTCCGTGTCTCCGTGACATATGTCACACGTCCCGTCCAGGGTGTTTTCCCGTTACGTATGCTCAGACCTTTGGTTAACATCTTTCCTAACGAACTCTGTTTCTCTTGGGAATTGCACAATTCTGTTCTAATACCTTTTTTATGTTTTAGAGTCATTAGTGTTCCATTTTGTAGTGGCATTGCATGTGTAATGTGTTTTATGCATTTCTTTCTCCACCTAGTTCACCGCTAGAGGCGCATCTAACAGTAGTGAATGAAACGGCACCAGTAGAGGCAACTAATATGAAAAGGTGATGGTCTTTTCCGCCCGCTAGGGCCGTAAAGGCATAGACGTAATATTAATATATACTAGGACTGAGTACTGTCAAAATAGTGTTATAGTAAAACAAATCATAATGCGTACGGTATATAAGGTTTACTTTGGAAAACAAGTTAAATCAGAGGAAAAATGAGCCGAGTGAGATAGACAGAGTGGAGTTCTCTGTTCCTTTTTCGCAATACGACCCGATAAAAGTTGACATGACAATATTGTCATTAGAAGAGGACGAATAACCCTATTAGAAGAGGACGAACAACCACACTTCTATACATCTCACTCGGCTTGTATTGTCGGCTCTGGTGCTCAGTCCTGGTTTTTATGCTACGTACATGCGTAGTAGTATGAGTAGGTGGTACTACCATTGAGGGCAACTGAATGGAGCTGTACCCCCGAATACAGAAACGCTACTCAAATTTCGAGCACTGCTTAGAAAGTTGAGTGGACAATGCCCGTCGGAATTCGTATGGAAATACGTGAATTTTGACAATACTTAAATGTTAAGCTTATATTTTGGATGGTGAGTGTCATGTCCACATGTTTTCTTTTGTAAGGTGTCATAAATAAAAAAAGTGTATTGGATTTGGGAGACATGTCCTTACCACCCCACTAAAGACAAGCTCTAACGACCTTACTCTGCCAAAACGGACCAAAACTTGAGAAATAATTGAAAAATAAAAAATTAAATGAGCAAATTGAAAAAAATAATGAGAAAATTTAAAAATAAACACTTAAAAAGTATTTATTTTTAAATATTTGCCAATGCTCATTTTGCACGACTGAACTCTGTTACTACAAAATGTAATTTTTTCTCAATACACTTTGTACTTTACTACAAACAAGTTAATAAATTCGACAGTTTTGTGTAGTGTGAAGTGTCATTGACCGAACATACACTCACCAACAATGTCTACGGATATTTTATGTACACCCTACTTCATGTTCTATCCGCCTCCATTCTTTTCATACCGACATATTCTTTGCAGTTTAAATGACTTACTTAATTATGCTAATCCGTCATAACATTGAACAAATAGCAAAGAAATCGTCAGTATTTTTAGAATGATCGACGATACTACATAATGTATACCAATAAAATATCCTTAGGTAAAGTAGATGAGTGTAATGTTAAGGGTGATTTGGTTTCAGCGACTCAAGCCAAGCAAAACTATGAGTAGCGTTTCAGTATTCGTTGGAATGAAAGTGATGCAGTTATAGTTATATCCTATTTTTAAGAGTTTTATTCAAATCAAATCAAATCAAAATTCGTTTATTCATATCTGGTATGATTACAATACACTCATGAATCGACAAGACAAGAAATTTACGCCATCCGTTCGCAAACTACCAGGAGGCCCTGTCCTGAGAAGAACGGGCAAGAAACTCAGTCAGGTCTCATTATCACTAAAGTAATTTATTAATGTTAATGAAAGGACTTTATAAGGCCATTGCAACAAAATGGCGTCCCGCCCGCCGCAGACTTCACGATCATTAATTTCATTTTCTGACGACAAGGACACAAACGTAAAAGAAGAAATTTGAAAATGATTCAAATTCCCAGCTTGATTGATTTTACTAAGCAGTAATCTTTTATAAAATTTCATTTGGTCGAAGTTACTTAAATATTTTATTTAAAATAGGCGGACATAATGTAATAAAGATTGGCAAGTAAATAAAACATACTATTTACTTGCCAATCTTTATTACATTATGTCCGCCTATTTTAAAGTTTTATTTGATATGTTGTGTAGACTTACTAGCAAGCGTGATGAATGAACGTAACGTAGAAAATTGTGTCGTGAGTAATTAAAGCTATTTTAATGGTTGCAATGGCTTAAAGATCCTCTGATAGATAAATCTAATTTTAATTTTATTCATTTAATGGAATACTTGAAACTACCTAAATCGATTTATCAGTTTAAACAAATAAATCAGTTTTTACCCATAAAATATTAACGTTTGGTCTAGTAAACTAACCGGATTTAGCAACGTTTGAAGCTTGCGGTAACTGGCCTACCATAACGTTATTCTAATTTATCCTGAGTTTATAAAAAAAAATAGATTACTATTATAATTAATAAATAATATTTTAGTAATTTCTTGGTAAAGTCAATGGTTACCGCAAGATAAAAACGTTGGGATGTACTCGAAAGCAAAAGTAAATGTGCATAAAAAAAGGTTCATTTGCAAGGCAATGAAAGTTAATTAGTCAATTTTCTCTTTTCTTTATACGTGTCGTTTATAAGATCATATACTCATACAATCTATCAATTCCAGTGCAAATATATAAGCATTCATTGTTATTGATGCCGTGTGGTGA
Organism: Cataclysta lemnata; assembly: GCA_963931975.1. NCBI lineage: Eukaryota > Metazoa > Arthropoda > Insecta > Lepidoptera > Crambidae > Cataclysta > Cataclysta lemnata. Next base: position 7,816,003 of record OZ008364.1, read on the forward strand.
CGGCAGGGTAGAATACAATTGTCACCACCCCAAATCTCTCCCGTGGGTGTCGTACAAGGCGACTAAGGATAAATCAATGATGAGGAATGGGCAGCAGCGTTCCTCTTATACCTACCACCTAGCAAAGTACTGCGACTTTTGTGCCCGGTAAATGGCAATAGGCTCGCCACCTATTACATGGGACCTAGCATAATTGGCGAAGCGTGGGTGCTAGTTCACCTCTGCCTAACCCTTCGGGGATATAGGCGTGAATTATGTATGTATGTTATAATGGCAAACATTTACTTTTCCTTTTGACTGTACTTTATATCTGCAAAGCATGATGAAGTGTTTTTGGTCTAAACATGGTATAGTAATTGCATCCCTAGCCAGTAGTAGCGCTTAATATTTTAGTTAGTTGTCTTTTTAGTACTGTCTTTATTAAGCTGGTATTTTAATTAAGCATGTCGATCTATATTAATATAGTTTTTTTTTTATTTTGAATTTGCAGAGAAGCTGTAATTGAGTGAGTAGTTTGCTTCCGTTACTTTTTTTAGTTCGCTTTGCTTTGCATTTCGAGTTTTCGTCCGAATTTTTGTTCCTTTTACGAAAACTGTTGTTGTTACAGTTGCTTGGTCAAACAAATCAAACAGACAAACAAACAAAAAGCTATTAAATGCTTGACTCAAGCATGAAGCAAGCATTGTGGACGGCCAAAATACTTGAAGCAAGCTAAAATCTTGTGTTGCTTGATGTCAAGCCGCTTGACCGTCTCGAACCCCTTCAGAGAAATTCTTCAAAATTGACATTAAACTAAACTATTCGAACGAAAGGCCAATCTATCCGAACGAATGGAATACGAATAGAATGTATTCTGTTCGTTCGAATAGATGTCTAGAGGGGCTGGTTGATAATTGCTGTTGTTTTTCGTGTTTTTTTTTGTACTAGCGCTAATATAGTTTATGTTTTGTTATCGACAGATATATAGAGAAGCGATTGCAGGAAGCACTGAGGCTGGATAAGGGGACCGGATGTGAGATACCGCAGTTGGACCCCTTTAGCGCGGAGGTGACTCAGTTCGACAAGGTGCTTCCCAAGATCGAGTGCAATGGCCAGGATTGGGTTAAGTGTTACGTAAGTTACATACATACATAAATCACGCCTATATCCCCGAAGGAGTAGGCAGAGGTGAACTAGCACCCACGTTTCGCCAATTATGTTAGGTCCCGCGTGATAGGTGGCGAGCCTATTGCCATTTATCGGGCACAAATGTCGCAGTACTATTGCTAGGTGGTATAATAGGAACGCTGCTGCCCATTCCTCATCACTGATTTATCGTTAGTCGCCTTGTACGACACCCACGGGAGAGATTTGGTGTGGTGACAATTGTATTGTACTCTGCCGTCACCACACGGCCCTAGCTACGTGTTGCACATAGCTACGTGTTACGTAAGTTAATAGTAAATAAATATGTCTTAGGGCCTGTTTTTGATCATTTGACAGTTGTAATATGTGAATTTGATGAAATTTATGTCAATTGAACTGCCAAGTTAGCTACTCCAGAACTTACTTGTTTATTGTAAACCTATCATCTAGCCCAAAGTGAGGAGCGTAAGCTCTTGTGTTATGGTTACTAGATGACGGACAAATTTTAATATACATAGAAAAACATTATAAACATCCATGGCTCGGAAACAAATATCTGTGTTCATTACAAAATTTGCCCCTACCAGGACTCGAACCCGGGATCTCTTGGCCCACATCCAGCGATCTGCCATTCGACCAAGCCGGCCATATTTATGAAATAGAAAGTGGGGAATTTACTAGACGGGCATGCCTGCAGAAATGCCCGCCGGACCTCGCTTCTATATGCCAGACGGACTGTGACGGTTCTACACTAGACGAACATCGCACAGACCTACAGAAGCGAGGTTCGGCGGGCTTGGAATTCACTCGACGGGCATGCCCGTCGAGTGAATTCCCAGCTTATGAGAGAAATTTTTATTAATTTTATACATACAGGGACCGAAAGGGAAGACAGAGGTGAATTTACACCAACTTTTCGCCAACTAAGCTAGGTCCCATGTAATAGGTGGCGAGCACATTGCATTTAGCGGGCATGGAAATCGCAGTTACTGGGTGGCATAAGAGCAACGCGGCTGCCCATCACTCATTACTGTCTAAACCTTAATCGCCTTGTACGACACCCGCGGGAGAGATGGGGGCGGTGACAATTGTATTCTGCTCTGCCCGTCACCACATGGCACACCAAGGTATCTCATAATTTCTGATATGATCACGCAGGGAAATACAAAGCATAGCCCTCTCCATTGCCCTTTGAGTTACTTGAGCCTTTTTATGAGGTCCATTGCTAGTGTGTGCGTAAGAAATATTTATTAATTTTATTATCAATTAGGTTAGGTCGCATGTAATAATAGGTTGGGGAAAAAGTTTCTTCGCATTTTTTAAGAAAATTAAAAACATTTTTTAATATAGTTTATTTACATTTAACTAAAGTATGTAGGTACCATTTTGTTCGATAACTTTTTGCCATCTTGTAGGTAGGGACATGATCCCATTGCTATAGAAATTTTGGGACTTTGGTCAAAATACCGCGACAAGTGGTTTTGGCAGTCCTCTCGTGATGTTAACCTGACACTGCCTAAAGAATTCTGAAGAGACGGAAACAGGTGGAAATCTGAAGGTGCAAGGTCAGGACTATACGGCGGATGCATTAACACCTCCCAGCCAAACTCTTTTAATTTTTGCTGAGTGGCTAAAGATGTGTGAGGTCTAGCGTTATCATGATGAAAAACCACACCCCTTCTGTTGATTAATTCCGGCCGCTTTCTCTCAACTTCTTGCTTTAATCTCATCAGTTGTTCGCAGTAGAGTTCAGAATCGATGGTCCTGCCTGGTGGTAACAGCTCATAATGAATAATGCCCTTCCAATCCCACCACACACACAGCATCACCTTGTTGCGAGTTAACCCGGGTTTCGCCACAGTCTATGAAGCCTGACCGGCCTTTGACCACGACCTTTTTCGCACGTTCTTGTCGTACGTGATCCACTTTTCATCACCAGTTATCAGCTTCTTCAAAAATGGTTCGGCTTCATTACGTCGTAATAAAGAATCACAAATGAGTACACGGTTCATTAGGTTTCTTTCAGTGAGCTCGTGAGGTACCCAAATGTCGAGCTTTTTTGTGTACCCAGTTTTTTCAAATGCGCCAAAACTGTTTTGTGGTCAATTCCCAGTTCTTCAGCTACGTCGTAACTACTGACATGCCGATCTTGCTCCACTTTTTCAAAAATGGCATCCATTTTATCTGTAATAGGGCGACCAGAGCTAACTAACTTTTTTTACAGTTGAAAGTAATGATCACCGAACTATTTAGTTATCCATTACTGTTTACACAGGACAAGTGTCACAATAGCGTTATAGTAAAGAAGTAATGGATCAGTACATATATTCGGTGATCATCACTTTCAACTGTCAAAAAAAGTTAGCCAATAGGCCTACTGATGCGTTTAGTATCGTCTTGGTATTGAACGCGGCATGGTCGGCGCTTCGTTGCGGATCGGGGCGTGGGCGGGTTTGGGAGACCTATCATTACAGACTGAGCGCATGCTGCGCAATCCCCTATTTTTTTCTTGGACACACGGGTTTTCGGTATCTAGCGTCTTGACGATTCATAAGTGTATTGTAATCATACCAGATATGAAAAAATGTATTGACTTTGACTTTGACTTTATTGTATTCAGTTCTGCCGTCACCACACAGCATCCCAAGGTATCTCATATACAGATATCTCATAATTTCTGATATGACCATGCAGAGAAACACCAAGCATCTCCATTGCTCTTTGAGTGACTTCAGCCTTCTTATGAAGGCAATGTGAGCGCGTGTGTAAAAAAAAATGTATTAATCGTTACAGCATTCCGAATGCCGCGTCGTCGACGAGATCCTGGAGACCACGAAGGACGTAACGTGCACATACCGCGATATAATTTACGACAGCGATGCCAAGTACCACCTGGGTGAGCCGGTGGACGTGCACGATGGGGACGTCTATCCCCTGGTGCGGAGCGATCACGCGAAGGTCAAGTGTTCCGGGAAGCATGTAAACACGTAAGTGGGACATTTTTCAAGAAAATCAGAATTCTTTCTTTCTGCCTTGGCCGGCTAGCATGACCACCAAAACACGATATGATATAATCGTTTATGGCGTTGCACCGTAAATAATCCTGGGATTTTAACACTTAATAAGCCCGAATAAATAAGCCTATATGGCTATTTCTTAAAGATAAACGCATTTATCATAGGGGGGAGCTTCTGAAAGCAGGTGGACGAACCGTCCTGAGAGCTCTTCAGAGGCTATTCAACACCGTTATACTCGAGGGAAAAACGCCAAAGGCATGGCACGGGGGCGTGGTGAGACTGTTCTTCAAAAAGGGCGATAGAACCCAATTGAAGAACTATAGACCCATCACCCTCCTTAGTCACGTTTATAAGTTGTTCTCGAGGGTTATTACGAACCGTCTCGGACGCAGGTTTGACGACTTCCAGCCCCCCGAACAAGCCGGATTCCGAAAAGGCTTTAGTACCATAGACCACATACATACGTTGCGGCAGGTTATACAGAAGACCGAAGAGTATAATCTGCCATTATGCTTAGCGTTTGTGGACTATGAGAAAGCCTTCGATTCTGTCGAGAACTGGGCCGTGCTCCAATCACTCCAGAGGTGCCGAATAGACTATCGGTACATCCAAGTGTTGAAGTCACTGTACGAAAACGCCACTATGTCAGTCCGCCTTCAGGATCAGAACTCTAAACCCATACAGCTCCAGCGGGGTGTGAGGCAGGGCGATGTAATATCGCCGAAACTGTTCACCGCCGCGTTGGAGGACGCGTTTAAACTTCTGGACTGGAGAGGATTAGGCATCAATATAAACGGCGAGTACATGACTCACCTTCGCTTTGCTGATGATATCGTAGTCATGGCTGAGACCCTGGAAGACTTGAGCACAATGCTCGATGATCTAAGTAGAGTCTCCCAACAAGTGGGTCTTAAAATGAACATGGATAAGACAAAAATCATGTCAAACTCCCATGTCGTACCCACTACTGTACAGGTTGGGAACTCTACACTGGAAGTTGTTGACGATTATATTTACCTGGGACAAAAAGTCCAACTTGGTAAGTCCAACTTCCAAAAAGAGGTCAATCGACGGATCCAACTCGGCTGGGCAGCGTTCGGGAAGCTACGCGGTATATTCTCGGCCCATCTACCGCAGTGTTTAAAGACAAAGGTCTTCAATGCGTGTGTGTTGCCAGTGATGACTTACGGCACCGAAACGTGGCCGCTTACAATGGGCCTTATAAGAAGACTCAAAGTCACCCAAAGGGCAATGGAGAGGGCTATGCTCGGTGTTTCCCTGCGTGATCATATCAGAAATGATGAGATCCGCAGGAGAACTAAGGTCACCGATATAGCCCGAAGAATTGCGGACCTTAAGTGGCAGTGGGCAGGGCACATTGCGAGGAGGACTGACGGCCGTTGGGGCGGAAAGGTCCTCGAATGGCGGCCACGAACCGGGAGACGCAGCGTTGGAAGGCCCCCCACAAGGTGGACCGACGATCTGGTGAAGGTCGCGGGAAGCCGTTGGATGCGGGCAGCGCAGGACCGACCGGTTTGGAGATCCTTGGGGGAGGCCTATGCCCAACAGTGGGCGTCTCTCGGCTGAATGATGATGATGATGATGAAACGCATTTATCGCTTTGAAATAGTTCAACGCGATATATGGCTATATCATATCGTGTTTCGGCGGTCATGCTAGCCGGGCACGACTACCCAAACAAGGTGTAATATAGCTATTAAGACGTCTACTCCCTGGTGCTGAGCTAAACATGTCAACACGTAAGTGGGGGATTTTTCAGGAAGTTGTAATACTTTATTGCACTTTATATTACTTTGTCACACCTTTACTTAGACAAATAAGCACCTTGGGACACACGAATGGTGGAAGGCAAACCACCAACAACAGCATACCCAAAGAGGGTTGGTGTCAGGCAGGCGGACGGCTGTAAAACCTAAGTCAAAACCATACTGCGTGGACCCCAGATAGCCTGGGAACAGGGCAGGGAGAAGAAGACGAATGGAAATCGTAAGACAATTTAACAACAGTGTAATTCAACGGACGAATAGAGTAAGGACGTTGTGCTCTTGACACAAACTAACCGATGTAGTATTTTGTAAATGACACTCTTCAAGTATGGCGTATCTCCTTTCCAGCATCCTCCCGTCTAAATGGGGCCACGTGGCGGGCTTCCGGCGCAGCGTCACCCCCAAACGCCCCCCCTAGGGTCAGGGAGGGCTCGTTCAACGTGCTCATATTCACAACAAATATTTCCAAAAAGCCAAATTTAACTTTGACTATAGAACTAGAATGTTCAAGCCAGTAATACAACAGTGTTACTGGCTAGTACACTTTGGTTGGCGGTAGGACTTCTTTCAAGTCCGCCTGGCTAGCTACCACCATCTTATTAAAAGCTGTCGTCATAATAATAATGTAAACAGCATTATTGTGTTCCGACAATGTGTGATAAGATAGCCAGCTCCTCAGTGGTTGAGGGTTCAAGGTGACTCTAGATTCCATCTCTAGCCCTTACAACAAGAGCTTCCCTGTCTAACATAAAAAAAAGTGTCTCCTTTCCAGCATCCTCCCGTCCAAATGGACGGGTCACGTGGCCGGGTTCCGTCGCAGCGTCACCCCCAAACGCCCCCCTAGGGGCAGGGAGGACTCGCTCAACGTGCTCATATTCGGCTACGACTCCACGTCGAGGAACGGCTTCATCAGGCGCATGCCGCGCAGCTACAAGTATCTCGTGGAAGAGATGCGGGCTACTATACTCAAGGGGTAAGGAAGGCTAAATTATATTTAAAAAATCAATCCAAGCCATAATTAAGTATAAAATAAATTTATTATATCTGCTGTTGAGTGGAGATGACATCCAGATACCTACCTACAAAACAAGATACCGGGTGCTAACTTTGGTACCGGGAAAACTAATGAGGATTTATTTTATTATTTGTAACTTTAATGTAGTTTTACATACATACATAAATCACGCCTGTATCCCCGAAGGGGTAGGCAGAGGTGAACTAGCACCCACGTTTCGCCAATTATGTTAGGTCCCATATAATAGGTGGCGAGCCTATTGCCATATTTCGGGCACAATAGTGTCACAGTACATTGCTAGGTGGTATAAGAGGAACGCTGCTGCCCATTCCTCATCACTGATTTATCCTTAGTCGCCTCGTACGACACCCACGGGAGAGATTTGGGGTGGTGACAATTGTATTCTACTGTGCCGTCACCACATGGCATAATATAATTTTAATTAAGAATTATTACATTTGTAGGTATAAATCTTAATCTAGTCTACATTTTTTTTACCACCTTCGCGCCTACTAGCTCGGCGTTTGCCACCTAATTTTAACTCGATTTACTCCTCGTGTTGTTCATAAAATTAGTTCGTGTGTCAAAATTACGGCATTTTTAACTAATAGAAACTATACCGCAATGCGGAACTTCATATTAGTAAATAAATACATATGGCACAAGTACCGTAGTGCCGAATTTCCCGGAAAATTAATTCTCAGTACCGGTAACTACAGCGTTAAAGGTAATTTTACCGGGAAAATAAGTACCTGCCGGTATTTCCCGGGAGCATGCCTTACTACCTACACATGATAATCCCTTTCACTGAACGCGTTGAAGTTAATCGAGTATTCCCACTACCAGATACAACATAGTAGGGGACGGCACGCCGGCCGCTCTGTTCCCCATCCTGGCGGGGAAGAACGAGCTCGAGCTGCCCGACGTGAGGAAGAAGATGAAGAAGACGGGCACATTGGACGACATGCCGTTCATATTCTACAAGCTCAGGGATGACGGGTGAGTTTTTTTTTGTTCTGACTTTAATCACGCATGCGTACTTAGACCCTAAGGGGTAGGCAGAAGTTAAGTACTCCCGGTAATAGGTCCCGGGTTAGAATCCTAGTAGGGGCAAATACATACATACATAAATCACGCCTATATCCCCTAAGGGGTAGGCAGAGGTGAACTAGCACCCACGTTTCGCCAATTATGTTAGGTCTCATGTAATAGGTGGCGAGCCTATTGCCATATATCGGGCACAAAAGTGTCAGAGTACATTGCTAGGTGGTATAAGAGGAACGCTGCTGCCCATTCCTCATCACTGATTTATCCTTAGTCGCCTTGTACGACACCCACTGGAGAGATTTGAGGTGGCGACAATTGTATTCTACTCTGCCGTCACCACACAACAGTAGGGGCAAATCTATGTGATAAACACAGACATTTGCCAATGTTGACCCGAGCCACGGGTATAATTGGTACGGTGTGATGGATGATATGAATTAAAAGGGAGTGGATGGTTTGATGACGTCTGACCGATATGAATGGAAGAGGAAACATACTGCGCCGACCACAGATAGACTGGGAACAGGGCATTGAGAAAAAGAAGTCACGGGTATAATTGGTACGTCTAACGTCTATCCATAACACAAGAACTTGTCCTACCTACTTTAGGCTATAGATGATAGGTATGAGTGTAAGAAATATTTATTTATTTATCTATCGGGCACGTTAATTGCAGTAGGTATATTGTTAGGTGGTACAAGAGGAACGCTGTTGTCCAGTTACACTTTGCTGCTTAATCCTTCGTCTTCGCCTTGTACGACACCCATGGGATTAGGGGTGGCGACAACAGGCGTGACGACATCATAAAAAGATTGTGATTTAATGATTTTAGTGAAAAATACACATTAAAAGTATTTAAAAATGGATTTTGTTTATTTATTAGGATTTTCACTAAAATAATACATTAAAATACTGCAATCGGCCATTTTGGCTGAAACACCAATCACTACGCATGACGTCACGCCTATGTAATCCGTACGTCACAGTGAGAGGCCTGCCATAACAACAGCGTTTCTGTGAAATTATGTCACGGAAACACAAGCTGGGGCAGTACCTTTTGGCCATGCACAAGGCATTAATTTTCTTCTTTTTTTTTGTTAAATTCTCCCATATATTTTAGGGAAGGCAAAGGGTCTAGCCCATACAGCCAGTCTTTAGTGTATATTTTATCTGTAGTCTTATGAAATAATGAGTGGGTGAAATGTATGAATGAAATGAATTTTACGTTAAAATATGGGTGTCACACATTTTAACGCATCTAGGGAGTGCTTGGCGCGAATTGAATGGTAACAGAGTTAATGATGGTGCTTGATGAAATGGATAAAACCACTTTTTATAGTGATCTTCACCACAACATTAAACACATCATGAGACTTATTTTCGATGATTCTGCATAATTGCACATCAACACGGATGCTTGTGCATCAAAATAACACCACTTTCACTGCACAAAATCCACTCTGTAACAATTTTTGAATTAGTGAAAATAAATCTGACTGACACCACGAAACGCGCCAAACACTCCCTTTTTTTTTTGTTAAATTCTCCCTATATTTTAGGGAAGGCAAAGGGTCTAGCACATACAGCCCTGTCTTTATTTTAGAATTATCGAAAAAATCGGACTGACACCACGAATCGCGCCAAACACTCCCCTTTTTGCTTCTCTTATGTTTCGTAGTGTTTATTGTCTATTGTAATTAGTTGTAAACTTATTTTGTTGTCTATGTTGTCTTTGCTGGTCAATAAATGTTTATCTTTCTTTCTTTTTTTCGTTATGACATTTTATACACAATGTTTCATACCTTTCCTCTGAATGCGTTGACGCGTACCTAGGCGTGACGTCAGACCCGACGCCATGACACTGTGAGCTGTTTTCGCGCACTATTCAAAAAATATTAGAAAAATGGCCTTAAACTTAGTTTAACGTTAGTTTATTACCTAAGGGCCGATTTCACCGTCTCTCATAGAAATTAAGTTTAATAAAACTTTGTTTTGATTAATGCAAACTTGGTAGTGGAACTCAGTTTAGAGCATAAACCGACTTCAACTTCAACTGATCGCGTTTAATTCTGCGGTGAAATCGGCCCTAAATAAAGAGAATGTTAAATTTGTTCGTCATGCCTATTGTATTCTAATCTGCCGAGGACTAAATAAATGAATACATATATGACAATCATTCTTTCAGATACCGCACCGCCTACTTCGAAGACATGCCCTGGATAGGCACGTTCCAGTATCGCTTCAACGGCTTCCGCCATCAGCCGGCCGACCACTACCTCCGCTCGTTCTACCTGGAGGAGTCCTCCGGCGGTAGCTCGTGGTGGAAGTCGAAGAACACGCGGTATTGCGTCGGTGCTACCCCTCGCTACGAGCTCATGATGAATCTGACTCAGCAGGTTGGTGGGACTCTGTTGTTGACAATCTCTTAATAGTAGATTTTTCAACAAGTACACAAAACGTTTTTATCCGAGACTTGGCGAGCGACTTGAGCTGATAGTAATTTCGATGATAAAATGGTGTTATGTCACACCTGACCATGAAGTGGACTTTTTCGCCCGCTACACGTACGGAGAATTTCATTTTTTGGTCGGGGGTTGTTGTTTATGTCAAATACTTGCGATCTTTTTCTGTTTTATCGCCCTTGGTAATAATTGGATATAATCTACTATTATTTAGTGCAAGTATACTCGGTGATCGCGTCTTTAGTTCATGTATACTTTGTCTTTAGATTAAGTATACTTTCGTCTTTAATTCACGTATACTTGCATCTTTATTCCATGTATACTCTTGTCTTTAGTCCGTATACACTTCCGTCTTTAATTCTAGTATACTTACGTCTTTATTATTGAACTAAACTATTGACTTGACGGCCGGCTTGGTCGAATGCTCAGATTGCTGGGTATTGGCCAAGAGGTCCCGGGATTGAAACCTGGTAGGGGCAAATATTGTGATGAATACAACTGCCAACTGCCAAATAAGCTATTCAGAACTTACCAGTCGATTGTGAAACAGGCTCTTAGAGTATGAGTGTAAAATTTTTGATTTATTTAGTTCAAGTACACTTCCGTATTTTTTTTTTCTTTTTTTTTACACTCACACCTATTATCTAGCCCAAAGTAAGTAGCCTAAGCGCTTGTGCTATGGATCCTAGATGACGGACATATTTTTAATATAATTATGTATATAAATGTTGAAAATATACTACATAAACATATACACAACCATGACTCGGAAACAAACATTTGTGGTCATTACAAAGTTTGCCCCTACCAGGATTCGAACCCGGGACCTCTTGGCCAATACCCAGCAATCTGAGCATTCCACCAAGGCGGCCGTCAAAAGTTCTTCGTCTATAGTTCTCACGTGTACACTTTTGTCTTTAGTTCCTCGAGCTGGACGGCAAGCGGTTCTGCTTCACTTTCATAGCGGACATCACCCACGATGACTTCAATGTGATCGCGACCGCTGACGACGCGACCGTCGACTTCTTGAGGGCGTTCAAGGAGGCCGGTCGGATGAGGGACACCATGCTTATTGTGATGGGGGACCATGGTACCAGGTTGGTGGGTTTTTTGGTTCATCGTCAACATTCAGCAGAGAGACGCCCACTGTTGGGCATAGGCCTCCCCCAAGGATCTCCAAACCTAGTTTTTTTTTGTTCATAAGTATGTTACAGGTCTACCAGAATCTAATGGCAAATTGTGAAATAAAAAACTGTAGTAGTCAATACTGGGAAAATTGGACTAAACTGTCTTGATACTTTTCAATTTTTATTTGGTTTTCAGACGTAGCATTAGACAAGGTATTATACTCCGTCTATTCGTTTATTTTCTCGATGACAGCTCCCTTAAAATGTAGCTGTGTTACGTTTCGGAAAAAAAAAAAAAATTAAATGGGAGGTTTAAAAAATATGACAACTGCCTAATTTGGTTCCTTGATCGCATATAATAATAAATATCAAACCTAAAACGGTTGATAAATAAATATCAATATTGTATCGGTATTTATTTGAAACTACGTGTGTTCTTGCGACTTTGTTCGCGTTAATTTTTTCGCGGGATAGTAAAAGTAGCCTAGTTCCTCAGGTATAATGTGATGAAAGTAAAATAATTATAGATAGGTCGACATGAAGTGAAACAATTATACAATTATATATATATATATATTATAATGGTAACTTTTATTAATGTTTCGAATTAATATCTGATGAATCGTCACTGTCACTCGATGAAGTCTCATGGGCATATATTATAAATTCTTGTTCTTCTAAATTGTCTAAGGCGACATGAATTTTCCAATCCGAAATTATAGTATTTTGGGTTTTTCTCACAATATTATCCCTGTTTTCGGCAGTTACTTCCGCACATGTATTTTTTAATAGATCTAGCAATTTGTTTGCCGTGAAAAGGGAATTTGTATCGTCGATATTATATGCTAATCACTTTTTGGTCGTAACAGTGTAAGCACTGTCATCAAGAAAATAAATAATACATACATAAATCACGCCTATATCTTCGAAGGGGTAGGCAGAGGTGAATTAACACCCACTTTTCGCCAATTATGTTCGGTCCCATGTAACAGGTGGCGAGCCTATATCGAGCACATAAATCGCAGTAAAAATTAATATTGCTAGATGGTATGAGAGAAATGCTGCTGCCCATTACTCATTGCTGTCTTTACCCTTAGTAGCCTTGTACGATACCCACGGGAGAGATGGGGGTGGTGACAATTGTATTCTGCTCTGCCGTCACCACACGGCCGGAAAATACATAATTAGACGGAGTATATAGGCGTTAAAAGGACGCTTTTAACAATCCAATCAATCAATCGCTTCACGTACCTATATCTCTATTTGCCATATGTCCCCATCAGATACGCCAAAGTGCGCGACACATTGCAAGGCAAGCTAGAGGAACGGCTGCCTTTGATGGCGGTCACCCTTCCCGAAGACCTGCAAACCCTCCGCCCCGATGCCCAGGGATCCTTGGAAAAAAACGCCGATGTGCTCACCACCCCCCACGACATCCACGCGACCATATTGGATGTGATGGGGTTGACGAGATACTGGAATAGCTACAGGGTGAAGGGGGCGGATTTGACCAGGGCTATGACTTTGTTGGAGCCGGTAAGTAGTTTTTTTTAATTCTGTCTTTTATTTTTAGGGTAGGCAAAGGGTCTAGCCCATACAGCCATGCCTTTAGTATATTTAATCTGTATTCGTATGAAATAATGAGTGAGTGAAATGAATAAATGAAATGATCACGACATCCACCCGACCATATTGGATGTGATGGGATTGACGAGATACTGGAATAGCTACAGGGTAAAGGGGCGGATTTGACTAGGGCTACGACGTTGTTGGAGCCGGTAAGTAGTTTTTTTTAATTTTCCTTGTATTACAAAGATTTTGGTGTTTACAAAAAGTTCGAAAAATTATGGTCTTGATGCGGGAATCGAACCCGCGTCTGCTGCTATCCGGGCCTGGTGCCTAACCGTTCGGCCAACCAAGACACTCAAGAGTTTCCCTGCATTTTTAGGGAAGGCAAAAGGTCTAGCCCATACAGCCATGTCTTTAGTATATTTAATCTGTATTCGTATGAATGGATGTGTGAGTTAAATAAATCTTACGTTAAAATATGGATGTCACACATTTTAACGCATCTAGGAAGTGTCGAATGGTAACAGAGTTCATGATGGTGACGATGAGGTGGACAACACCACTTTTTATAGTGGTCTTCACCACAACATCAGACACATCTCAAGACTTATTTTAGTTATTTTCAATGAGTCTGCATGATTGCACATCAACAATGATGCTTGTGCTTTAAAATAACACCACTTTCACTGCACAACTGAACTGAAACATAAATATGAACTGAAACATAAATATAAAAATAAAAGATTATTTAATAATATTCTGCCGTGTGGTGACGGCAGACTAGAATACAATGTCGCCGTACAAGGCGACTAAGGATAAATTAGTGATGAGGAATGGGCAGCAGCGTTCTTCTTAAATACCTGCCACCTAGCAATAGTGCTGCGTCTTTTGTGCCCGATATATGGCAATGGGCTCGCCACCTATTACATGGGACCTAACATGATTGGCGAAACGCGGGTGCTAATTCACCTCTGCCTACCCCTTCGGGGATATAGGCGTGATTTATGTATGTATGTATGTTAATTCGACGGCCGCTTTGGTCGAATGCTCCGATTGCTAGGTATTGGCCAAGAGGTCCCGGGTTCGAATCCTGGTAGGGGCAAACTTTGCGAAGACCACAAATATTTGTTTACGATTCATGGTTTTATATATATTTATGTAGTATATTTTCAACATTTTATATACATAATTATATTAAAAATATGTCCGTCATCTAGTATCCATAACACTTAGGCTACTTACTTTGGGCTAGATGATAGGTGTGAGTGTAAAAAAAAAATATAATTATTCCTGTGTTTTAGATACCGAAGAACCGCTCCTGCAGCGAGGCGGGAATCGAACCCCACTGGTGCGCGTGCCTCTCGTGGCAGAACGTGTCGGAGACGGAGCCTATTTACAAATGGGTAGCCGACGCGCTGCTGCGCTACATAAACCGACTCACCGAGCCAGTCAGGTAAAGAAAGGGAAATGTGAGAGATCACCATTGTATCATACTACCATACATACATACACACTGTTCTGGGTCAGTGGCGGCTGGTGGGTCATAGAACTGGTGGTGCACTTTACTTGATCACTAAAATAAGTAATGTTTATGCTCATTTTCACTCACACCACACACACAGTATATAATAAAACCAACACAAAAACAATAAAGCAATGTAAACAAAAACCAACAATAATTAACGCATCACGCGCACGAGAACATTTATTTACAGGGAAAATAAGTCTTATTAGCTTAGCAAAGCGTTTTGTCATATTTTGTTATTATTTTGTTTGTTTAAAGAATAAATATGGGTATGATTTAAGCTATCACCAATTTAAATAGTTTTGTGTTGCCTAAATAATAGGGTTTGTCCCCAAAATAGTAGATCTGTCACCAGATTGTAGTTACCAAACAATATAAAATCAATTTCACAATAATTCACATAAAATCATCGAGATATAGGGTCTAGTACCAAATAAATGTTTTTGTATGTATTATAATAGGTTTGTCCTAATAAGTATATAACCAAACCAATTTAAATAGATCGCCAATAAATCAATATTATGTCACCAGACATAAAGTTTAAAAAAAGGGCACAAAAGTCGCAGTACATTGCTATTGCTTGGTGGTATAATAGGAACGCTGTTGCCCATTCCTCATAATTGATTTATCCTTAGTCGCCTTGTACGACACCCACGGGAGAGATTTGGGATGGTGACAATTGTATTCTACTCTGCTGTCACCACACGGCATGCATGATAGTGCAGCCGATATTATGCCGATAGTATAGTACCAGCCCCTCTGCGGTTGAGGGTTCCAGATGAAGATCGATTCCATGTTCAGCCCTTATCGTCACTTACCATCAGGTGAGATGAAGGGCAAGAGCTTGCCATGTCGACCCCTCTATGTTATTTTTTTTTTTGCGAAATGAACTATAATTCATTAATTTGTTCAAAGGTCCAAGTGCCTCCCCCGCACCCTAACCGCCACGCCCTGGGTTATGCGCCAGCGAGCCAACAACCACATGCTGTCGTTCGTCGCCGCCAAAGATGCGGACGGCTACGTCGGCAAGTTCGGTGCTAAGCTGGCGGTCAACAAGGAGACGTACCAAGTGAAGGTGGGTGAATAGTGAATGGATGGGTGCTTAGGCAAGAAAATTATGTAAACAATATTACATTATACCTGTAGGCCTATTCGCTAACTTTTTTTGACAGTTAATAGTGATGATTGTTATTTGAGTGTTATTAATTCTGTTGAAACATTGTTAAATATATAAATAAAAATAAAAAATAAAAATAAAATGATCACCGAACTATTTACTTATCCATTACTGTTTTTACAGGACAAATGTCACAATAGCGTTATAGTAAAGCAGTAATGGATCAGTATGTAGTTTTACATTATACCAGGTCACTTTTTTATCACTGCAAAAGTTTTTGTAACTCGTTCAGACCATCAAACTGAACAAATTTCACTATAGGAGCAACTCCAAATTCACGAAAAAAATATCAGCTGTTTCATACAAAATGACCCAAATGGAAGAAAAAGCAATTATTTTTTTTTAGATAAAAAAGTGACCAAGGGCGATAAATAAACAAAATAAAACAAAGAATGTCTCAGATTGCAAGTATAAGACAAATAATGCGTACCGAGGCCTTCTTTTTTATCGCCCGATGTAAGATTATAGTTTTATGTCACCCCCTGACCGTGAAATGGGATTTTCCGCACGCGTAGCGGGAATTTGGGTATTCATATCTGCCCCTCTGGACAAGTTGTCAGTCTATTCGAACGAGTAGACTACCAATGTAATAGGATACCTGTTTTTATATTGATACATTAGAGAAAAAAGACAACATGGCGACCGTCGTGTCAAATGTAAGAGAAGCTGTCATAAATTGATATTTTTATTATTTTCGTTCAAATATATTGGCCGCGTATCTAGAGAAGCATAAGGATTCGTTTTCACTTTCAATTATGAGGAATCATTTAAAATGATACAAGTGTTATGGTGTGTTTGACGCCTAGTACTCCCTAGATGAGTTAAAATGCGTGACACTCATATTTAAATGCAAAATTAAATAAAAGTAAACCAAAGACGTGGCTTTTTGGGCTTGATCCCTTTGCCGTCCCTAAAAAGGAAGAATTCAAGAAACAAAAATAATTCGAAGTCCAAGGGAATAGGAAAATTAAGAAATGGTATTTTTATTTAGAGGATTAAAGTTTTTGTAATGTTGAGAAGAAGAAGAAATACTTTCAATTTAAGAGTGTGCTCGTACTTATACAAGGTGTAACAGAGGGGTGTAGTCATATTTAAAGGGGTTATTCGGGCCATCAAACCGAACAACTTTCGCTAAGGGACCGAAATCGAAATCTCAGAAAAGATAAACACTGCCCCATACAAACTGATGTCAGCTGGTTCTCGGTTCAGTATGGGGAAGTGATTTATTTTTCCTGAGATTTCGACTTTGGTCCCTTAGCGAAAGTTGTTCGGTTTGATGACACCTCTCTGTTACACCCAGTATACCGTTCTCGTGTCACAGATCGTCGTGGGTCCCGGGCGGGGTGTGTACGAGGCGTCGCTCACTTACCTCAAGAAAGAAGGCAAGTTCGAAGTGGACAGCCGCGATATATCGCGGACCAATGCGTGAGTTATATTACAATAGTAATTAATTACAATAGTACACAGAAAATAAAGTCAATAAGCGTGTAGTAGAGGATGGAGGAGCTCGCTAGCGCAGTGGCATAGCGCGCTTGGCCTGCGATTGCGTAAACTAAGCAATGTTCGCTAAGGCCGGTCATCGGATGGGTGACCAAAAATTTATTATCTCGAGCTTCTCCGTGCTTCGGAAAGCACGTTAAGCTGGTGGTCCCGGCTGCATCTGCAGTCGTTAATACCCATCAACCCGCACTGGGCCAGCGTGGTGGGTTATGGCCCAACCTCCCTATATTCTTCCATCCATAGGAAAGGCCCGTGCCTCAGCATTGGAGACATTAAAGGGCTGGTGACGATGATGATGAAGCGTGTGGTCACTGCAGTTTTATCATCATCATCATCTTCACCAGCTCTTTAATCACACGAGTAGATAAACCGAACAGAGTAAAAGCTTCCTAAGAACGCCTTCTTCGCCTCCATATCCTGTTTGTCGCCAACAGACAAACAGGATATGGAGACGAAGAAGAATACAAATCGGCAAGCTTTAACATTGCTTAGTTTACGTTTATTATAATAGTACAAAGAAAATAAAGTCAATAGGCAGTAATTAAGCCGTGTGGTGACGTCAGAGCAGAATACAATTTATACAATTGTCCCCACCCCCCATCTCTCCAGTGGGTGTCGTACAAGGCGACTATGGGTAAAGATAGCGATGAGTAATGGGCAGCAGCATTCCTCTTGTACCTAGACAGTATACTGCAAATTATGTGCCCGATAGATGGCAAGATCGATTCCATTTTGGCTCTTGTCGTCACTTACCACCAGGTGAGATGAAGGGCAAGAGCTTTCCTTTCTAGCGTGAAAAAAGGCATTTATCTGGCACATAAATCGCTGTAAAATGATAAAAAATATTAGTTCAAAATAAAAGTTACATTATTTCCATATGTGTTATTGGTTAACAGAACAATTGTTTATTTTACAGATACAACGATGAACCCCACTGTATTAGCACCACCCACCCACACCTGAACATGTATTGCTATTGTAACGATTGATTATCCCACCTCAATAGATTTATCGATTAGCAATTGAGCCAAAAATATGCTTTAATTAAACCCAAAAGATCTTTAGACTTCGCTACCACTGCCAAAGCCTCACCAAAAGCGATTAATTTATTTATGTAATTCACCCCCGAATACAGGAACGCTACTCAGATTTTGAGCACTGCTTATAAAGTTAAGAGGACAATTATACCTGTCAGAATTTGTATGGAAAAACGTAAATTTTGAAAATACTTAAATGTTAAGCAGGACTCAAATGAGTGGCGTTTCTGTTTTCGGGGGAGAAACGTCTAAATTGTGTTGGTTTTTATTTGTTTTTTATTGGTTTTTGTTGGCCTTTGTAGGCAATTTGAAATACGAATCTATAGTATAGCTTTGTATTAGCTCTGTAGTGGAGGTCGGTCTTTAGGAATTTGTTGCATAACTTTAAAAATTATATTGATGGTCTCGATTTAGTTATAAATAGCTCCTGCAGCATACTTAATTAGGTAGACTACGAAAATGTAGTGCATTTTGTTGTTTGAATTTTTAAGTTTTTTCATCCAAAGATGTAAATAATCGCAATTGTTAGTTTTATCTCATTTTAACTTAGAAAATACAATAGGAATTTTGAACAGAATTTCACAAAAAAATATACATAATATTAAGACTGTTTTGAAAGTTACCGCTCTGCATAAAAATATAATTTCTCACTCCTGCGATCAGGCGGTATCTTCTTATGATTTTTTATAATTTTATTGTTGTTGCCTTTGCAATATAAGTGATAATTGCAATTCACTAGTATCTCCTACATGTGTATTTTTCTCTGTTGATTTGGTCTGTGTACAAACAGTTTTATTTTGTTACTTATTCCACCCAATATCATATTTATATTATTTATTATATTGTAAGTATTTAGGGGTGGGTTTTTACCCGCAAATAAAACCCAGAGAAATTACAGTTACATTAGGTTACTACACTTATATAATTTTTTTTGAAATATTGGTACAATTAATTTTTATTTCTTACATACACACACACCTATCATGTTTCTTACTTTGGGCAAGATGGTTGGTGTGAGTCTAAGAAATGTTTCTTAATATTATTTATATTTCTTGTCTGCTATTGACTGTATCTACTTATGTAATATTTATACCTATGTACTTATGTAATGCGTAATTTAAATATACCCTGTAATAATTGCGTATGACGCATATAATTAGGATTTTTACCCTCATTAATTATTAAGTGTAGTGTTAGCGAAAACTATGCAAGAAGACTAACTGCCGCTCAGAGACGTCAAAAAACTTTCATGAGTACTTAACGTCAAAAAATTTCATTAACAATTTATATGGATTTTATAAGAGATCTGAAATAAATTATTATTATTATTTAATCCAGACCACAGACCTGGCAAGAATAGCGACTATTTTGAATTGTCATTTTTTGACATTAATTACTCATTAACGTTAATTAACGTCTCTGAGTGCGGCAGTTAATGTATAATCCCTAGATACTTAGTAGTCATTAATTGCTTGTTTTGCCTTTTTTGGTAATAAATGCTCTTATCTTATTTTATTTATTTATATTATTCTTAAACATAATATTTGGATTATAGTGAAGAAAAATAGAGTAAGGTAGTGTTTGTGAATTTGTGAGTATTTCATTTTCAATCCACAATAAATTTTAATACTTATTGCCAACCAAAATGTGTATATTTTTTAACTTATTATTAGGTCACAAACTTTTAAAAGCAATAATCAAAAGTATTTTCGGTTTAAGTAATTCATTAATATTATTTATTATATAAAGTAAAATAGTTATAGTTTAGCGTCTGTCTCTCAAAGATTGTACAGTCCGATCAGATTTTCGACCGTATTGCATTAGAATAAGGTCGAAAAACGGTCGGCTAGGAACGTGTCCGATGCTTAATGGTAGTTAGGGTCAATTAGTATCGGTATACTAATTATAAAACAACAAATAAATTATTGTACTTAATAATATACGCACAAGGTTTACAATGGCCCTGCTAAAACGTTAGGGTAGTTATTTAAAAAAAATAATTAAAAAATGAGATGAGAATGAGATCAGAAAAGTAATTTGAATAATTGTACGGTGATAAGCAATAATGTGTCAACCCACAAAAACCCATATTTCGGGATTTCGACATAGGATGATAAATCATCATTTATTCTCCAATTTTCAAAAGTGTTCTAACTGACTTGAAACACTCTCTTTAACAAAAAGATAAAAACAATTTTTAATAAAGTAGCAAATCACATGTGTAGAATCTTTGGGCGCCATTTTCTCAAATTGGTCATGTGTGTCATGTGTCATGTGGCTTGACACATGATTGCTTATCTGCGTCCAATTGTCTTGATGAATGTATAGAATAGTGAAGGAAAGGACCATGTCGAAAGAGCAATGATCGGAGAGAATGATTGGGATGAAAACATTCCGGTCCATTAAACTGAAGGTTTTGGCTGAAAAATAAAGATACCCTCTTTGGGTATCTTTATTTTTTTTTTAGAATCCCAAATATGTCTAGTCGACTATCTTAAAGGGTAAAATAGTAAAAACATTTTTTAGCATTCCATTCAATACTTTTATAATATATTTACTAGTAAATTATATTAGGAGTATGTCTGTTATGCCACTTTTTTAATATTTTTAGAACAAGACCACCATTACTGGATTGTAACTTTTGAGTGGCTATTTTTACAAATTAGAGGTTGAATTTACAATAGTTTGAGAACTTCATATTTACTAGAGGCTCAAAGTCCCAATGTGGTCCCTCAATGGACCAATGGAATGGCTAACTATGGGTCAAAAAGTGACCATATTAAAAAAAAATCTGTTGGAGCAGTGACTTTTACTACCCTATTGAATCTTTCAGTAGTCAGTTTTTTCTTAGTAGTTAATAATTAATTACTATATTATTGTGCTGTGTTTGTTATTGCAATATATCACATCATATAAAACGTCATGTATTTTGTTTTATTTGTATGTATAACATAACCATAGCTAGCATGACCATCGAAACACGATATGATATAGCCATTTATCGCTTTGAACTGTCAAAAATACATTGCTTCCTGACAGTTTAAAGCGATAAATGGCTTTATCATATTATCGTGTTTCGGTGGTCATGCTAACCGGGCAGATGTGACCTCCATTTTCTGGTCACATCTGCATGCATTCTTCACTGGCATGACAGTATTGATGTATGTTATTTTACTGTTTTTGTACGTATTGAGATCATCTTCATACGAATAACAAAATTTTCTTTGTTAATAAATAAGATTACATTTTATTCAATTTAACTAAACTACATAACTTATCCTACCTACCGATGTATGTATTTCTGGGTTACACAAAAACATACTAGACAATGTATGTTGCAATCATTGTTGAATGGTTGATGGATTTAGATAGTAACATACATGATAGAGTAATAAATAATTTAGGAAAATGTAAATGGATACTCAAACTGATATACTTGTCAAATGGAGATGAACAAAATTCATTTTCATTTGACAAGTAGACTTGGCAAGAGTTTGTAAAATAACTTAATGTCTATCCTTTTCGCACTTAATTTTATATTTTTGTTGCTTTCTGTCATAGGAATCGGCTAAATTTTACTAACTGTAGCTACGAGTATATTGCTTATGTATTCAATAATGTATACTGTGTGTGAGCGAAATGGCAGCGGTACATAAGATTGTGTGGTTTTTCTTGATTTTTTAAATAAATAATAGTATAAAATTACTTTGTCTACGAATAAATAAATAATAAAAACTTATACAGTGCCATTTAAATCTGTATATACTTACAGAAAAGGACATTTACTTTACACTGTACAATTTTAATGCCAGGTACTTAAATTCAAAATGTTATAGTAGTAACCAGGCAATTTTATGATGTAGTATATTGTCTGGAATTACTGCTTCAAAAGGTAATAAATTTGAATGCGTTATGTTTTTTTAATAAATTGGGAACTGTATACTTAATAGTTCGGTTTTTGAAATAAAGTTGATTTTTTGTTGGATATTTATTTTTTAATTAAGTACTAAAATAATTAGAATTGTAAAACGATTTTGGTGCGTGATATAAAAATAATAAACAATTGGAACTTGAAATAAGTATCTTTTATATTTGTCACCGAAATACCATTAAGTCATGTACCTACCAAGGTATACTTGGCAGAGAAAAAAGATTTGTTTACTTGCACGATGGGTGAGCTCACTAGATTCGCCTATTGTACGGTCAGCGGCGCGTAGAGTTGGTGCCGGCTGTCGGATTATCTAGTCAATTTGAATATTGTATTAGTAACGATTGGAGAGGTTTGATAGTTTGTACTGGTCTGACGTGCGGTTGGCTGTACAATATACTTATCAATAAGTATATTTATCTTTAACTACACACTCGCTTTAGGTACTAAACCTGTAAAGTTTGTGTATGTTTGTGTTTAATTAAATAAATTAAATAAATAAATAAATGTTTTACTTTGCGGAAAATATCCCATATTCACTGTATTATAGGATATTTTCCGCAAAGTGTAAATTAATATGTATAGGTACTGGACAATTATAAATTTTTTATTTAAATATTAATAGCCAACCAAAAAAAATATTTATTTAAAACAAACAATTATGATAGAGTTAATATATTTTTGGGCACCCATTCAATGACCGACCTTAGCGAACATTGCTTAGTTTACGCAATCATAGTGCAAGGTCAAACAATGAAACCAAGTTTAATTCAATAATATCCATTTATTTACATTTTGCTCTTTATACATTAGGTATACAGTAGTTATACAGTAGGTATAATACACCTTAAAATACGATTAAACAGGTGGGTTACTTAGCGTGCTATGGCTGCAGGCAAAAACGGAACCTAAACATGTATAAAATAGGTCTTTTTGCTATCAAAACTGACATAATACAGTCTATAATAGCCACATCTCAAAACTAAACAAACTCGAATATCTCCAATCGACTTTAAATTGTCGACGATTGACACATTTTCACATATTGTGGTTACTGGTGTGCTTGACTGTTTAATACTTGGGGAAGGTGGCACGAAGCGGCTATACTGCCTCAGTGGGTACTCTCGTATGTAAAATTATTTTTGTATTCGCAAGCAAATTGGCAGGAATTTATTTTTTACTGCTTTACTGCAAAATAACTCGGGAGTTTCCGGTCTAGGAGGTATACCCGTTTTTGGATACCTTCCCCTATACGATGACGGTTTTGCTCAATTTTATCGAATCGAGTTCTTTATAAGAATATGGTAAGAGGTATAGCAAAAACCACAGAATACTAAGTAAATCTATAATTTTCAGCCTATACCTAACTACCCTTTTGCCAAAATATAAAATTAATACATAAGTATTTGACAGTTTCTGATAATTTATTGTAATTATATTGACATACCTAATACTGGCCTCGATGATATATAACATAAAAAATATAAAACACACAAATTAAAGCTTGCTCAAAATATATACAGACAGACAATTTAAAAATTGTTCTATAATTCAGAAATACATAATTTTATATAAAAGATTTATACAACGATAGATATTAACATTATACATAATAAAACACTTCACGATACTTACTTACTATTCGATTAATTCCAGCGAAATTAACCCTTAATGACTTCTAAATAAGCGTTTTAATTGTATGCAACCATACGGATCCCGTAACGTACCATTGAGTTAATTTTGTGAGAGCCTAGCCAAATGGCTTTTCTATTCGAACGCATAGAAAACAAAATGATGAAACTGAATTTGATTTCTCTGTAATACGTCAGTTTCATACGTTTTGTATTCTATGCGTTTGATTAGATTGGCCAATGGCTAGGGGGCTGACAGTTGGTTCTCTAATAAGGACCCCCCTGGTTTTGGTAATCCTGGTAGCCGGACTGAGCGTTCCTGTCGTAGCCGCCTACTAAACCTGTGTCTTCGTAAGAAATCCTGGGTTTGTAACCGTTCTGATCTGCCTCGTATTCAACTGTCTGAAACGTGCAAGAAATGTGCCATAAGTTACAATCGTCGTCATCATCATCATCACCAGCCTTTTAATGTCCCACTTCTGGGGCACAGACCTTCCACAGGATGGAAGAATATGGGGAGATTGGGCCATAACCCACCACGCTGGCCCAGTGCAGGTTGGTGGGTATAAGCGATTGCAGATGCAGCCGGTTCCAACGGCTAAGCGTGCCTTCCGAAGCACGGAGGAACTCGAGATAATAAATGTTTGGTCACCCATCCAATGACCCGCCTTAGCGACCACTGCTTAGTTTACGCAATCGGAGGCGAAGCGCGCTATGCCCTTCAATCTAGAACCCTTAAATATAATGTTTGTCTGTCACTGTAACGTTGTATAAATGTTGGAAAAGTAGAGAAAAATAAAAGAGGTAAACCCCCGAAAACGAAAACGCTACTCATAATTTGAGTTCTGCTTAACATTTAAGTTTTGTCAAAATTTTTCCATACAAATTCTGACAGGTATATATTGTCCACTTAACTTTAAAGGCAGTGCTCAAAATTTGAGTAGGTTTTCTGTATTCCTGAGTAGGTCTCATGGAAAATGTGAGGAACCTACTGCCATCCATCGGGCACGTATCGCAGAAGCAATTATTTGGCTGCCTACCTGCTTTCTGCCGTCAGGAAGCAGGACGTAGTAGAGGCCCTCGGCTCTGTCGCCCTGTCGGGACTCCCGGTGCCCAAAGTCGTTGCCTGAGGGTTCATCCTTCACCATGTACTCGAAGCTGTAGTTAGCTGGCTCCTGAGGAAATATTACATACATATATACTTAGATAAATCACGTCTATATCCACCAAGGGTTAGGCAGAGGTGAATTAACCACTCACTTTTCGCTAATTAAGTTAGGTAATAGGTTGCGAGCCTATTGTCATGTATCGGGCTCGTAAATAGCTGGTATAAAGAGTAATGCTGCTTCAAATTACTCATCACCGTCTTTACCCTTAGTCGCCTTGTACACGACAGCCGCGGGAGAGATGGGGGTGGTGACCCAGACATCTAAGTGCGTCAATGACGTATTACACTATAGAATTTCTTTACATAGAAATAGAGATCAGAAAAAGTTTCTAAAAATACAGCCTTGATGCGGGAATCGAACTCGCGTCATCCGCGAAATCCGTCAGACGAGTGTCGAGTCTCGAATCAATACTACATTTTTTCTGGCATAATTTGCTTTGTGGTCTACTACATATCTTTAGATCAATTGGCACAGAAATTTCCATTGAACACAGTTACTCAAATAGAGAACAGTTTGTAAATGAGGGTATAATTTAGGGAATGCCACAGAACTTACTCCATTTCCATCTTCATCACCGGCGTATCCGCCTCTGCCTGGAGGCAGATAAGCTCTGTCGGTGCCCCGGAATCCAGATGCGACAGCATTTTTAGAGTATTGCTGGTTTCCTAAAAGTCAAGCACATATATTAATAATAGTGGTCGCCCGCGGCTTCGCTCGCGTTAATGTCGGTTATTATATAGCCTATAGCCTTCCTCGATAGATGGACTATCCAACACCAGTAATAGGTGGCGAGCCTATTGTCATCTATGCACATAAATCGCAGTATATTGGTTTAGTGATACAAGACGAATGCTGCTGCCCATTACTCATTGCTGTCTTTACCATTAGTCCCCTTGTACGACACCCGGGGGGAGATGGGTGTGGTGACAATTATTGTATTCTGTTCTGCTGTCACCGCACGGCTGTAAAACAGAATAATGTCGAAAAAGATCATGTCCAGAGACAGATAAACTGAGAGAGCTAGATAATGAAATGAAGACTGGATTCTTCATTTCATACATAATCAACAGGTGTAAGTGATCTTACCACCGATTCCAGGAGCGCCGTATTGGGATGTAGGTGCGCTGTACTGGGATGAAGGTGCTCCGTACTGGGACGAAGGTGCGCTATATTGGGATGAAGGTGCGCTGTACTGGGACGAAGGTGCGCCGTACTGGGATGAAGGTGCGTTATACTGGGATGAAGGTGCGTTGTACTGGGACGAAGGTGCGCCGTACTGGGATGAAGGTGCGTTGTACTGGCTTGAAGGCGCTCGGTAGCTGCTCAAGGAGTTGGATTGAGATGGGGGCAGGTATTGGTTAGTGGGGGATTGGGTTCTCGGCGGTCCGTATTGGTTTGATGGACGAGAACGGCTGTTGAAGGAAGGAGCTCCGTATGTTGACGATGGACGGCTTCTGTAAAAAAATAATTAATTACTCATTAAAAGTTAATTGACGTCAGAGAGTGCTGCACTTAGTAGATTTTTTTTAAGGTTGCCAAATAATTAAATTAAAATCAATGTATATTAATTAAAAATAACCTTTTATAGGTTTTATAGCCTATAGCGGGTAACTACACTGCCAAAACGGGCACTGAGTGTATAAAATTATTTCAAAATCCCGTCAGTTTTATCGACTGCTTCTATGAGGAAACATGTGAAAATTGAAGTTCCCAATTATTATATCTCTTTGGGTATGTAGGTAGGTATGGGTAGATATAATGTTACACACAAGAGCACACGCTCCAGGTAACATTTGTTTATTTATAAAACATGCCTGCTTCGGCCTTTTTTCCTTACATTATACTTTGTTTTGGTGAAAAAAACTTAGATTTTGGTGGTTAGAAAAAGAATTTCGAAAAATTATGGTCTTGATGCGGGAATCAAACCCGCATCCGCTGCTATCCGGGCAGGTGCCTGACCACTCGGCCAACCAAGACAGTGTCTTGGTGTCAGTGTCTCGAAATTCTTTTTCTAACCACCAAAATCTTTGTACTAATTTTTCTAACATTTATATAATGTTGATTAAAATCGAATAGGAAAAAACTTACCCAAACAATGCATCAGTTTGCCTCTGACCAAATCCTGCATTCCCTGGAGGTCCATAGGTCTGAGAAGGAGCAGTGTAGCCTCCAAGCCGTTGAGGGGGAAGGTACCTGTAACGGTACAGTTTCATAATAATCTTTTTTATCTCATCATCAGAATTCTCATAATGATCAAAACCCGAGCATTGATAGGCGATAGGCTCATACATACATACATAAATCACGCATAAATCTCCTAAGGAATAGACAGAGGAGGAAGGGCCCATGTAATAGGTGGCGAGCCTATTACCATGTAAAGGGCACGTAAATCGTAGTATACTGCTGATATATAAATCACGCATAAAAATCCGAAGGGATAGGCAGACGAAGATAGGGCCCATAGTTAGTTAGTTTAGCTGGGCTTTTTCCGCACTTAGCCCCCTGATTGGGCCATTGTAAGATAGGGCCCATATGTGGCGAGCCTATTGCCATCTATAGGGCACGTAAATCGCAGTATACTGCTGGGCTCCAGTTACTTTTATATAGCTGGTATAAGAGTTACTGGAGCCATTTAAAGTGCCTCATACACGGACAGTTTTGCCTTCAGGTCCTACCTCACCGCATGCAAATCTGTATCGTGTGTGTGTGTGTGTGTGTGTGTGTGTGTGTGTGTGTGTGTGTGTGTGTGTGTGTGCAATCTGGCCTGAAGGAAAGCTCGCGTCAGCCGGCCGGAAGGACTAAAGCAATTCGTTCACATCGGCCTGACCAGAAGAACTGAACGGATCGTGTATGACAAATCACACACACGATACGGATTTGCATCTGGTCAGGTAGAATTGAAGGCAAAACTGCCCGTGTATGAGGCCCATATGTGTACGAATTCGTTCAGGCCGAACTGAGTCAGTTTGGCCTGATCCGATTGGCCTCTCCGTATATGGTAGGCTTTAAGTTCAGACATTAAAGGGCAGGTGGTGATGATAATTACCTGTTGTTCACCGGGGGTTCGGCTATCACCGCTGCTATGGCCAGAGTACACAATATGATGATCTGAAAATCATGAAGAGACTGTTAGAAATAAACTCACACACAAGCTAAACCGTTGTTATGTATAAGATATCGAAGATATCGAAAACCCGTGTGTCCAAAGAAAGATAGGGGAATTAGGCCGAGAGGTCCCAGGTTCGAATTCTGGTAGGGGCAAATGTTTGTGACGAATGACATTTGTTCTCCAGACACACTTGTTATGTAGTAATAATATTAAAGAAACTAATTATTAAAATTTCTAATAAAACAATTACCTTCATCGTTGTTGCCTCAGCGAATTCCCTCTACTGTCCTGTAATAAAAATAATATAATATTTCAATACACGTTATTATAAACACACAAATATTTCCCAAATTAGTAATAAGCTCATTTCAGTCTTTCCCATAGATGGTAGAGTAAAGAGAAATGGGTCATATCCCACCACGCTGGCCCAGTGCGGGCTGGTGGGTAACAACGAATGCAGATGCAGCCGGGACGAGAAACTTTCTTTTAAATATTATATTTTAATTGTGTTTCCCATTAAATTATAGCATAATATGATTATAGGAGCAACAGTTCTAATTTATTGTAAATAAACAAAATCGTAAATGAATCACTGAAATGACGATTATTTTTTACTATACTGTGCGAAAAGTATTGCTTTAAGTTCAAAACTAGATCTGATTTTTTATTTAAACAATTATAATTGTTAGAACTTTTTTTTCGTAAATTTGTTATCGTATTACGGAAGAAGCGGATTCGGTACCCGTTACAGGACAATAATTTTTCGATATTTTTATGACTTAATTTTCTTTCCAAAACTAGTTTAAACCAACACATTGTATACGTAAACGCTGTAGGTATACATGAATTTAGCATTTTAGTAGAGTAGGTACCTTATGCACAACCAGTGATCCGTTTGAAGATGTAAGTCGGAATGATGATGAGTCGAGATGCGTCCCAGTTTATATACCCAGATGATTATGAACATTTGACTGCCTCACTTTTCGATGTAGTGCAAGGAGATCGTAATGTAGCGTCTGCCTGTAGAGACGGTTGCTCTACTTCGAGAATGAAAGTTTTTTTTATGCTAGACAGAAAAGCTCTTGGCCTTCATCTCACCTGATGGTAAGTGACGATAAGATGGAATCGAGCTTCACCTGGAACCCTCAACCACAGAGGGGCTGGCTTAACTCGTCACAAATTGCCGGAACACAAAAATGTTACTATCATAATGTTATCAATATAAATGTTAATATACTGTTAACATTATGATTATGGCGACAGACTGTAATGAGTTGATGGTAGCTAGCCATCGGACTTGAAATTTTTTACCACCAAACAAACAAATTTGTACTCCCCTGGGAATCGAACCCGGGACCTCTGGATCTTAATTCCGGTGGGCAGACCACGGAGACAGTTGGAAGTAACACTGACGAAGACGAAATAAATATCGAATGCACCAATTTCCACTGTTGATAGACTGAGTAGTTACATTTAATTTTATAGTACCTAAATGGCACATCTACAGACAAAAGATTGAAAAACATACATAAATCACGCCTATATCCCCGCAGGGGTAGGCAGAGGTGAACTAGCATCCACGTTTCGCCAATTATGTTAGGTCCCATGTAATAGGTGGGGAGCCTATTGCCATTTATCGGGCACAAAAGTCGCAGTACATTGCTTTTGCTAGGTGGTATAAGAGGAACGCTGCTGCCTTGCCTGCTTCATCATTGATTTATCCTTAGTCGCCTTGTACGACACCCACGGGAGAGATTTGGGGTGGTGACAATTGTATTCTACTCTTCCGTCTCCACCACACGGCTTTTTATGATTACTCATAATCAATACAAATTATATATCAGTCTGAGCCCAATTACAAAAGTGCACAGCATTTACATAAAACTTACCAAATAACTAGGTCAAACTCAAAATAAAAAAGAATAGGAAATGACAAAATTAGTAAATCTCACATGTAAAGATGAAAGGGTACAATGGCCTTTTTATGCTGTTACCTGG
The DNA here is from genome assembly GCA_963931975.1 of Cataclysta lemnata. Lineage (NCBI taxonomy): Eukaryota > Metazoa > Arthropoda > Insecta > Lepidoptera > Crambidae > Cataclysta > Cataclysta lemnata. The sequence goes on from OZ008364.1 coordinate 7,846,226, forward strand.
TGGTCTTCGAACCTTGCATTCGAACACTCCCAGAAAGGCTTTCTCTACGGGAGGCATCTCCTGAAGGATTCACGCTATCGTAAAGTGCTTAGCTAGGGCTCGAATCGAATCGAAACTGGGGTACAGAGTTTTGTATATAGTTTTACAATTAGTATTTATAGTGGATATATAAATAAATGTAGCAAATGGATGTCTGACGTGGACAGACGACAGAACTGGCGAAATGTGGGTGTTACTTCACCTCTGCGATAGACAGAAAGGCGTGATTTAATGTGTGTATTTATCATTTACTTCTCCATTAAGGCTAGAGTTCATCAAAACGTAAAACTTCGTCAAAAAATGACAGTGATCTTTTAATAGCCTGTTTAGTGTTGGTGAACTCCAGCCTAAGAGCCACTCAACCAGCAGTGTGTATAAAACGTAAGGTTTGAGTAGTGAAATCGAAAGCAGGGCAGCAAGTAGAGCAACATTCGCTACGAAGAGATCGCCTAAAATTCGCCACTAGTATAGTATTATAGCTGTAGAGCATACCGATCCTGCGCCGGCGCATTAGGCTCTGTGTCTGATGGATCGGACACGACAGGACTGCAGACAAGTCATAATTCTGGTGTCCTAAATTATAGATTTATTGGCGTCGTAAAACCCGCGAAATTTCGCAAAGAATCAATTTTATAATCTTCTCTTATATACATTTGCACGAGCGCTACATTAAATAAAACAACTATATTATTACTATGAATTTTATTTCAACATTATATAAATGTTAGAAAAATTATTACATAGACAACTGTGGTTAGTAGAAAAATATTCTTCTAAGCCCAATTTTCTTTGTAATAAAACAACTTTTACGGATTCGACTCGCGTCATCATCATCATCATCACCAGCCCTTTAATGTCCCCACTGCTGGGGCACGAGCCTTCCCTAGTAGGTAGGGGTGAGTTAACACCCGCGTTTCGCCCATTTGATTATATTGCTAGGTAGTGTAAGAGGAACTATTATGACGGCTGTTAACTATTACTTTGTATGAAGACACCTGTCATCTTTATTCTTATTCCTATTTATCCCCGAAGGAGTAGGCAGGGGTAAGTTAATTTAATTACCACATATAAAAACATCCAACTCGGGAACAAATGTCTGTGGTCATCACAAAATTTGCCCCTACCAGGATTCGAACCCGGGACCTCTTGGGCGATTGAATACATAATACGAACTAAAAATCTATCTCAGGGGACCATTTAACACAACTATTGATAATAGATATTTTAATATTTAAAATCCTATCCTTTTGTTAGATAAGTGCGGTGTACAAAAAAATACAACCCATCTTCAAACAGTTTTAAGTTAAGGATTAATCAATAATAAACCTGTAAGTAAACTACAACACGATTAGTGTCAAAGGTTCAAAGCGTATTCTATTAAACGTAACTTATTAAAGTTAATTACCTGCTAATACTAACTGATTAAGAGTTATGGACAAATCAGATACCATCTTGGCCGTGAAACGATTCATCTCTTTCTAACCGGTGGACAGCCGTGTGTCCTAATTACATGACTCTTGAGGCAAAGTTATTCATCATCATCATCATCATCATGTCAGTAGAAAATAGGCCTCCCGCAAATTATTATTTTATTTGTATTAACATGTTAAATAAATAAATAATAAATATTTTTACACTCACACCTATCATCTAGCCCAAAGTAAGTAGCATAAGCACTTGTGCTATGTATACTAGATGAAGGACATATTTTTAATATAATTATGGATATAAATGTTGAAAATATACTACATAAACAACCATGACTCGGAAACAAACATTTGTGGTCGTCACAAAGTTTGCCCCTACCAGGATTCAAACCCGGGACCTCTTGGCCAATACCCAGCAAATCTGAGCATTCGAACAAGGCGGCCGTCGGAATGTTAATTTTCCTGTCACTTGTCTTTTAGTGTACTACATAATACATACATAAATTGTACTATTTATAAATAAATATAAATAGTACAAGGCCGTGTGGTGACGGCAGAGTAGAATACAATTGTCTCCACCCCCAAATCTCTGCCGTGGGTGTCGTACAAGGCGACTAAGGATAAATCAGTGATGAGGAATGGGCAGCAGCGTTCCTCTTATACCACCTAGCAATGTACTGCGACTTTTGTGCCCGATAAATGGCAATAGGCTCGCCACCTATTACATGGGACGTAACATAATTGGCGAATCGTGGGTGCTAGTTCACCTCTGCCTACCCCTTCGGGGATATAGGCGTGATTGTATGTATTATATGTATGTATGTAAATTAATATTTTCCTATATTTTGTAATTCTCGTTTAATAAATAATATAAATCACAAATAAATAAATAATATAAATTATTATCCCGTAGAGGTGGTGAATTTACACCCACAAATACCTACTATACCTACTAGATCCCATAATATAGGGGGCGAGTCTATTGCCATTCATCGGGCTCATATATTGCAGTATGTGGTGGCATGAATACTCATCGCTGTCTTAACCCTTTGTACGACACCCGCAGGAAAGATTGGGGGTGGTGTCAATTGTATTCTGCTCTGCTGTCACCACACAGTCAGTACTGTGTTAATGAAATACGCTGATCTGCCTCAGGCCTAATACAATGAACTAGTCGAAGAAAAAGTAACTTAGAATGTGCCAGCCCCGGCTTACCCTAGGGGTGTTGTTAAAGTATACGAAACGGGACACAATTTTAAATAAAAATAAATCACGCCTATATCCCCGAAGGGGTAGGCAGAGGTGAACTAGCACCCGCGTTTCGCCAATTATGTTAGGTCCCATGTAATAGGTGGCGAACCTATTGCCATTTAACGGGCACAAAAGTCGCAGTACTTTGCTAGGTGGTAGGTATAAGAGGAAGGCTGCTGCCCATTCCTCATCACTGATTTATCCTTAGTCGCCTTGTACGACACCCACGGGAGAGATTTGGGGTGGTGACAATTGTATTCTACTCTGCCGTCACCACACGGCCATTTTGAGTAAGTCATTAAATAATTTTAGTTTGTGCAAGTTAGATGTTGTCTAAAAAGAATTAAATTATGTATCTTTATGACCGCATAAATGATGTTATGGACGTGTTTTGAACTATTTAAAACCGTATTTCTAGCGTACCTACAGTACTTACAGTCGGCCTTTCAAACGGCTAACGCATTAGTTTGGGTCCGATAATTAGTTCAAACTCCGTAATAGTGCTGTCAACTGAAAATGGAGGGACGATAGCGATTCGTGACGTACAGACAACAGCATGTTAGGTTATACGGAACATAATTTTTATTTTTATTTTATTTTATTTTATTTGGAAAACTTACAGCTATACTTAACCCAATGTGGTAAAAAAATTAATCAAACTCTAACCCCCGAATACAGAAACGCTATTCAAAGTTTAAGTACCGCTTAACATTTAAGTATTGTCAAAATTGACGTTTTTCCTTACAAATTCTGACAGGTAGTGTCCACTTAACTTTTTAAGCAGTCCCCTAAATTTGAGTAGCGTTTCTGTATTCGGGGGTATGCCAATTACAAGTTTCCACAAGTAGGTATATAATCATACAATAAAAAAAATATAAGAAGATTGTTACGTGTTGATCTTTATTATGAGAACATTAAATAAATGTGCAACAACATACATAAATCACGCCTATATTCCCGAAGGGGGGAAATAGAGGTGAATTAACACTCACGTATCGCCAATTAGGTTTAGGTCCATGTATTAATTATCGGGCATGGAAATCGCATTCATTGTTAGATGGCATATGAGGAACGCTGCTGCCCATAACTCAATGTAGCTCAGGCTGTCTGGACAAATCTTCAAACATTTAACCTTTATCCGTGTGGTGACGGCAGAGTAGAATACAATTGTCACCTCCCCAAATCTCTCCCGTGATATGATAAATCAGCGATGAGGAATGAGCAGCAGCGTTCCTCTTATATCAGGCTCGCCACCTATTACATGGGACCTAACATAATTGGCGGAACGTGGGTGCTAGTTCACCTCTGCCTACCCCTTCGGGAATATAGGCGTGATTTATGTATGTATGTATGTCACCATGTACGACACCCGCGGGAGAGATGGTGGTGGTGACAATTTTATTCCGCTCTGCCGTCACCATACGGCATTGGGACAATGCCGTGTGGTGACGCTAGAATATATGTTAGTACGTTACGTTTTGAAGGATTTGTAACGTAATCGTATCGATATGAACATCAATCTTCCATGCGTTATACATTTTAAAACCAAGCGATTTTAAAACCAAAAGATTTTAATAAAAAAAATTGGTAAGAGAAGTTTCGGCAAGTTAACTAACGTCCGGGTTGGCCGAGTGGAACAAATGGTCACCATGATTATGGAGCATCTGGGTTCGATTCCCGCATCAGCCCAGCTAGCATGACCACCGAAACACGATAAATGATACAGCCTAAATCATATAAATACAGCCATTTATCGTTTTGAACTGTAAAAATCATTGGATTTTTGACTTTAACATATAGTGTTTCGGTGATTGTGCTAGCCGACCAGGGGGCCTACCGCCTAACTCGATGGCTAAAGCAAAAGCTATAGTTTATGACGTCATGCTGTCATTTCGCACCAAATGTACCTAAACTATTAGCGATAGCTTCGAACGAATGATCACCGAATGATTTTGTATGAATTTGGCACAAAATCCGTGCCGCCTAAAAATTCAGGATGGCTTCTATAGCCGTAAGCAGTGCATTGCAATATAGCTATCATCAGCAATCGAGTTAGGCGGTAGGCCCCCAGGACAACATTTTTCGAAAATATTCTGACTTTTTTCTTTGTCAAAAATGTTTTACTCCAAATAAAGCTGCTGCATTGCGGACCCTACCTTGCTGTATGAACATATTGGCTCGTGTCCCAGTCGTCTTACTAAGCGTAATTATTTATTGGTTGTGCACGTTGGTTACTTTATGGTCGCGAGATGTAAGACGAAGAGTTTTGCGTTTGTTTGAGCGATTATGAACTCTAATGCCACTTGGTAGAATGCGCTTCTAATTCATGAGATAAATTAACAATTTATGTGTTATCTAATAAGAAAATATAAATTATTTATCTCAAGAGGAATTCTGAAAGTGGCGCCAGTGACAGAAAAGTTGAAAGGAGCCGTTTAGCTTGGCATGGACATATGAGATAAGTTGTTTTATTTCATATGTATCTCGCTAGCGCATGCTCGCTAGCGCAGTGGCATAGCGCGTTTGGCCTGCAATTCCGTAAACTAAGCATGTTCGCTAAGGCCGGTCATTGGACGGGTGACAATAATATTTTATCTCGAGTTCTTCCGTGTTTCGGAAGTACCGCAGTTATTGCTAGGTGGTATAACAGGAACGCTGCTGTCCATTACTAATCGCTGCTGTTACCACCCTTAGTCGTCCTTTTTCCGAGACAAAACTTTAGGTGTCCCACAGGGATCAAAACTACGACCCATAATAATCTCGATTCCTCCGTGCTTGGGGAGGTACGTTACGTCGTTGGTCTTGCCTGCGTCTGCCAGACTAAAATAGATTGGAAGTTCTCGTCACCGTTCATCGAACTCTTGATATGGTCCTTTCCACCACTTTCCTGTATATTCATTCCCCATTACCACCTGTCCGGTGTGATGGATGATATGAATCAAAAGGCGACGACTTGAAGACGTCTAACCGATATTAATGGAAGATGAAACATACTGTTGGCTGCGTGGTGACGGCAGAGTAGAATACAATTGTCACCACCCCAAACCTCTCCCGTGGGTGTCGTAGATGGCGACTAAGGATAAATCAATGATGAGGAATGAATGAAGGCAGCAGCATTCCTCTTATACTTACCACCTAGCAAAGTACTGCGACTTTTGTGCCCGATAAATGGTCATGGTAATGGTAATTGGCGAAGCGTTTCTGCTAGTTCACCTTTGCTTACCCCTTCGGGGATATTGGCGTGAATTATGTATGTATGTATGTATGAAACATACTGCACCGACTCCAGATGAATTCGGAACAGGACAGGAAGAAGAAGAGACAATGTGACAATGATGGAATTAAAGCGAATATCTTGATTAAGGTATTTTTAAGAGTAAATCCGTTAATGAAACTATTTGCAATAGAATCATGCAAATTTCAATGCCTTCTGCAATCACCACCCACATCGTAGACATGACGATCCTCCGCGTGAGATCGAATCATATTAATGAGAACTACTCGAAGCAATAAAACCTTATAGTTACTGCGAATTTGTTTGCGTATTCGCAAATTAAATCCGTGAACGCGAATTAGGAGTAAACGCGTACAGACTTGCGTAACGGCTAGCAGGTGAACTGTATAACCCAGTAATTAGATGGTTAATCTTTTTTTTTACTTTCTCCAAAGTTCATTATATAGTCTGTCAAGAGGGAATTTGACGAATACAGTCTACGTCTGGTAAATCGGTGTTCGATGACGCAGGCTTAGCGCGTTCGGCCTGCGATTGTGTAAATTAAGCAATGTTCGCTAAGGCCGGTCGTTGGTTGGGTGGCCAAACATTTATTATCTCGAGTTCCTCCGTGCTTGGTAAGGCACGTTAAGCCGTTGATCCCGGCTGCATCTGCAATCGTTATTCCCCATAAATCCGCACTGGGCTAGTGTGGCCAGTATCCATAGGGAAGGCCTGTGTCCTAGCAGTGGGTACATCAAAGGGCTGGTACTGAAGCGAGAATAGAATATTTAGACTGCCAACAATATTATGCGTTGGAATTTAATTATAACTCTTAGCAATCCATTGGATTCACCGTGCGGGTGCCGGGTCCATAGTGTGACAGAGAGGGGAGTCAGTGGCAGCGCTTGGGACTCGTGACCCAAGTGTAGGTTTACGGGATCCCTTCACAGCATGTCAACACTCACCTTCAGCACCCCAACTTTCTCTCTGCCCAGCCATATTTGGTAAGATCCCATGAGAGCCGCCTTAGACACACGTTTCAGTGTAGACTGCGCCTATGTTTCATGCGCAATAGTATAATTAACTATCGCAAAAATGTAATTTAATTCAATTTGCCCCCAGACGAGAGTAATAAATTTGATTTATATCGGCAAAGCGTGCGTATAACGGACTAGACAATATTAAGGAATGTTATGTTTCATCGATCCCTATCGATGGTCCGATCGACCTTGCACTGGATCGATGAGATCTCGATTCATCGATTACAAGTGCGATCCCGATTGTCATAATGGCGGCGCTCGTGCAGATTGGTTTGCGAAATATTTTAAATAGTTTACCGATTTGTTGCGGTCCTAATATAGTAGTTTAGGTTCTGTTCGATTTGTTTCTGACCTAATAGAGAAATAAATATTTCTAATAGCTTCAAAGAGGAGCTCGATAGCGCAGTGACTTAGCGCGCTCGGCCTGCGATTGCGTAAACTAAGCAATGTTTAACTAAGGCTGGTCATTGGATGGGTAACCTAAAATTTATTATCTCGAGTTCCTCCGTGCTTCGGAAGCACGTTAAGCCGGTGGTTCCCGGCTTATCTGCAGTCGTTAATACCCACCAATTCATACTGAGACTGAATGACCATGTCGAGAGACCGATGAACGGAGAGAGTGGTTGGAATGACAACATTCCAATCCATGCCGCTCAAGGTTTTGGCTTAGGTTTTACAGCCGGCCGCCTGCCTGACACCAACCCTCCTTGGGTACGCTGTTGTTGGTGGTTTGCCCTCCACCATTCGGGTGCCCCAAGGTGCTTATTGGTCTACACCGGGCAATCTCCCTTAGTCGACAACGACACCCATGGGATGAGTCGGGGCTGGCACATTCTACGTTACTTTTTCGCTCCAAGGATGCATGGAAGACCTCTAATATTTATAAACAAATACTTGTTCTAAATTTAAGACAGTCAAAGTAACTTTTGCAAGAATGCAATTGTGACTTGTATCTCTTTTTTAATTAGGAACCAATAATACGTTTATTTTTAAATAGGATGATGTTTAGTTCTATTCAATTCTCGCCGGAGCTTTGATTGTTTATAGCTCATCCTTTTCAAGTCCCGATAAATAAATATGCTGCAACATAGCCACATCTGCTTTTAAAGGATGACCTTACTATAATCAATCATTACTGTATTACATACTTGCCTTCTAATATAGCATTTGAACAATGAATTTTAAAGTTTGATAGTGACCTTTATCTCTTGGCGCGTAAAGCACACAGAGCATTGCGAAAGCTATTACTTGTTGCTATGTTATTGTAATTGGTAACGAACAATTGGTTGAATGAAGTCTAATTATAAAAACGAGCATTCAATGTGATTACATATATTATTTGTAATTTAATGAACTTGTTTTTCGGTTGTCATTTGCTTCATGGCTGATTTACACGTATTAAATAGTCAAGTTGTGAACTAAATTTTAACTAGACTTTAAGGGACTAAAATTTTAAAAACTTGGAACTTATTGCTTAATTAATTGTTTACATGCATTTAGTCACTTGAAATTTAGATAAAGTTTAGTTAATTGCTTAACAACTTACTGCCGCACTCAGGGACGTCAATTAACTTTAATGAGTATTTAATGTCAAAAATTTCCATTCAAAACTAGACCATAGACCCGGCAAGAATGAGACAAGTTTTGAACTGTAATTTTTTGACGTTAAGTACTCATTAACGTTATTAGACGTCTCTGAGTGCGGCAGTTAAATCTACATGTAAATCAGCCATTAGTAGCAGTGTTAACAATTTATTGACTTTTTGACGGCCAGTTTCGTCGGATGGTCTGTGTTAGCTGGCTATCGGTCCAGAGGTCCCGGGTTCGGATCCTGGTAGGGGCAAATGTTTGTGATGAACACAGACATTTGTTCTCAAGTCATTATTGTTTATGTATAATAGGAAGACTTGTGCCGATCCTACTTAAAATAGTTTATGGACAGAGAGAAGCAGACGGCACAATTGTATTTTGCTCTGCCGTCATCACGAAGCGGACATACTTAAACTACTCAAATAAATATTAGAATTAAATAATATGGAGTAAGTTGAGTCAGTTTAAGCTTCATATGTCGGGCACTTATAGAAATAGCACATTTCTCTCGTTCGTGTGTTTGTCTGTTGCAACTTAGATCGTGCGCCGACGTCGCTCCGGCTAACATATCGATTAGTTATGTAGCTGAGTGGTCTAAGGCGTAAACGCTGCGGTGAGGGACCAACCCCCGAATACAGAAACGCTACTCAAAGCTCAAGTCCTGCTTCATCATCATCCTCATCATCACCAGCCCTTTAATGTCCCCACTGCTGGGGCACGGGCCTTCCCTATGAATGGAAGAATATAGGGAGATTGGGCCATAACCCACCACGCTAGCCCATTGCGGGTTGGTGGGTATTAACGACTGCAGATGCAGCCGGGACCAACGGCCTTCCGAAGCACGGAGGAGCTCGTGATTTTAAATTTTTGGTCACCCATCCAATGACGGGCCTTAGCGAAACTGCGCTAGCGCAGCACTAGCGCACTGCGCTAGGGAGCTCCTCCTAGTCCTACCGGAGTCCTGCTTAACATTTAAGTATTGTCAAAATTGATGTTTATCCATTCAAATTCTGACTGGTATTGTCCACTCAACTTTATAAGCAGTGCTCAAAATTTAAGTAGCGTTTCTGTATTCGGGGGCGAGACTCGGAACCAGTCTGGCGATTATCGTGCGAAATCTACTGCACTTCGTGTCCAACGCCACTAGACTGCTACAGTATTTTACTTATCCCTCTGAATACGAAGCAATGTATAACGAAGGATTTGGCAATCGCACGTACTTCAGGAGACGCAACCAAGTAACCAATCTATTCGAACGAATAGAGTACCTACAATTAATGTCAATATTTTGATAACTTCGCTTACTTTACCATACTTACCATGTAGAGAGTCCGATGTCGAAGAGATAGCTGTGAGAGACAAAAATAAAAAAGCAACCAAAATTTTCTGACCTTATTTTATTTGCAGAAAGCCGACCGCTCGCACCTTGGGACACGTTCGAAATGGTCGGTAGGTAATTTGTGGAGGCACGAACATTCTATCGACTAATCTCGGGTAATGATAGGGCGATCGGCCCCTATTAAAACATTAACATTTTTGCAATTTGAATTCGGATGATCTTGATCATTGGTCGTTATGCCTACTCGCTGACCTACAATTATCTGCGTATTGGCGGGTTGTCCTTCGAATGATGCGTAGCGTAATCGATCATGGTCTACGTCAGATCAATTCGGCAACAGGGAATATACATACAGCATACCAAACAAACGCCGCGTGGTGACGGCTGAGTAGAATACAATTGTCACCATCCCAAATCTCTCCCGTGGGTGTCGTACAAGGCGACTAAGGATAAATCAGTGATGAGGAATAGGCAGAAGCGTTTCTATTATACCACCTAGCAATAGTACTGCGACTTTTGTGCCCGATAAATGGCAATAGGCTGGCCACCTATCTAACATAATTGGCGAAACGTGGGTGCTAGTTCACCTAAGCGTACCCCTTCGGGGCTATATATAGGCGTGATTTATGTATGTATACATAAACCAGGCCGATATCCCCGAAGAGGCAGAGGTGAATTAACACCCACTTTTTCGTTTCAACATACATTAGATATATTAGTTGCGATTTTCCCAGAATCATTTATTTTTTCTCATTTTTTTGTGATAGTGTACAAGTGGGCCATTTTGGAACATCTCCTTTCGCCTGGTACCTAATTACTGTTAGCTATAAATTGCGTAATTGCTCAGTTACTACACTTTTACCTGTTATTTCGTGTAATTTATCCAAATACGCGTAAAATACGCCTAACACGCGTCCACTCGCGATTAAGACATCGAGGAAGACTCTATAAGGAATAATTATTATTTGTGAATAAACTTTGCAACAATGGCGGTGTTAGTGTTGTTTGTAGTCGATAGTGTGTACCACAGAATAATATAACATTTATTTACTATTCGATTTTAATTTTAACATAATTTTTCTAACATTTATATAAAATGTTAGAAAAAATCGTATAAAGATTTTGGTGGTTAGAAAAAGAATATCGAAAAATTATGATCCCGCCTCAAGATCATAATTTTTCGATATTCTTTTTCTAACCACCAAAATCTTTGTAACATTTATTTATATAGACTAGACAGGGAAGCTCTTGACCTTCATCTCACCTGATGGTAAGTAATGATAAGGGCCGAAGTTAGAATCGAGGTTCACTTGGAATCCTCAATCACAGAAGGGCTGGCTATCTTATGATAAATAATTGTGAGGCACAATAATTCTGTTGACATTATTATTATGGCGACAGATCTTGGTGATGGTAACTAGCCAGGCGGACTTGAAAAAAGTCCAAGTTGTGTACACATATTTGTCTCCCCTGCAGGCCTAGCACGGGGACGTGGACAAGTCTCTCTCCACCACTTGACAGTGTTTTGTCTAGGGATTTAGTGGGTTTTAGAGCGAAAGGAAAAGATTTTCTTTCCCCCCAAAAGGGATGTGTCCACGTCCCGTGCTACGGGGGCTGGGCCCGTAGCCAAGTAGCAAACGTTTCATAACGATAACGTTTCGAAGTTCGTCACGATCGGCCATATTTTACTTTCATAGTGTAATGTCGTATAGCTTACTTCTTTGGGGTCCATCTGCAGATATTCAGGATATATTTATTTTACCAAAAAGAGCTATACGTGCTATTTACCTATTAAAACCTCGCGATTCACTTAAAAGTATGATTAAAGATATTAATATCCTCACTCTTGCTTCACAATACATATACGATTGCATTCTAAATGTTTATAAATACTTAAATACATTTGCTAAAATTAGTGATATTTATAAACACAACACTAGAAATAAAAATATACTTGCCTTTACTAGATTCAGATTGCACAAGGTTGCTAATTCTTTTATGGGGAAATGTATACTTTTCTATAATAAGATACCACGATCTTTGACTGAACTGCCTCAACACAAATTTAAGCCTTATGTAAAAAAAGTACTAATGGCAAAAGGATACTATAAAATTCAGGACTATCTAGATGACAAGGATGTTTGGAATAAATAACTTTTATTTTTATTTATATAATCGATGATTAATATGCTGTTCTGTCTGTAATGAAGGATGTTGATAGCTTCAGAAATTGTGACTCTAATTATTATTACTTGACGTTAAAGCTATTGACATCTTTCATTAAATTTTCATTGAATTTAGATTATATATTATATATGTAACTAAGGGAGGAAAATACCCGACTGAGTTTCTTGCCCGTTCTTCTCAGAACGGGGCCTCCCGGTAGCTTACGAACGGATGGCGTAGATTTTTCGCTAGATATTGAAAACTTGTGTGTCCGTATAGGTAGGTTGGGGGTTGGGGGATTGATTGGTAGTGCGCGGCATGTTTCGGTTTATGTGATTGGCGAGTTGTGGGATTGTATTTGGTGCATAATTTACAATGTACCTGCAATGTCATAACTCGTTGACAATAGTGGGTTTCTCTACAGCCTACTTGCGTGCCGTTCTGCTAGCGGAGCGTTGGGCCCTGATGCGCTTAGTATCATCTTGGTATTGAACGCGGCAGGTTCGGCGCTTCGTTGCGGACCGGGGCGTGGGCGGGTTTGGGAGACCTATCATTACAGACTGAGGCATGCTGCGCATTCCCTTATTTTTTTTTCTTGGACACACGGGTTTTCGGTATCTAGCGTCTTGACGATTCATAAATGTATTGTAATCATACCAGATATGAATAAATGAATTTTGACTTGACTGGACTTGACTTGATATTACTTTGGTATCTACAATGTCTTAGCTTGCGCTACCACCATAACTAGGAACTTACGAAGACGATTTTGGTCACGTGATTTCACGACGACTTATGTCAAATCTCATACATTTTGCTTTATCGAACTTCGTTATCTTTGTCGGTATGTTACTTTGTCTAAGGCCCCCGGGTAATCGAACCCGGGATCTAATTCCGGTGGACGAATCACTAGCTAGACCTTGGGGGCGGTTTTTAGTCGCGTTATATCGTTTATAGGATTATTGAGTAAAATTAGAAAGGCATACTTACTTTATCGTGGTGACTTACAGTCGTGTAATTGCTACTCTCTTTCTCCATTTTTGTTTAAAATCTCCACTGATTTCATCTACAAAAATACCGATTTCTTTTAAAGAAAGAACATAATAATATTTTCCAACTTTATACATATATGTAAATTTATTGACCTCGCATAATACAAATAATATAATAAAATAAAAGACAATTATAAATCAATGTGTAATGTCGAGCTAGGCCAAAAGGCCCGAGTCTCAGCATAAGCTACTGCGACAATTAATCCATCGACACAGCGTCGCCGGTATTCTCACTGGAACCATTTGAAACTATCGATAACTTTAACCGTCCTCGTCACATCACTATACATCACATGTCGCCCACGACTCTCCGTTTATGTTTGCGACACTTGCTGCATCGAATGGTGATCAATCCCATCAGTCATGAACTAGTAAGCAGTAATGACGAAGTACTGCATTATTAAATTCCATTATAATACTCAGTTTCTTAATAGAAAATTCATTCATTATATTATTACAGATTCACTTATCTACTTATTTAGGAACTTAAGAGCAGATTGGCCGATACAGCGAAGGGATGCGGAATTGAATTTTAACCCTTTTTGCTTCATTTCATCCGTCACACCGGAATGTAGACACATTTTTGGTACTGAAAGCAGTATCGTAGAGATTTCTCTAATTAGAGAAAACACTGAAGAATCATATCACATTAAGGCCCTGCCGACGATTCCTACACTGATGAATCAACATAAATAGATAAATCATGCCTATATCTCCCAAGGGGTAGGCACAGGTGACTTAACACCCACTTTTCGCTAGTTAAGTTAGGTCCCATGTTTTAATTGAGTTAGATGCCAAAAGGTGGCATCATATGAATGAACTGCCTTTAAATATCCCCGCTGTTGGGCACAGGCCTACCCTATGTATGGCAGAATTTAGGGATAATGGGCCATAACCCACCACGCTTGCCCAATGTGGATATTTACGACTGCAGATGCAGAGAACGGAGGAACTCTAGATAATTTATATTACCCATTGAAAATAATTATGGATGCGTCGAAGCAAAGACAGCGAATGCTTCAATATTTTTATGACTCAATTCACAAGAGTCTTAAATCACGCATCTATTAATCAAACGCCAGAACTCAAAAATTACTTTGGAGCATTCTGTATTCAAATTGTATGGCATTGAGACTTAGTTTTGCGAGACAAGCGTTTTGATTTGTGTTTGTTTCATATTCAATAAGCGATAATTGCACGATTTTGTCCAACTCTTTCACCCACGCCTTATCCAAATTGGTGTATCAAGTGAACTGTGTTAACTGAACCTAAATTATACACTACCAAACCACCAGTCATCACCAAAACAACACGTATCAGCCTCCAGGCCGGATTACATTTCGTTTCGCACACGAACGTAAAATAAATATTTACGATGCTTGTGTTAGCGGTTGCGTCGGAACGCCCGGGAGCGGTTATTGTGTGTTTGTTTTCAACGGCTTAAAAACAGTAATTATATTATTGCAATTTATGAAGAGATCAATGGTAGGATGCTGGTGTGTCGTAATTTGGTTTGGTCTAGTTTCAAATATCAGTGGTCCTAATTTTATCCCTGTGGAACACCTAAAGCTTAGTGTTATATTTTGTCAATTTATTTAGATGGATTAGAAGAATATTGTCGATACATTGTCAATTTAAGTGGCTGATTAAAATAATCTAGGAATCCTGGGCCACAGAAGATGATAATATTATTATGCGATTGCATGAAGTAGAGATGAAGATGTTCAGGTCAGCTTAATATCCTTGAGATAAGATAACGGATGAGTGGAGTCACAAGAATAGACAAGACAAGGATTGAGTATTTAAGACGAAGCATGAAAATAGCACCATAACGATATAAAAACTGAAAGGCTGTGCTGGTATGGGTGGGTATATAATGTAATGAGAGGAGACTGATGATGAGATGATAGTGGGTGGATGGGAATAGGATGACATCATAAATCTATGCCGTAAGTAAGTATGAGTGCCATGTGGTGACGACAGAGCAGAATACAACTGTCACCATACCCATCTTCCGGTGGGTGTCGTACAAGGCGACTAAGGGATAAGACAGCAATCAGCGTTCTTCTTCTGCCACCTAGCAATGTACTGCAATTTTCATGTATGATAAATGGCAATAGGCTCGCCACCTGTTACATGGGACCTAATTCAATTGGCGAAACATGGGTGTTAATTTACCTCTGTCCACCCCTTCAGGAATACAGGCGTGATTAATATATGTGTATGTTTATATAAATATGAGCGTCGATCTCTTCAGGGATATGTTATACAGGTATATTAATGCCAAAATTTGTGGTATTGATATGTAAACCAATCAAATTCGGGTATTGAAGAAGAAAAAAAACATAAAATCTATTGCATTGCATTTATTACATTTCACGTGTCCAACTACTTCAATCACAGTCACTGCAAAGTTAAAATTCGAAAATCGTGATAACAATTTATTAGGTGGCGATTATAATTATTATAAAATTAATAATACCTACATTATTATTCGATGTGCCACTTATAACGTGTTCATTTAAATATTACAATAAAGATAATAAAACAAAGTGGATTTGTATTTTAGGGCTTGCGCAACAATGTGCGGTCAAAACGCCGCGTTTATGTTGCAGTTTTTACCTTTCATAATGACGTGAACACTTACTACGTTTCACATGATTGTGACGCTGGTGACTCGTTTGATTATGAATATAATATTGTGTCCAGAGAGGCTAGGTATAACTTACATTCCAGTATTGAACAATATAGATATTACGGTGCGAGTACCAATATGGGTATCATTATTGACGGTGTCATAATAGTTGTACTTATTTAAATAAATGCCTTTTTAAATAAACTTTATATAAAAACTGTTCTATCTTAAGTCAAGATAACTAATGCGGTAGCGGATTAGTAACCTTGTAATTAATTTTGATAAAATTAAAACAGAGATTGACTTAAAATATATTGTACTTTAAAAAAATTCTTTTGGTCATGCAAATTAAAACTATAAAATATAGTATCAATATCGTATACAACTTAATTAAAACAAAATTAAAGTCATAAAAACGTATTATTCAATATACAATATCAAAAAATATATTTCGAACGTGAGCCATTTTAACATTAAAAATAAATTTACGTAGCACATTTTTAATAGGCCAGCTAATTGCAGTTACATTTTGTTATGAAATAATAAATATAAATCTAAAATGCGGTAAAAAAACGTTCATAAATGATTGTTACCTATATTATTTTAATAATTGGTTACAATTTTTATCAACTAATTGAAAATGTTATATCTTAAAACAGACAAAAGATTTAAATTAAGAATACTATAACTTTATTGGGGTAGAGCATAGAAAACCCGCCGGCGGGTTACACTCTGGTCTCTAAACCTAAATTTATGCCAAGCGCTTTTTAATACTTCATTTTTATCTTTGCCTTGATGATAATGGTCGAATCTGTGTTCAAAATGACGTATTCAAACACGCAGGTTACCAAATTATCAAGACTTGTCTAGACAAGTCCTGATAATTTGAATTCCTTTCTGAACTGAGGAAACTTCTTAAGATTCACAGGATGAGGCAATGCAAATAATTATTCATATAATTAATTTACAGTTACTATATATATATATATATATATATATATATATATATATATATATATATATATATATATATATAGTTTTTGTCTCTGTGATACATACGTTAGTTTCATACATTTGTATTCTATTCTACTATTATGGTACACAGTAACTGGTGTGAATATCTTTCAAATCTTCGTGTGACATCCTGTTTGCTGTTGAACAGATACACAATCGGTGTATGTCGATTTGTACTGAGTAATTCCGTTGAAATCACAACATGCAGTGGTTTAGTTACTACAAAAAACGCAGCGTTCCCCCGCGCAGTGTGTGTAGGAACTTAAATCGTAGAAACTTATTCATTAACAGGAACATAGGTGTTAAGTATTGATGCTTTATGTTTTGCTCGCTGATGTGTGCTATACGGCCTGTAAGGGAAAGGGTTTCAATTGAATTATTTGTCAAGTTTATGATACTAACAAGGCTGTTAAACAAAGAAAATAGTGGTTAGAAATAGTTATAAAAAAAAAGAAAAAGTGTATATCTACTCGGATTGTAGAGGACGCGTATTCAATTCTCACATCAATACAATTTTTTCGATTTTTTCCTAGCCACAATTTTCTTTATAATAATTTTTGTAACATTTTATTGTTCAAATAAAAATCAAATAACAAGGCTTTTAAAAAAAAATTTGTAACAGCTTGAGCATTTAGGGTTATTAACTCCTGGATAGATTTTATTACGTTATATTTCCGACACAGTCTTGTCTTAAACACACTGGTTTCCAATATATATATTTAATACATTGCCTTCTTGACTACTCGTCAGCTTAAATTAAAAAATATGGTTTGCTCTGAGGCATTTACCAACATGAAATATTATATACTTCTATGTATACCTACATCACTAATCTTCAAACTAAAAATCGTGAAAATTTTATCTTGACCTCACTTGAAATGTTGTTTTAAACGTCTATTTCAATCGAATATTTCACTCGTATACATCTTAGTTTAAGAGTTTTCATTGTTAACTGCGTAGCTCGAAGCGCTGTAGAGCAGTAAAATTATCTGTTAATTTTTCAATATGATAAGTGTAATACTTACAGCTGGATACAAGAAGGTTGAAGCAGTTTGATCCCCAAATGCATTTGAGGCGCGGCACACGAACTCTCCCATATCACTCCAACGAAGAGGCGATATTACGAGTTCTCCTGACCGGAGCACCTGAGCAATAAGTTGACTTTGTAAGATTGCTGTGCTAAGCGTACAGGCGCTAGAAATATTCCTATACCCCATTCACCAGGGCTTGAGACAAAATGTAAACTATCTTGGTATGTCTTATCTACGTAATGCTCTTAAAGCAAGAAAAATGTATTCTAAAATACATCATCAATTATAGACAAATAAAACTGTAAGCTGCTTTGAAATATCTGTGACATTTTTATTTTGAAGACGGTTTATATTAAGAGCCCAAGTGACGGTTTTCATTTTGTGGGCTTTCCTATACCCCATAGGAAAGCCCACAAAATGAAAATCGTAATGTGTACTTTGACTTAATTGGTGTTAGGATAACAACAGTAATTGTAGCCAAAAATAGTTTCTGGGTATATTTTACTTAGTTACTGTAAGACGGTAACCAAATTGTTAAGTTTTGTTTTATTAAAGGTAACTTGAGCGTTAAAGTTTCTGAGGAGTTCCACTTTATATTTGTTTCCATAAGGAAAGTACTAAAAATACCTGGAAATTTAATAGAGAAACTCATAGCACCTAAACAAGGGTTCAATGAACTTTTATAATTAAAACTGTACGATGAACTGCTTTCTAGGCTTCTAGCGTATAACGAGGTCTTTGTCTGAATAATATAGGCTTTGAAAATTAAGACCACTGAAAATATAATTATGCTCTAATAGGAAACTTTTATAACAAAGGAAAATCGGTATAAATAAAAACTGCTTTTCGAGATTCTTGTGTACCCAGTGAATGGCAATAGGCAATCGCTCCTTATCGTACCTTGAATAAGCTGGCGAAACTCCTCTGCCTACTACTTAGGGGAGGAAGCTGTGATGTATGTATATCTTCTTAGGACCGGTTTTTTGATGCATAGTTAACTCAACCAATTGTTAAAAATTGTTACTAATTGTTAAAATTAAATATCATTCAGGTATTTAACCATTAGTGAAAATTTTAGTAACTAATGGTTAAATATCAGTCTGGTATTGTTACTACATACATACATACATAAATCACGCCTATATTCCCGAAGGGGTAGGCAGAGGTAAATTAACCCCACTTTTCGTCAATTATGTTCGGTCCCATGTAACAGGTGGCGAGCCTATTGCCATATATCGGGCACAAAAATCGCAGTACAAATTTATATTGCTAGGTGGTATGAGAGAAATGCTGCTGCTCATTACTCATTGCTGTCTTTACCCTTAGTCGCCTTGTACGACACCCACGGGAGATGGGGTGGTGACAATTGTATTCTGATCTGCCGTCACCGCACGACCAACTAGGATATTTTGAGATAGCAACCCCATTTTGATTGTCTGCAAGCGATGGGTGGAAAGTTCTTGCCTGTTCCCTTGGTTAAATGACAATGTGTATACTACACCCGTGTGTGGCTGCCCCATAATACTTTTCTTTATCTTTTGTATGTAAAATTTATTCATAAATGACGCCTCTTTGTCCTCAAAGTATTAAGTGTAGTAATATTATGTTTCAACAACTTTAAACCTACCGCCAGCGTTTCGTCAAATCCCTGTCTCATTTGTCATGTCATCTACCAACCCAGAGAAAGGTTCACGGCTTTTCGCCAAAAACAATGCTGCGTTAAATGGATTGTTTTGTCCTAATTTCATTTGCCAAAAACAAAGCTCAGCTAAATGCGTTATTCTGTCCTAATTTCATCCAAATCTCACCTTCATCCTCGGGTTCTTCACTATGACCATGCCACTGTTGTCGGTCCAGGTGATGTCAGGCCTCGGGTGTCCCCTGGCTTTGCAAGGCAAAACTATTGTGTTCCCGATGGTGTCCAAGAAAGCCTTGTACCAGACCAGTATGTGAGGCTCGCGAGGCAGCAACTTAGATCGTTCCGTTGCTTCCACCGCCTTGCCTGTAACTTTGATTTGGTTTTGTCCATTATTGTCTAATGCAGCGTTTATGGTGATGATGACATCATCTAGAATGAGTGGAAGACCGAAGAAGCTATAGATGGAAGATCATCATCATCGTCGTCATTACGTCATCCCATCATCACGAAGAATATAAGGGTGAATGAGCAATAACCTACCACGCTGGCC
The DNA here is from genome assembly GCA_963931975.1 of Cataclysta lemnata. Classification (NCBI taxonomy): domain Eukaryota; kingdom Metazoa; phylum Arthropoda; class Insecta; order Lepidoptera; family Crambidae; genus Cataclysta; species Cataclysta lemnata. The sequence goes on from OZ008364.1 coordinate 7,866,213, forward strand.
TAGTGCTTATTGGTGTGTAGTAACGATTGCAGATACGGGGCCAACAGCTTAACATGCCTCCCAAAGCACTCAAGAACTTGAGATAGAAAATTTTTGGTCGCCCATGGCCCCCGGCCTCGGCGAACATTGCTTAGTTTACGAAATTTCAGGCCAACCACGCTAAGCCTTGCACTATCGAGCTCCTCCCTACTGTCATGTAAAAGATGATAAGAGAAAAAGAAGGAAGTTCATGCTGAGCTTACGTCTGACAGAAGAGAACAGAAGAGGAAGATGTGTTGCGCCAACCCCAGATAGAGTGGGATATGGAGAAGCAGTTCTGATAGATATAACGGAAGAGAAAGCCATGTTGCAACGAACGTAGTGTGGGATAAGGAAAGATAAAAATTTGACTAACACTAACTCACCTGTGCTATAGACGATTGTATTCGCTCTCGCCACTTTGTTGCCAGAGGAAGCGAGACAGGTGTAGAAGTCGACCCCCTCTGTGTGTGTCACTAAGAGGGTCGAGTTGACCCGACCCAGTGAGGTAGGATTCGATTCTATCACTTCATTGGATTCTGTGTCGTGCTGTAACAGAGAACAAAATGCTCAAGTGAAGAAGAAGAGCGTGTGATGACGGCAGAGCAGAATACAACTGTCACCACCCCCCATCTCTCCCGCGGGTGTTATACATACAAGGCGACAACGGCGGGTCCCGATATTTTATCTACTATTCGATTTTAATTTTAACATTATATAAATGTTAGAAAAATTAGTACAAAGAGTATGTCTTGAGGCGGAAATCGAACCCGCGTCCGCTGCTATCCGGGCAGGTGCCTGACCGCTCGGCCACCCAAGACAGTGTCTTGTAGTGCCCAAAATCTTTGTACTAATTTTATCTACTGTTAAAAGAAAGCTTACTAAAGTTTAGTTGCTTGGATATTTTAGTTATATTACGATAAATAACAGAATTTGCTAAGTAACTAAGCTGAAGTACGACTATCTTCAACTGTTGATAGAATATTGGGACCCGCAGCGATAAGTAATAGGCAGTAGCGTTCCTCTTACATACTAGCAATGTACTGTGATTTCTGAGCCCGATGGATGGCAACAGGCTCGCCACCTATTACATGGGACCTAAGCTAATTGGCGAAACGTGGGCGTTTATTCACCTCTGCTTACCCCTTTGGGGGTATATAGGGGCATAGCGGTGATTTGTGTATGTAAAAATGTGTATAAAGAAAATTGTGGTTAGAAAAAGTTCGAAAAATTATAATCTTGATACGGGTATCGAACCCGTGTCCTCTGCAATCAGGGCATATGCCTATACCACCCCCGCATCAAGACTTAGTCTCGACATTAATGCACGGAAGTGAAAATGTAAGGCTGAGAGATCCATTGTACAATATGATGTGATTTGGTTTGGTTTGAGAAAAGAGTTACTGCCGCACTCAGAGACGTCAAATAACGTTAATGAGTACTTAACGTCAAAAAATGACAATTCAAAACTAGTCGCTATTCTTGCCGGGTCTATGGTCTAGATGTGAATGAAAATTTTTGACATTAAATACTCATTAAAGTTAATTGACGTCTCTGAGTGCGGCAGTAAGAATACTAACTGCCGCACTCAGAGACGTCAAATAACGTTAATAAGTACTTAACGTCAAAAAATGACAATTCAAAACTAGTCGCTATTCTTGCCGGGTCTATGGTCTAGATTTGAATGAAAATTTTTGACATTAAATACTCATTAAAGTTAATTGACGTCTCTGAGTGCGGCAGTAAGAATACTAACTGGCGCACTCAGAGACGTCAAATAAGAACAGGGCAGGGAGAAGAAGAATATTAGAAGGCCTAAGCGGATCATCATATTATCTTCATATATCACCTCGTATACGGGCGCGTTGTTTTTGAACCAGCGGATGTTGGGCGCTGGGGATCCTGTAGCCTCGCAGGTTAACTGGACTAAGCTGCCCGGCCTGTGCGCGTATGTCGCATTCAACTGCTGCCCCAGCATGAGGAACCTACGCAGTCCCTGCTGCTTTGTCGGTGACGCTGGAAGAAATTAACGGCAATCAGGGGCCTCATTAAAACTCTAAACGCGACTCAATTCCTATTGTTAAAGTGAGGCTATAAGCCGAGTAGAGAGCAGTGCCGTCCCGTTTAGTCACCCGCGTTTGGATCGCACTGATACTTCATGGTACGGCCACTGGAATCTTCAAGCCGTGTGGTGTCGGCTGAGCAGAATAGAATATTGTAACCATCCTCATCGCTCCCGTGGGTGTCGTACAAGGCCATTTTTTATGCCAGACAGGGACGCTCTTGCTCTTCATCTCACCTGATGGTAAGTGACCATAAGGGCCGTAGATTGGAATCGAACTTCACCTGGAACCCTCAACTACAGAGGGGCTGGCAATCATATAACAAATTATCGGAACACAATAATGCTGTTAATATTATTATTAAGGGGGCAGATTTTGATAAGATGGTGGTAGCTAGCCAGGCGGACTTGAAAAAAGTCCCACCACCAACCAAACCGAGCATAAATTTGTAATATTGGCCGAGAGGCCTTTACAGCATCTAGCAGTTTTTGGGGGGTTTTAGCGATTCAAGCCTTGCAATCGAGCACTGAGAGGATTTCCCCATAGCCTGATGTACAAACAGAAATCAAATCATACATTTAGGTAAATAACTCACAATCAGATTCTATACTGTTTCCGAAATCCAGTAATTTGAGATGTCTGTTCACGTTCGCTGAGCGGCATCCGGTGCCCAATACCGCAACGGAGATTATCAGGAACAAGTGGTACATATTTCTATCTTCTATTAATACTGTAGAGATTCAAGCTGAAGCGTTGTGGTGTCGAAAACTGAAACAAATTGATAATAAACTGTTATACTTCGACTAAGTCATAAACCGCCTCCGTGGTCTAGTGGTACGCCCACCGGAATGAAGATCCAGCGGGCCCGGGTTCGATCTCCAGGGTGGTACAAATTTGTGCTCGGTTTGGTTGGTGGTAAGACTTCTTTGAAGTCCGCCTGGCTAGCTACTGCCATCTTATCAAAATCTGTCGCCATAATAATAATGTTAACTGCATTATTGTGTTCCGACAATTGTGATAAGATAGCCAGCCCCTCTGTGGTTGAGGGTTCTAGGTGAAGCTCGATTCCGTCTTCAGCCCTTATCGTCACTTACCATCAGGTGAGATGTAGGGCAAGAGCTTTCCTGTCTAACATTAAAAAAAGTCGATCGAAGGAAATGCTCAGAAAAGATGGTACTTAAACTTATAGCACAATAAATAAGGTTATCATCACCAGCCTTTCAATGTGATGTTTCTATTGAAAACCATTTGCAATACCTAACGGTAACTAAGGGCCGGTTTTTTGATGCATAGTTAACTCAACCAATTGTTACTAATGTTTAATACAATTAAATATCAGACAGATATACAACCATTGGGTAACAATTTATCACAATAGGTTGAGTTGACTACATACATAAGTCACGTCTATATCCCCGAAGGGCTAGGCAGAGGTGAACTAGTACCCACGTTTCGCCAATTATGTTAGAACCCAAGTAATAGGTGGCGAGCCTATTGCCATTTATCGGGCACAAAAGTCGCAGTACTATTGCTAGGTGATATAAGAGGAACGTTGCTGCCCATTCCTCATCGCTGATTTATCCTTAGTCGCCTTGTACGACACCCACGGGAGAGATTTGGGGTGGTGACAATTGTATTCTACTCTGCCGTCATGGCTTGAGTTGACTATGTATCAAAAAACCGGACCTACGTAATGGAATAGTCTATCGAAGGAACTCTGACTGTTAGCAGAAGACGGTACTTCAAGCATAATAAGAAACATTCATTTATTTATTTCATACAAACATACATATATAAATCACGCCTATATCCCCGAAGGGTTGGTCAATTAACACTCACGCTTCGCCAATTAGGTTAGGTCCCATGTATATGATCGCAAACTCTTACTAGTTTGCAAGCCTATTGCCATTTATCGAGCAATGAATTAGCAGTAGGTATATTGCTATATGGAAAAATAGTTTTAAACTTAGTCGCCTTGTACGACACCCGCGTATGGGATTTAGGGTGATGACAATTCTATTGTACTCTGTCACACAGCCAATTATTTATTATTTATTTATTATGCAAATAACATATAAATAAATTACCGATTTAAAACTAAGGGGCTAAAAACTAAATTACAGGTAAAATACCTCGCCTAGGTCTTCTGAGATAGGAAGTGTACCAATAATTTATTTATTAATCATTCTACAGTTATAGTTCGTAGGATTAAGTTACAAGTTATAATTAATTATATTCACAACTCGTAGGTACATTAGTTTATTAGTTAAAATAAGATTTAAAAAAAAAATATTATAAATATTATTAACCTTATAACTGAATATGATTTTGCAAAGAGAACTCCTCATCACAACGAATTTTTTTTCTTCCCAAATTTCTCGAAAATGGAGCGGTTGGAAGTTGGAAAAAACAGGGAATTTCTGACGCACAAATCTTTTTTACAGCTTGGGTACTCCCTGAGTCACGTCACAGGAATGTCGAGAGTTTAAACACCCCTAAATCTTTGTCTATTGGGTGTTGGTAAGTTATTGTTTTTTTTTGTCCACCCAACGGTTTTATTAGTTATCTATGATCTCTAGGGGTGTTCCACGAATTAAGTCTGTGCCTTAAACCGGTGCGGTGGAAACGTTAATTTTAAGAAGAGATTGTAGATCATTAAACTCATCTTCCCTGCTGGCCTGGGAGCGAAAAAATAACGTAGAATAAGCCAGCCCCGACCAATCCCATGGGTGTCGTAAAAGTCGACTAAGAAATATTGCCCAGTGTAGACCAATAAGCACTTTGGGGCTCCCGAATAGTAGAGGGCAAACCACCAACAATAGCATACCCAAAGGTCAGGCAGGCGCCGGCTGTAAAACCTAAGCCAAAACCTTGAGCAGTATGAATTGGAATGTTGTCATTCCAATCACTCTCTCCGTTAATAGGTCTCGCGACATGGTCCGTTCCGTCTATTTTCTAATACATTCATTCATCACTAGCACCTTTACGGTGTGATGGATGATATGAATCAAAAGGGAGTGGATGGCTTGATGACGTCTGACCGATTAGAATAGAAGAGGAAACATACTGAGCCGACCCCAGATAGACTGGGAGTAGGGCATGGAGAAGATTATAGACCATTAAACAGATTAACTACCGCACTCAGAGACGTCAATTATCTTTAATGAGTATTTAATGTCAAAAATTTTCATTCAAATAAAGACCATAGACCCGGCAAGAATAGAGACTAGTTTTGTATTGTCATTTTTTGACGTTAAGTACTCATTAAAGTTAATTGACGTCTCTGAGTGCGGCAGTAAGACCGATTGTTTTTTGACATAATTTAAAAATATATAAATTACAAAGAAAATTATGGTTACAAAAAGTTCGAAAAAATTTAGTCTAAAATGATGCGTGAATCTAACCCCCGTCGTCTACAATATGAATATGAGACGTAGAAAGTATTCAATACAACAGTAATATTTTGCATGTAGTTATTCTTTGATGACCAAATGAAAGTGATTTTTTTTGCGATTATACCTATTAATAAGTCAAATTGAGCAAAAATGCTCTTATTATTGTCTGATCTATGACCACAGATTTAATTACAATTAGTACCCCTAAACCAGTTACCGTGTTAAAAAAATTAACAAAAAAGTAGAAGAGTACCTCCGTACCTATAGTTTTTTCTTCTGATCACAATTTGTTACTTCTAATAATTAGGTACTATAAAATAACATCTATCCATCCATTAGGTAATACATCACTTATTTAACAACATTATTTTATGACACAACTGGCCATATAGTGGCATTTTCCCCTGCTACACGTACGGAAAATCGCACTTCCTGAGCAGGGGTTGACAAAAAATGATTATTTTGGTGGTTAGAAAAAGAATTTCGAAAAATTATGATCTTGAGGCGGGAATCGAACCCGCCTGACCGCTCGGCCACCCAAGACACGTGTCTTGGGTGGCCGAGCGGTCAGGCACCTGCCCGGATAGCAGCGGACGCGGGTTCGATTCCCGCCTCAAGATCATATTTTTTCGAAATTCTTTTTCTAACCACCAAAATCTTTGTACTAATTTTTCTAACATTTAAATAATGTTAAAATTAAAAATCGAATAAAAAATGATTACCTTAATTGCCTCGGGCGATAACAAATAAAGCCTCTGATCGCATATATATATCAAATACTAACCATCTGTGAGAATACATTCTTTGTTTTATCGCATTTGGTATATAGTTTAAAAATGTATACATACCTAGTTTTAAAATACTTTTAAAAATGTGTTTTTTTTGTAAAAAAACCATTTTCGCGTAAACTGAGAGAATTTTGACAAAAAACGTCCCGTGAATTCCTAATGTTTCAATGTAAATTACGCAATACTTGTTAAACTATCACTTAACATGAGTTGAGTCAACTGTGATAAAAAAAATCCGCCGAACATCGATCTAATGGCCACATGAAAAATCTAGGCGATTCCATGGACGTAAGTAAAGTTTTATCAATTATTATGTAAGTATTCCTCTACGTGCAGTAGGTCACATTAAATCTAGCCACATTCCGAATAAGTATTGCAATGACTCAGAATGTTAACGTGCCTAGAAGAAACGTAAACTCTAACCTTTGTTCTTAACTTACTACTTTCTGTTAATAGTTCGAGGTAATAATCTACATCAGTTTTTTTACGAAAAATATTGCAGATTTACCGAAACTTGAAAAGAAAGAGAGTACTAATTTATATTTCGTAAGAAAACATGACAATTATTGTTTTAATTTTAAAAAGCAGTATAATTGGCATGAAAAATTTCATGTCTGAATTTTATTTAAAAATATTAAGTATTTTAATTGTACAAAAAATATAAGTCAAAACACAAAACCTTTCTAAAACAACAAAAAGTCCACACAAAAAAAATAAATAAAAAAAAAATACCTTTCGTTTCCAACGAATTTTCCAGACTCTGTAACCACACTATGTTTAACACCACAGATGAAACGATATGAGAAATGAAAAAAGTTCACAAATAAAAAAAGGGGTTAAAATTAAAATTTGGCTGTTGTTTCTTTCATGAGTACGGCTGGCACACAAGAGCAAAGTCCAGATTGAAATGGTCACGCATTGTAAAACGTCAGTTTATATAGACGAGATGCAACAGGAGCGTAGTAAGGGGTTGCTCGATTGAGGCAAGAAAATGCACACAGTAGTATTTCTAATTAAATTGCAAACAAATGTTTTGAATCGGATTAAAAATTAAAAAAAAACTTTTAAACACAAACGGTGCTATTCAAGACGTAGATTGCATAAGAACTATTGCCAAAGCAGTGAAAGCATCAGATTTAATTAACACTTTTCAAACAAAACACTCCATTTTTTGTATTAACACAGAAATTGTTTTATTGATTTGTTTTATAGTAACGATGTCGGTATTACTGAATCACTCAGAACAGATTGTGGGCGCTTTGTCCAAATCGAAAGGCGACTTTTTACTGGCAAAGAAGAGAACACATTAGTAATAAACCAATCAATCAATCTAATAAACTTTTATGACGCGTATTCAGATTTCTGAAGCCGGGAAAGCTATATGTTTTATTTAAAAAATTACTTTCTATTTGTTATGAGCTCTATGCAAGTCCATTGTACTTATTTTAGTTTGAGACCACACCCTTACCGGTACAGAGTTGCCATTAATATTATAAAAATACTATTTGAGTAGTTCTCACTGTTATATGACGTGGTAGATTAAGGAAACACCACTCACAGCTTTTTTACCTGATAGTAATCTTTCTTCTGATAAACAATTGAGTAATGAAAATATTTTTATCAGTCTTGCTACTGACATAGTTGAATATAAATAGAATACGTCATAATTTTACGGCGATGATTTGCAACGTCAGAAAGGTAATCTCCGATTATCTACATATTTCTTTGTTATCAGTTGTCAAGGACAAATATTTAACAATACGAGGCTTTATAATAAAAATGTCTACGAGATATCAAATTAAACTATTTATGATCTGAATAAAACGTATAATAGATATCAAATGTGCTTAGTTCATTAGTTGAAATTTGTTTATTCATTTAAAACTCGAATTTACTTCAATGAAGCCTTATTTTACATTGCATAGCACTACTAACCATATCTTACAGTCTACGTTAAACCTGAATAGACATTTTCCAAAAAACTGTTAAATATGACGTAAGTCATGTTCTTTTGATATTTAACGACAAAACTATTTTGTGGTATTTACATATTTATAAGAAAAGACAAACCAATATTTTCTTCGGATAACAGATGCAATTTCTGTTTGCCATGGGAAATCTAAGCGTAATCGGTATTTAAAATATTTTGGTAAGTATGTTTTGGACGACATGCGCATTTCCACGACGGCCTGGGGGCGAAAAAATTACGTAGAATGTGCCAGCCCTGACTCACCCCAGGGGTGGCGTAAAAGTCGACTAAGGGAGATTGCCCGGTGTAGACCATTATCCACCTAGGGACACTCGAATGGTGGAGGGCAAACCACCAACAACAGCTCACCCAAAGAGGGTTGGTAATGAAATTGGTCTAAAACCAAGCCAAAACCATGAGCAATATAGATTGGAAAGTTGTCGACATGATCCTTTCCATAATTTTTCCATACATTCATTAATCACCAGCACTCCGTTGTGATTGATGATATGCATCAAAAGGGCCACGGCCTTTTGATTGATATAATATGGTTTGATGACGTTGATTTTCGTTGACGAAACATACGCCGACCCCAGATAAGTAGGGCAGATAAGAAGATTATGATTTGTAGACGTCATTTGATGAGTAGGGATAGGCACTACGGCACTATTCATTGAATGGATTCCAACATTAGAACCTAAACTATTTGATTTTAATTTTAACATTATATAAATATTAGAAAAATTAGTACAAAGATTTTAGTGGTTAGAAAAAGAATTTCGAAAAATTATGATCTTGAGGCACATAATGTTTAATTAATTTTTCTAACATTTATATAATGTTAAAATTAAAATCAAATAGTTTATAAAGCAAACCCAAGCTTAACCGAACGCACGGTATTTGTAAAAATATCTGTTTTGGAATGTTTGAAATTTATTTCTACATTGCGAGGGTACCCGTTGGCTTACAACGTGAAGTGTAAAGGTTAGAAGAATTTCGGCAAGTTAATTAGTATCTTGGGTGGCCGAGCGGTCAGGCACCTGCCCGGATAGCAGCGGACGCGGGTTCGATTCCCGCCTCAAGATCATAATTTTTCGAAATTCTTTTTCTAACCACTAAAATCTTTGTATTGGAACCTAATTTGGACCTTATGATGGGAATATACAGGCGTCAATTTTGTATGTATTGCGAGGTAACTATTTTGACTAGTGTGCCGTGTGGTGACAAATGCAACTGTCACCACCCCCTATCTCTTGGAAGTCGTACAAGCCGACTGATGGCTGCGATGAGTAATGGGCAGCGATCCTTTTATACCACCTACCAATTTATGTACCCAATACACAATAAATGGCATTAGGCTCGTACCTATTAGGTACAGGGACCTAACATAATTGGCGTAACGTGGGTGTTCATTCGTCTCTGCCTACCCCTTCGGGGAGAAATTGGCTGACTTATGTATGTATGTATTAACGCTACAATGTAGAGTAAGGCTGACAACGTTATAGGTGGTAGGTAATTTTCCACGTGCAATATCGTAATCAGTGAAGCGATGCGTTTCTACCAATATTATCTTATGTTATCGAAATGTATTGTAAGTGTTCCTTCATGATACCTACTTACATTTTCTCTTGTTTTCAATCAAGCGCTGGTATCTATAGTTAATAGAGCGAAAAGTTAATGTTAACCTGCAGATAAAGTGTCATAAGCGTGTAATATTAATTTTATTGTAGTTTTGATAACAGTGATAAAAATTACTATTCTTATCATGCTATCTTATCTCCCATGCTGACCTGGGAGCGAAAAATTAACGATTGTGCAAGATTGTGTTAGATGGAAAACCACCAACAACTTAGCTTACAGAAAGAGGGATGTTATCAGTCTGTAAACCTATCTATTAAGCCAAAACCTTGAGCAGTATGGATTGTTCTCTCGACTTTCTTTTCTTTCTTTCTTTCTCTCCTTCCTTCTCCTTTCCAATAAAGGTATTTCTTCTTCTTTCTTTTTATTTCCATCACTTTTGTATACATTAATTCAAATTCACTTCTACGGTGTGATGAATGATATACATCGAAATGGCGTTTTTCCGGTAGTAACAAACTTTCCGAAAGCCTTTCGAAGAAAATAGACAAGAATTTAATTTTAGATCGAACTAAAAATGTATTTACGGCTTCAGTCAAGAGCTTTTAAGTAATTCAAGAAAGTTACGGAAAGATAGTTTGAAGTTGTTGAGAAATCGGTAAGCCAGATAAACTTTTAACCAAGTTTTATTATATAGGCTGAACAAAGGTTTCGTTATAAATCATCTATCATCGTGGTGTATTTTTAATTCCGGGGATTAAATTGAATAGTTAGTCTATTAAAGAAGGTCCAGATCAAGAGTACCCGAAACCGATGGGCATGCATGAAGACATTAATGAGATTGGATGAAGCGAAAGAAGCAGGTATGTAAGGATCGTAGGAAATAGAAAGATCCTCTGCCTACTCCTGCGGAAGAAAGACGTGACGTATATAAATTGGTTTATAGCTACAATATCTGCTGTATAAATACTTGGGAAAATTGTCAAAACAACTGTACTAATGTATTAAATAATATATTACATAACGCCATGCCTTTTTTCCACAAGGGTTGGCAGATATCACTTGTTTTCAGTTGCTACGATGCTCATATAGGTACTTTTTTCATTCAAGTTTTAAGTAGTCTTGACCTGGCCATTTTTAAAAGGATTTCATGATTCTTTTTGATTATGAAAAACCCACCTAGGCATTCCCCTTCCTATTTTTCCAGTCATTTTCGAAAAATAATTCCTGTTTGTCAGTCTGTATGTATTTATCAATTCAATAAAAAATTACTAAGATCTTCGATCGATGAGTTCGTTCAATCATTTTCTTGTAATGATAAGCTTTAATGTCTTAATAAATTTAAAACACACAATGATGGAAGTCTTGTTTGAGTGTGGCATTTTTGTATTATAAGTGGGATATTTAATATTAAAGTAGCCGACCCATTTTGCCACAGCCTGTATAGCACAAATAAGAAAGAGATCAAATTCACTTAAAATTACTAAGTTTTCTTCAGACCTAAATGTAGTTAGGAAAATGAAATAAATCCTTATCGCCACTTTTATATTATTAACTAGTGGTCGCCCGCGGCTTCGCTCGCGTTAATGTCGGTTATTATACAGTGTGGAAAGGAAGGGTGGGCCCTGTAAGGGAAAGTACTTTAAATCTTTAAAATATCCCAATTTACTGAAAGGAATCATTCCCTTATTTTTAAAAAGAAACATAACAGCATTCACAAAATTCTCAAAAAAGCTAACCCGAACCGGGAATCGAACCATGTAAAAAATAAAAAAATAATAACACTCGCCATTTTATTTTACTAATCGATGCTGAAGATGTTAACGATAATTATTCTCTCAGTAACATAGGGTCTTAGAAAAAAAATGGGCCCTTGCCCATGGTTTCTTTCCACACTGTATAGCCTATATCCTTCCTCGATAAATGAACTATCCAACACAAAAATATTTTTTCAATTTGAATCAATTGTTCCTGAGATTAGCGCGTTCAACCACCCAAACAAACAAACTCTTCAGCTTTATAATACAAGTGTAAATTATAACGGTGTCCATTTTAATTTCTCTAATTCCATATGATATAATAAAACTAGAATGACTTTTTCCGTGTAAATTTTGTTATCAAAGTTAGGATAGTGAGTAGAACCTTTTGAGGTCAGCAACTAACTGCCGCACTCAGAGACGTGAATTAACTTTAATGAATACTTAATGTCCAAAGAATTCATTTAAATCTAAACCATAGACCCGGCAAGAATAGCGACTTGTTATGAATAGTCATTTTTTGACATTAAGTACTCTTAAACGTTAATTGCCGTCTATGCGTCCGACAGTAAAATGCTTTATGCATCATCATTGTTAAGTTAGAGCGGTTAATTAGATACTATAGATGCAGCAATTTTTATAAAAAAGCGTTGTAAAAAGTCGCTTTCAATATTTGGAAACCAGGAATATAGAAAAAATTCTCCATCTTCTTCATCGATAGAAGAAGAAAGCCGACTAAAAAGACTAAAACCATCACCAAAGGTGAGCTTTTGAGGCCTATGCCTTATAGTGGACTGTTGACGGTTGATGAGGTGACGATTATATTCTTTTTATGTCACACCTGACCATAAAGTGGATTTTTTCGCCCGCTACGCGTACGGAAAACCAACTCCCTGGTCAGTGGATGGCATAAAACTGTGATCTTACCTCGGGCGATAAAAATGAACGCCTCAGATCGCATATTTATCGCCCCCGCCCTCAGCTAGGGCATCAAATACTTGCGTTCTGAGACATTCTTTTTTTTATCGCCCTGTGTATATGTCGTGGCCAAATCGTAGAATTGATCACTTCATGATGTGGCCGACCATTTCATGAAATGGTCGGCCACATCATGAAGCGATCAATTCTACGATTTGGCCACGACATATATAATCTACTATTGTTCCCTCTCCATCACTATTTCAAGTCACCAATAAGGTCCACCCGTCCCCACTTTTTGAGCTAGCATTGGGAATCAATTTGCCGATCATTCACCTTGCGCTAAAATCTCCCGTAGCACAGTCCCGCAAAGAAAACAGTCTGCTTCCGGCGGACGTATCTATACTAATATTAGAAAGATGAAGAGTTTGTTTGGATGGTTGGCTGAACGCGCTAATCTCAGAAACTACTGGCTCAAATTTAAAAAAAATATTTTTGTGTTGGATAGTCCATCTATCGAGGAAGGCTATAAGGCTATATAATAACCGACATTAACGCGAGCGAAGCCGCGGGCGACCACTAGTTTGAAAATAAATTTGAATTAAATTAAATCACCCTTGAGCTGCCCGAGTCCGGCTCTGGTGAAAGCCGTATGCGCTTTCATGAATTTTAAATAGGCGTCCCTTCATGTTTCAGCGTTCTGGAGCGTATGTTGAATTGGGCCCAGCGCTGGGCGAACAAATGGTGATTTTGACTATCAGTAATTCCTTTAGTGTTTTTCAAGGAACTAAATATAACATGCGGACTTGAAAGAAGTCATAGCACCGAGTAAAAATTTGTACTCTCCTGGGAATCGAACCCGGGACTTCCGGTGGGCGAACCGCTAGACCACGGAGGCAGTCAAATTTAGATTAATTGAGGCGGATCTTTCATAATTAATTTGAAATTCTATTAAAGAAGGGCCAGGTCAAGATTACCCGAAATCGCCGGGTATGCATGAAGACATCAATGAGATTTAATGAAGCGAAAGAAGTGTAAGGATCGTAGCAAGTGGAAAGAAGTGATCTCTGCCTAACCCTATGGAAGGAAGGCGTGACGTATGTATGTATGTAAGTATGTATGAAAAGTCACCCGCGAATACCTCAGTACCTACACAGGGCAACATACTCTGTGAATAGAATTGTTGGAAGCCGAATCAAGATAATTATTGCAATTGACGTCTACACCAACATGTACTGATGCAGTTGTTCATCTTTTTATTGAGTAGGTACTCTCCAACTGGGCCATTTCAAATTTGAACCTTATCACGAGGCGTTAGGGTCCTCAACGGCGCAGTGCAACGGCAACTCTCTTGACATTTCTCTGCAACAATGTAAGGCTTTGACGTCATTGGTTGGAATTACTTTATGTATAAGGTCTCAACCTATGAACATTACCTTTTCTTTGAAGACTTCGAAATACAAATCATTATTATGCAATACTGTTCGGGATGCCGACGAGTGAAGGGTATGGCTTTACATCATCATCATCGTCATCATCACTAGTCCTTTAATATCCCACTGCTGCATGCTGTGGCACAGGCTTTTCCTTTGGATGAAAGAATATAGGGAGAATGGGTCATAACCCAAAACGCTGGGTCAATGCGGATTGATGGGTGTAATGACTGCAGATGTAGCCAGGACCAAGGGCTTAACGTGCCTTCCGAAGCACGGAGGAACTCGAGATAGAGATCCAATGACTGGCAGTAGCGGCTTAGTTTGCACAATGGCAAGCCGAGCGGACTATGCCACTGCGCTAGCGAGCTCCTTGGATTTATGTATGTATGTATGTAATTTCTAGTCTTCTATGCTGGCCTGGGAGCGAATAAATTAATAATGATTTTAATTAATAAAAATAGAATAGGCCAGCCGCGACTCATCCCATGGGTGTCGGAAAAGTCGACTAAGGGAAATTGCCCGAGGTAAGCCAATAAGCACCTTGGGGCACCCGAATGATAGAGGGCAAACCACTAACAACAGCATACCCAAAGAGAGTTGGTTTCAGGCAGGCGGCCGGCTGTAAAACCTTAGCCAAAACCTTGAGCAGTATGGATTGGAATGTTGTCATTTCAATCACTCTCTGTTCATCAGTCTCTCGACATGGTCCGTTCCATTTCTTTTCTATACATTCATTTATCACTAGGATCTTTACGGTGTGACGGACGATATGAATCAGAAGGGATTGGATGGCTTGATGACGTCTGACCGATATGAATGAAAGAGGAAACATACTGCGCCGACCCCAGATAGACTGGGAACAGGGCAGGGAGAAGAAGAAGACGTAATTTAGTACAAAGATTTTGGTGGTTAGAAAAAGAATTTCGAAAAATTATGATCTTGAGGCGGGAATCGAATCCGCGTCCGCTGCTATCCGGGCAGGTGCCTGACCGCTCGGCCACCCAAGACACTAATCAACTTGCCGAAATTCTTCTAACCTTTACACTTAACGTTGTAAGACGTAATTTATGTATGTATGTAATTTTTAGACTGTTAAGCCTGGCGAGCCAAATACTATAGGGACATTTGGCTTTAAGTATGTGGGGGGCGGGGGAAACTGATTGAGGCCTTGTTTGAATACCAAAGTCGGGTGATTTCATATTTAGATTTGGTAGAATACGCCGCGACCCCGTTCAGGAATATCAAAATCAAATTATCACAGAGTTTTCTGAATTGTTAAGTTGTGGAATAAATAGGTCTCAGGCGTGTGGTGACGGCAGAGCAGATAACGATTGTCACCACCCCCATCTCTCCCGCAGGTATCGTACAAGGCTTAAGCAGCGATTAGTAATGAGCAGCGTTCCTCTTATACCTTCTAGCAATATACTGAGATTTACTTGACCGATAAATGGCAATAGACTGGCCACCTATTACATGGGACCTAACATGGGCGAAACGTGGATGTTTAATACTCTGCCTACCCCTTCGAGGATATCGGTGTGATTTATGTATTATTAAAAAAAACGAAATTGTAATTTTTTTTCTTCACAATTTATTTGGTTGGTAAAACAAAATTTACTTAAGGAAATTTCGAAAATTAACTTTACAATTTTGAATTTTTGATGTCACCCTAGTTTTTTTTATCACTAACTTACCAGAGGTAGTGTTACAAAAATCATTGGAATTTTGATTGTTCAAAGCGATAAATAGCTATAAAATAACTAGCCTTATAGGCTTATTCAATTATTCAAATTAGGTTACAATCCAATGATTTTTCACAGTTCAACGCGATAAATGGCTATATCATATCGTGTTTCGGCTGTAACGTGTTGTATAAATGTTAGTTTGATTATCTCAATCTCAAGACCCATTGTCGACCATCCTACGTCCAGAACCTTCGCGAATACTCCAACAGTCTCCAGGCATTGCATCCCAGCTTTCCCATTAACGAGCACTAAATCAATCGAGCCATCGATCGAGCCGCCACTTGAAGACCGATGGATGACAATTGGCGACCAACCGCGGACCAAAGGCGCCGGATTATTATTGCCACTGATTGCCTCCACTTTCTCAATGAGCCACTCGTTGACACTTCCCCCTCAAAGCCTGGGTGTCCAGCCACATTGTATATTGACAGGCCATGATTCATCATCGTTTCTTGTTATAATCACAAAGTTTATTGCATCATATTGGTTAGTGTTCCATGCTGGCCTGGGAGCGAAAAAATTACGTAAAATGTGTCAGCACCGACTCATCCCATAGGTGTAGTAAAGGTCGACTAAGGGAGATTGCCCGGTGTAGACCAATAAGCACCTTGGGGCACCCGAATGGTGGAGGGCAAACCACCAACAACAGCATACCCAAAGATGGTTTGTGTAGGGCGGCCCGCTGTAAAACCTCAAGAAGTTTTGATTGAAAATTGATTATCACGTTGTCGACATGGTCCTTTCCGTCTTTTTTCTATAGATGTGTTCATTCATCACTAGCACCTTTCCGGTGGATGATTTGAATGAAAAGGATAAAAAGTATGGATTGGAATGTGTCATTCCAATAATTCTCTCCATTCATCGGTCTCTCGACATGGTCCTTTTCGTGTCTTTTCTATACATTTGTTAACCACTAGCGCCTTCCTTCCGTTAGTGATGGATGATATGAATTAAAAGGAAATGGATCACCTGATGACGTCTGATTGATATTAATGGAAAAGAAAACATACTGCGCCGACCCACTGGATAAACTGGGAACTTAGGCTGTTAACTTTAGGATAGATAGATTAGATTAGATAGGTGTGACACTGAAAAGTGATAGGTTATGCTCATTGGTCAGAAAACTTGCTTGAAGATGACGGAAAACAATTATTTCTACTTATTTTAAGTCGCAGCTCTATTGAGTTTCTAAATAGTAAGGAAACACATCCATTTTTGAGGCCATTTTTCCATACAAACGTTGTTTGATTTCCTCCCTGGATAATGACAGTAGAATGATATAATTTTTGTTGAATATATGGGCACTATTAGCATGTCCATATGATTACCTTCTTTTCATAAATTAATTATTAAAAAAGATATCAATGTTCAATATTTGTACCGAATATTTGTAACTCAAACGAAGCGAACGGGCCACAGATACAATTTGACACGTGTATGTAGACGGAAATGTATACCATGTATATATGCAACAAGGTTCTGGAGATATAGGAATATAAAATTGTAAAGTTTGACCTCAGAAATAAAAAAAAATATTACACCTATCAGCCAAACGCATAACGGTCTTTCACGGACAATTCCGAATGCTATTATAGAACGTTACTGCAAGAAAATTAGAGAAATTATTACACGCAAAAAGAGGTCAGAATTATTGCAAAATATCATATCTTGGTGCTTGAATACCTTTTTTAACATTTAACTTCTTCTTCCTCCCCTGTTCCCAGTTTACTTATACCGATCGGTAGACGTCATCAAGCCATTCATTTCCTTTTAATTTTTATATCATCATCAATCACAGCGCAAGGTGCTAGTGATGAAGATTACAATATTCCAATCCACATTGCTCTAGGTTTTGGCTTTGGTTTTATATTCGGCCGTCTGCCTGACAAACCCTCATTGGGTATTTATTTCTAACATTTACCTATTTAATGGTCAAATAAGCACGAAATAATAAAATGTTAGTGTTTGAATACGGCGCCTGTTTCACAATCGACATGTAAGTTCTAAGTAGCTTACTACGCAGATCATTTGAAAGTTGTTATATGAAATATATGTAAATTTAACTGCCAAGTAACCTACTTCGAACTTGCTTGTCGATTGTGAAACAGGCCCTTAATCTAAAAGTTATAACATCAAAATGTCGTTTTCAAATATATGTGGCTACTGTTTTATGCATATCCTTGGAATATAATCCTCCTTATACATGTTCTAACTTTGAGTAAGAACATTGGATCCTAAGAAGTAATCAAGGTTGTTATAATAAACATGATTCAACTATCATGTAAAACTCATCTTTTATTTAAGAGTTAACTGAAAAACTGTGTCGCATTGAATAAGAAATTGGTTTTAACGGTTTATCCCACTGTGTTCTTGTCCCTATATGTATTCGTCTACCAATAAGTAAAGCTTCTGTCCTCAACAATGGAGACATAGTATATATACATATCGGTCGTAATTCTTGAACTATTGCGGGAAATGAGCATTTTAGGCTCGAGTTCACCAAAACGTAAAACGAGCGTTTATTATTTAACCGTCGATTTTTGACATTTTATCGTATGAAAGAACTGCCAAAAGCTGATGGTTATCTTTTAATCGCTTGTTTTATTACAAAGATTTTTCTAACATTTATATAATGTTAAAAAAAAAAAAATTAAAGTATTGATTTTAGGTAAAGGAGATACGTAAAAACAACGTGGTGTAGTTTTTCAAAAATAGTCATCATGCCTATGGGCGACACTTTAATTAACCTCCGGATGTTCCTTCGGAGATAAAAAAGCTTGATTTGTGTATCTATACTTCTATTCTAATACATATCATAAAGCTGAGAAATTTGGTTTTTTGGTTGGTTGGTTAAACGCGCTAATCTCAGAAGTTAATGGTTCAAATTGAATAATTTTTTTGTGTTGGATAGTCCATTTATTGAGGAAGGTTATAGGCTATTTAACAACCGACATTAAGGCGAGCAAAGCCGCGGGAGATCACTAGTAATTGTATAACCCATCTCTACTCTTATCTCTACTATTTTTTTTCTTGGACACACGGGTTTCGGTTGTCTTGACGATTCTTAAGTGTATTGTAATCATACCAGGGGGCCTAGACAAAGTAACATACCGACAAAGATAACGAAGTTCGATAAAGCAAAATGTATGGGATTTGACGTAAGTCGTCGTGAAATCAGGTGACCAAAATCGTCTTCGTAAGTTCCTAGTTATGTTGGTAGCGCAAGCTAAGACGCTGTAGATACCAAAGTTATATGGCCGCCCGTGACGAACTTCGACACGTTATCGTTATGAAACGATTGCCACTTGGCTGCGGGCCCTGATATGATAAATCATTTTTGACTTGACTTAAAATTTGAAAACTGGGAGATCGTCGCGCAGGCGCCACTACTGGCAACCCGCCTTCTCTGAGAGTTCAAAAATCCTACCAACCATCCCAGATAGATAATAGATAAAACAAACTGACTGACGCTCAGATGCATTGCAGATCTTTCAACGGTTTACAGCTATTTCGCGGTAGCAATAACAAACATTGAGATGTGCTCAGACTCCGGTGAAGATACGAGTGCGCCGATGAAAGAAAAGTAAACATTGCAACGATTGATTGATCTCTCAGGTGGATCTATGGATCCGCTAAGGGTACAATGAGCACCACATGCGGCGAGACAATCTCCCGCCGTTTTAATCCTTAGCTTTTAGGCAATAGAGCGCTTTTTGGAATCGCTACCGTCGATAACCACGTGCTCGTTTCACCGATTTTAGTTTGTTTGCTTATTCTATTTCGACGAGAGGATATTTCTGATTTGGCGCTTTCTTCAGCAATTAAGAGGTTTGTAATCATTCGTTTCGACCAAAATAAATGCAAATGCGTTGCGTTAAGGAAGGGGTGGCTAATTATTTAACTGTTAACGAACTTCTGAGGTCGTCTACGGGTAAGGAGGTCTATCTTTACAGTTAAAAATAAGCTTACTACAGTTCAGTTGCTGGGCATTTTTTTTGTTATATTACGATATATAGATAGGATCTTGTAGGCTACCAAAAATAAGCAATAAATAACAGAAGTTTTTAAGCAACTATAAGCTGTAGGCAGTACCTCTATCTTCAACAATTGATAGAATATTGGGACCCGCCGTAAGTGCGTCACTTAGGTAAACTAAGTAAATGTTTAGCCACATAATAATCGTCTAAAATTCTAAATGCTTGTTTGACAAAGGTTTTATTTGGAAGTGACTTAACACCCAATTAAGTCCCATGTAAAAGAAGGCGAGCCCAATGCCTTTTCTCGGGAACGGAAATCGCAGTATAGCTACTTATTGCTAGGTAGCAAAAGAGGAACGCTGCTGCCCATTACTCATTACTGTCTTAACCCTCATGCCATGTTCGGACTAGGCTAATGTTTTGGTCTAGTGGCGAGTAATTTAGTAGCTAAACTATTCGCTGCTGCCTAAAAATCGTTCGCATTACAGTCGAGTAAAGCTCACAAGTCAGTGGTACTCTGCAAGATGAACTTCCTTGTTTCTTTGCTCCAGCGAAACGACATTTTCACGTCAACTAATGAACTCGACTAAATCGACAGGTTCGGACTTGTTTAGCCGGCGGCCGAGTGAGCACGGACGCGTGGTGGGGGGTGCTATTCGCTACTTACTACTAAAAAAATAGAATAAAATGGATTGACTCGACTAAATTACTTACTAATCCACTCGACAAATTTTTTGGTGTTCAGACACGTTTAGCTACTAAATTACTCGCCACTAGATTAAAGTGCTGGCCTAGTCCGAACAAGACTTAAGGGCCGGTTTTTTGATGCATACTTAACTCAACCAATTGTAAAAAATTCATTGCGTTAACTATGTATCACAAAACCGCCCCTAAGTCGCCTTGTACGACACGACACTCGCGGGAGAGATTCGGGATAATGACGATTTATTGTATTCTGCTCTGCCATCATAACACGGCCATTATAGCCGTATGGTGACGGCAGAGTAGAATACAATTGTCACCACCCCAAATCTCTCTCATGGGTGTCGTACAAGGCGACTAAGGATAAAACAGTGATGAGGAATCGGCAACAGCTTCCCTCTTATACCACCTAGCAATGTACTGCGACTTTTGTGCCCCATAAATAGCAATAGGCTCGCCACCTATTACATGGGACTTAACATAATTGGCCCCTTCGTGGATATAGGCGTAGTTTATGTATATATGCATTATTCAACTTTCAAAATGACTGCCCTTTTTTAATAACCACTAGCTTTTCATTTTATTCTGCTTTCAGACTCCTTCTTTGAAAGAAGTTCTTTTATGCTCAATTTTCTCTTCCGCTTCGGTCACCCTACCAAA
Source organism: Cataclysta lemnata (assembly GCA_963931975.1). Lineage (NCBI taxonomy): Eukaryota > Metazoa > Arthropoda > Insecta > Lepidoptera > Crambidae > Cataclysta > Cataclysta lemnata. The sequence continues at coordinate 7,887,219 of OZ008364.1, forward strand.
AAAAGAACTTCTCCCTACGTAGCTACTAAGACGTTACATTGTAAGGTTTCCGCGAAGAATCCAATTGTGGCCATTGCGGGCAAAATCCGATCGCTCCCCGTTAATTCGATCTAAATCAGAGTGTGTTTATTAAATTGCTCGCATACCGAACTTTCTATGCGGCTATTCTGGTCTGGGAGTCATGCGCTATGAATCTGGGCTTCATGGGTTTGGCACGTCAGGTCGTTACTTCATGTTGATACTTAACACGTAGTAGGGATTCCGTTAACGGCGAATTTGATTCGGGTGCAGCTGTTTCCTTATTCTTCTTCTTAGGCTTGAGTTCACCAACACTTAAACAGGCGTTTATTATTTACCCGTCGGTTTTCGACATTGTATCGTATGGAAGAACTGTCAAAAACTACCAGTTATCTTTAAATCGCCTGTTTTATTGTTGATGAGCTGATGACCGGCCTTGAAAAAGATAATTGTTGTTAGTAAATTGCAATGTGTTGTCATCACATTGGATTTTATAAAGACAGTCCTTATAAATTTCATTACTTCCTTTTCTTTCTGCCCTTATTCCGCTCTAGGCGGGGTCGGCACAACTTTTTTCTTCTTCCTTTCCTCTCGCTATTATATCCTCCTTTACACAATCCATCCATGTTTTCTTTGGTCTTCCTCTCCTTCTACGTCCTTCCACGTGCATACCTAACATTCTTTTGCCAACATAACTTTCATCCCTTCACATACCATGACCTAACCATCCATCTCTAGTGCTATCTGTCACTATTGCTACTTTCAAACTTCCCCAGATATAAGTACTCATTCCTTATCTTGTCTCTCCGTGTTACACCACACATCTATCTTAACATACGCTCTGTTACATGCACTTTTCTTCAGCCTTCAGCCATCAGCCTTCTTCAAAGCCTCACATTCTAATCCATACATGACAACATAACTTTCATTTCTATCATCCACTATTAAACATAGATTTAAAATTATGGGCGTATGTGTATCAATAAGTTTGTTTCTAACAGAAATATAAGTTGCTTAAGTATGACCAACGCCTTCTGTGCTAGCGTTACAGCTGATTTCATCATCATCGTCATCATCTGATTCTATAGGAATGGCCCCAGTTAAAGTGGCTAATGATGATCTTGCATTATTGGCGACACGTGGTTGATTCACCTCTGCCTACCACTTCGATCATATATATTTTGTATAGGCATGTTTCTTTGTATAGAAATTTAAGACCTATTTGATGCTTTGAAAAGTTCAATTTAAATTTCAAATGCAAATATAATGCAGACGACTTGACATAATGCAGGTAACCTGATGTATTATATTCTTCCTTTAGGTAAGTACTGTTGTATTTCCTTCCTCTTGAATTCAAAAAATCCTAGTCTGCACAGAATTCAAGCATTCTATCACTACGGATAATTAGTCGAGCAAGTGCAATTATCTTGAGGAAGTAATCAGTGGATAGTGACGCAAAACGTCAACGTGCTAACCATGCCGCTATTTGGGTCGGATCTATAAAGAAATGCCGTAAAGAAAGGAGTGGAACTTTCTTGATCCTCTGATATTGAGTATCTACGTGACTCGACCCACGGCTGTAGGACGGTGTCCTTATCATCTGTTTAAGCAAGGCTCTAGAGCAGAGGTTCCCAAACTTTTCTCTCTCATTGACCACTTTCAAAGTTTTGCTGGTTCCGGTCCAGCTACATTTCAACCATATAGCCAAAAAAATTTTAAGATTACATCTGACGATGGAAATTTGCGTTGAGGCTGAGTCCTAACTACGAATTAACAGTTTTTGAACAAAAAAATACTATTCGATTTTAGTTTCATAAATAAATTAGTACAAAGATCGAGTGGTTTAGGCACCTGCCCGGATTGCAGTGGACGCGGGTTCGGTTCCGGCATCAATACCATAACTTTTCGAAATTTTCTAGCCACCAAAATCTTTGTACAAAAAAATACTATTTCCCTACATTGAGAGATGAAGTCAAGTAGACATTTTAGTTCTTCACTACCGAAACCAGATTTTTCATGGACCCGCTTACTTAAAAATTGTGACCCCCTGTTTTGACCCCCGCCGAGTCCTCCGTGGGCCCCTGGGGGTCCACCTAGAGCACTTTGGGAATCAATGTTCTAAGGGGAGAGTGATAATAAGCCCGAGTCCTTTTGTCGTTTTTTTGGCACAATTTTATGGCTCTCACTGCATCCTACTTGGGCGCGGTAAATAAATAGTATTTAGTGTGGTTTCCGCAAAAAAATATAGCGGAAACACTTGAAAGAAATAAATCGTGTTTAGAGGTTTGCGCAAAAAATGGTGGAATAACTCGAAAGTTTGGATGCGACCAGCGGACTGCGTATTTATAATGTTTTTACGATTTTACAGTTTCATGAAAGAGTAAAGTGAAAGAAAGGAATATGTAAGGATCGTATCAAGTATCATAGGGAAGAAGTGCGTATCATCTAAACCAAAAGTAAGTAGCAAAAGCACTCGTATTTTGTAGTACATTCTTAATAAATTGTATATCTTAATATATCTTAAATCTTAACGAGTTAAATCTTAACGTTAAAAGTACAAAAAAAGTGCTCTGTTTGATTTACTCGTATGGTATTTTACAGTTTTAGTTGCGGACAGAGACCGATGTGAGAGACTGTCAAATCGTAAATACATAATCACAAAAGCAACATTATTAATAATTTCATCTGTATGACATCTTCTCCACATCCGAACGAACCTGTATTATTTTTAAGGTAGCATGTGTGAGGACAGATTAGCAACCTCTGCATAACCGAAGGAAGTAGTATTATTATTAAGGTAGCATGTATGAGTTATAAAGTTGTCATTCCAATCAGTCTCTCCGTTTATCGGTCTATCGACAAGGTCCTTTCATCACTTGCACCTCCGCTGTGATGAATGATATTAATTAAACGGAAGTGGATGGCTTGATGACGTCTGCGATATGAATGGAAGAGGAAACATACCTACTGCGCCGACCCCAGATAGTCTGGGAAAATGGCAGGGAGAAGAAGAGTGTAAGTTATAAATAAGTTGAATACCTACCTGTGAGTGTTTATGTGTATTCGCGATTGTATGTTGGTATGTTTTCTGTTAGTCTAGTGATTTTAGCCAAATAGTACCTAGTAATTCTCTTGCAATCGTACTGGTTTAGCAGAACTGTCTGAGAAGTTATTAACTCTTAATAACACTGTGCTAATTGTTATGTTAACTGGATTACGATTATCCCACGCCTTGGACAGGTCCTGAAGAATGTAGTTGGTACTTGAGTCACCAATTCTCTTGTCCATAATTGCTCAGCGGACAATTTTAATCGAATGTCGACTTTATTTCTGCTATTTGAAGTCCAAATTCGCCCAAGAGCCATTGTTCTTTACTACTTTCAGGGAAGCAGTGTGAAACGACGCTATTGCCTTGACTTAAGGTTGAAGTTTGAATGATAACTCGAGAATTGCTCGGTCGACGGTCCGTCTGCAGCGTGCATACGGTCACGTGCGCATTTGGTCATTTTGTCAGTAGAACTAGAGACAGGGAGAGATTAAGCAATTAATAACCTTATATCCGTTAATTTATAGTTTATTTTCGCAGCAATAGCATTAAGCAAGTGGTATTTTAAATAGAAAAACGACACATTTAAAAGAAAAATTCGTTACATTTTGTATTTAAAATTAAGGCTTTAAGACTTTTTTTTGCAAGAAGAGAGCGTTTAATTTGTGTTGATTTTCTATATGTTTAAGAAGCGAGGTCGGAATCGATAAAAATGCAATTTGTAATAATATCTGTTTCATCATCATCATCATAATGCCGAGACAGTCCAAATAATCAACCCGTCAGCTGGAGCGCCTATCTTATGGATAGTAATTGGTCAAACGACATCATCAGAATTTCAGAATCATTAAACTGCTGCTGATTTTACGTTACATAAATTAGTTTTCCTACCTAATTTAAATTTGTTGGTACCTCAAATCATGGACTAAAATTATTCTTTCATCGTATTCTACAAAAGCCCGGAAGACGAAAAATGTATAATTCTATTTCCGTTTCAAGACTAATTTATTTTCTGGCCATAATGGATTTATTAGACAGATTCTTCTTTCTTAATGTTCTATGCAAAATAACTAATAGTTAGGTTTACATCTTAAGAGCGTGCACTCGATAAACGTCAAAATCTTCTCATTTTCAATCACCTAATTTTGAAGCGATGTGAACAGACTTTGTAAAGAAATTGTAAAATATAGGAAGATAAAGTCCTGATCTGAACCGCCTCAGAGAGATATTTAAATTTTCATCTATAGTTTAGGAAAGCGAAGAGAATCCAACGACGCAGTTTTACGAAAAAGCTGTTTAGAGCTATCGTTCAGACAAAATGCAGGCATTATAAAAGCATAAAATAATTTTCCAAAACTGTTTTTCTAATAGATAATATAGTCTTATAAACCAATACAGAGCCAAAATAAATAAATAATTGTAATATAATTAATATATTTACAATAAAAGAGATAACAAAAAAAATTTAAACTGGTAAATGTTAAGGATTTATTAGACAGATTCTTCTTTTTTAATGTTCTTTCCAAAATAGCCGTTTTTTTACTGCGGTTCTGTGGAATACTGCGACTAACGTGCCCAATAGATGGTCAATAGGTTCGCCACTTATTACATGGGACCTAACACTATTGGTTAAACCTGGATAATTAATCATCTCTGCCTAACTCTTCTGAGATAATAGACTTATGTATGTTCTGTGCGACAACTATACAGGAAATGTACATACATTGTCCCACATAATATACCTTTGTACGTATGTTATGTGGGACAACTACAGGAAACTTGGGATTATATAATCCCACCGTTACAAGGAGCGGTTACAATGTAACAGACAATGCAATGTGACGCTCGATATGACGTCGTTTGTACCCATACACGTGTCAGTCAGCACGAGGCGTCCTCCATTAGATGATTGTGTGGCAAATAATTGTTTGGGTTCCTGGAAAATCATTTGTGGTGAAGAAGTGAGTCTCTAAGGCAATATCGCTAGAGCAATTAGATTTTCGGAATCCGAAATGAAATGGGCGTGCCACAGGGATCGGTATTAGAGCCTTTGCTTTAGATTATCTGCTTCAGATATCCCTCCAGCGGTTGTCGTATAAGACGACGAAAAAAAAGACACATTTTGTTGAGTCATTAGAATGCTCACCTGGGAGCGAACAAATAACGAAGAATGGAAGAAACTAAACCAAAAACTTGAGCAGTATGGATCGGATTGTCATTCCAATGACTCTCTCCGTTCATCGGCCTCTCGACATGGTCCGTTCCGTCTCTTTTCTATACATTCATTCATCACCAACACCTTTACGGTGTGATGGATGATATAAATCAAAAGGGAGTGGATGGCTTGATGACGTCTGACCGATATAAATGGAAGAGGAAACATACTGCGCCGACCGACTAGATAGACTGGGAGTAGGGCAGGGAGAAGAAGATACTTGTTTGTACCTGACACATTATAGTTGTTGAATTCCGTCACACAAAAAGAATCTCTATTCCGACATCTGCTGTCTTTTCCGCTCATTACTTTCACTGTTATTTAAGTAATAGCTTTGAAGATAACAGCGGCAGTGTAACTCTAGATATGGCGTCGCCAGTACTAGAGGCCATTAGGTTTGGAGTGCATGAAATGGGCGTGGCAGCCTGACAGTTAGCTACCGATTGTTGCGTCATTCGACCCTGGTGACGTATCTACAGACCACGTGGCTTGCGTACGGTGACTACAAAGTTCTAGTCCGTTTGAGACAATTGGACTAGAATAAGTTTGAGACACGGCAAATTGTACCCAGCAATAAGTTTAATGCGACATCTATTTTTCTCTTGTTGAAAGTTAGTTATTTTTGTTTCTGAACCCTTTAAATTGTCTGATATGATTTATGGTAATTATCAAAGCTTTGGAGAAGAAGGAAGACGCTAAAAATTAAATAATAATAATGTTACTTTGCATGTTAGGTCTATATTATTTAAGGTTGTAAGTAAATAGAGAATTGCCACCCCGCTTTTTTATCATAATTATTATACGTAATATAAAGTTGTGTTGAAAAATAATACAACAAGAATGCGATGATAAAGTATGAGAGGTAACAGCATTACTATACCTCCACCCCTTTAGGGTTGGGTTGAATAGGTGTGATTTATATTATGTATGTATTATGAGGTAGTAAAATTGAAGAGCAAAGAAATGACAATCCGGAAAACCACCTCGGTATAATACGACATAAATTAAATGTTAATCCAAATAACCTACTGCTGATAAGAACTCGAGTATTTAGACTGTGAACATTAAATAGACCAGAAATTTAGGCTGGCATAATTTGATTACGATTCCGTCAAATATTCCTACCGCCTTTCAAATAAAAAATCTAACTCGGTGATAAGATATCACCCGCTGATAAGCCGGTGAGGTGTGAAGCGTGCTTGCCTAATGCTTTCACTTCCTTATCGCGCAAGAATATTTGAGCAAGGATAACAAATCCGTGAAAGTCACTGTTGCTTGTGAGGGTCAAAGGAATTGGCCCCAACAGATAACAGTCTTGAATTTTTAGCGCTTTATGAGTCAGTTCGTCTGTTCGGTCATCATTCAGTCATGGTTAAGCTGTTAAAATCACACCATTAGTAGTATCACCTTTTGCGATACTATTTATAATCTGGCTAGGTTTTGGTTTTGTCAGTTACCTGCCTTCTCTTTACATTCTTTCATATACAGTATAGGTAACGCCTATGCTTCAGCAGTTAGGAGATGACATTTAAGGGCTGGTAATGATGATATCTGCCTGGCAACGCGGTTGGGGCTAGTTTGCTAAACCGCATAATTTTCTTTGACGATTCACGAGTATTTGTAATGTTACTATTATATGAATAAACCATATATTTATACTTCGCGAAGATTGGATGTGATGCCATCCGCTGGTCCAGAAAACTCCCTTATGACACCCACGCGATAGAAAGGTGTTATTCTCATAGTTACTATAATTAAAGTTACCTAATACGGATACTTTATTAGCCTTTTAAATATTGTGTAGTTACTTTATCTTTTCATTTATATACGAATCAGACATAATATTAATCTAAATTCAATTTTAATAATTTTTTGTCTCTTCCTATTCTGATAGTAGTCATAATAATGACTAATAACATACCAAAGAGTTACATAATCGACGTTATTTAACGTTATATTGTCAACGGTATTTTATCTTGAAAACTCCTTAATAACATTGATAAGATTGTTGGCTTGATTGCACATTTATTGGGAGATAAATGACAAAAAAGGAACCAATAATCTGGAAAATATCTACTCCATTATTATAAACACATACTTAAGTACTTCAGTAGCTATAAGACGATAACGTGCACTTATATGCAAATAAATAAATAATATTATACTAAAATACTATAGAGAAAAAAGTTTAAATAAAAATAAATATATCAAAGTTACTGGCGTCATAGACGTTAAGATAAGGGATTTGGCCTTTACTTTTGTATCCCAATTTCCAATAGACAAGTCGCTGGCAAATATCAGTACACGATAAGTAATTGGGCGTGTCTTTTTCCACCAGCTGGCCTGGCTTGACAGTGCTTTGTCTCGGGGATTTAGTGAGAGTTAGAGAGAGAGGGGAAAATATGTTCTTTTCCCCGAGGAGATTTTGTCCACGCCCCGTGCTACGAGGGCAGAATGATGCTCTGATATGCTTTAGGAAAACGCCGTCTGCGTCATAAGCCAATGCTGAGAGGTTATCATGATAGTATGTCATATAAAGAGGTTATTATAAGAAGTACAGTGACAAAAACGTTTTATATGACGGAAGTGATTGAAAACAACGGCAGGTGAAGGCCACGGCGGATCTTTCATAATCAAATTGAATGCCTGTTAAGAAAAGGTTAGGTCCCCGATTATCCGAAACCAACGGGCATGCATAAGGACATTATTGAGAATGGATGAAGCGTAAGAAGTATGTGAGGATAGTAGCAATTGGAAGGAAGTGTTCTGCCTACCCCAGTGGGATAAAAGCGTGACGTATTTATGTACTTTTAAATGTTCACATTATTTGATGAACATTTTTATTAGGAGTGGAGGGAGTGGATGGCTTGATGGTGCTTAGCCGATATGAATAGAAGAAGTAACATACTGTGCCAATCCCATATAAACGGGAAAAAATACCGGAAGATAGAAAGATGGTGTTGGAATACAGATAGGTTTAAAATTATCGTTATATATAAACATACTGGCCGAAACGTGATCATCTATCTTATCAGTAATACTTGTAAATGCCACTATCATACAAGTATATTCAATTGTAACCATTGCTGTTATCTCACACTACAAATGTTTTATTGGGATTTGGTTTTATCATCGTACAAGTATAATTCAGAGCGAAAACGTGTACTCTAGTTTTTTATGTTGATTATAAATTACATTTCGTGATAATAATTCTACGTATACAGCTTATTCTGACAGTTTTGGTATTATTCTACGGCGAACGAGATCTTATATGTAATTGAGTTTACGCTAATAACTTTACTTACTCATTACAGCTATAATAAAACCAGGCAAGCTATTGTCATGCCAATTAACCATGATATTTAATATTTTTGATAAAGCAACAATGTGCTATTACTATTTACTACAACAGTATAAAAAATATTTAAGTGCTATATTTATCGTTTGTAAGCATGGACATTCACGACCCTGCCCTTATCGTATACTATTTGGGGTCGGCGCAGTAGGTCCTCTTTCTTTCTCCGCTCCTTTCTGTCACTCTGTCATCTGCTCACCCACACAAATCACACCTCATAAACTGTAAGCATGATGATAAATAGTTAAACTAATTATGCTGCTGGAATTAGTTTTTGCTAGATCTAAACTTAGATCATTTTCTTTTCTACATAAATAGAATATAATATAATATTATAGGTATGGCTCAAAGAGATACAAATTATTGAGAATCGCACTTAAAATTACGTTACTTTTCCAATGTAATATTGTCTTTTCATTCCTTCTCTAAATTTTAACATTACAGGAAAAGGGCTCCGCCTCTTAATTAATCGGAGACATTATTATTTAATTGTGCAAAATTACTGCTTAAAACCGAAAGTCCCATTTGCAACAAAACTCATGGTGACACCAATTCATTCATAAACTACAAGAATGTCGTTGCGCCGGCATCCGCGGAACTCCCGCGCATGCCACGCAACAAATGCACATCTTTACCTCCTAAAGTCAGTGTGTTAAGGTCGAAATTCGACCGGCTGTCGATTGGTAGTCGGTTGTGCTGTATTTTAGATCACACGTCACTGTTATCGGACGATAACGACTTCTTCCGTCCATTCCGAGGCATGAGTTTGGATTTTTTTAAAGATAGATAATAAATTAGTGTTTCCTTGAACTATTTAACATATCGAATTGCGAGAATCTTCAATGACCATCTGCGTATCTACTGACTGCGTAACGAGAACTGTATTTTAATGAAAGGAAGACGTTTTAATCTGGTTTCCGATAAAATACAAAAAATTGGAAAATTGCAAATTGGAAAATAACCGCGTGGTGACGTCAGACTTATCACATTAGATATTGTTTAGGGGTATTTGTAGACCTTTAATTTGGAAATCCCCTAACGGCGATGTTTTTAGGAGATTTAACGTATGATGTGCCAGCCTCGACTCATGCCATGGGTGTCGTAAAAGTTAAGATTGCCCGGTGTAGATCAATGAGCACCTTGGGGCACCCGAATGATGGAGGCCAATCCACCAACAACAGCATTCCTAAAGAGGGTTGATGTCGGGCAGGCGGCCGGCTGTACAACTTAAGCGTAACCTTGAGCAGTAAGGATTTGAATGTTGTCTTTCCAATCACTCTGTCCGTTCATAGGTCTCTCGACATGGTCCGTTCCGTCTCTTTTCTATTCATTCATTAATCACTAGCACCTTTCCGGTGTGATGGATGATTTAAATCAAAAGGGAATGGATAGTTTGATGACCTCTGACTGACATGAACGGAAGAGGAAACATACTGCGCCGACCCCAGATAGACTCGGAACAGAGCAGGAAGAAGAAGAGCACGACTTAATATAGCATCTAAATTGTTTTAATAAATAAATAAATAAATATTTTTTTTACACTCACACCTATCATCTAGCCCAAAGTAAGTAGCCTAAGCACTTGTGTTATGGATACTAGATGACGGACATATTTTTAATATAATTATGTATATAAATGTTGAAAATATACTACATAAACATATACACACAACCATGACTCGGAAACAAACATTTGTGGTCATCACAAAGTTTGCCCCTACCAGGATTTGAACCCGGGACCTCTTGGCCAATACCCAGCAATCTGAGCATTCGACCAAGGCGGCCGTCAATAAAAAATTAATAAAATGAGCATCTGCGCAATCGATACGATTACAGACGATTAGTTATAATTATCGGTGAATCCAAATGCCCATAAAACCCTGTTTTACGCCCGGCGCATATTGGCGGCACGGCACGGCACGGCATGGTATTCTTAGGCGACGAATAAAAATATAACTGAAGAGAATGAAAATAAAGTTGAAAGTTCAGTGTTGAAGGTCGTAGGTGCAAAAGCAATGCCGAGGGATGCTTAGGCAGCATTAGGGACGCGTCGGCATCCCTCGGTATGCTTTGGCAGTCTTTGGGATACCCAGAGATACCGCGACAAGACAAGACCTTAGAACGCCTCTGCACGCTTAACGATACCACGGCCAGTGTGCGCTTAAATGTAGGGATGCCGAAGGATCCCTTGCCGTGCCGTGCCGCCAATGTGCACCAGGCCTTATTCGTAATTTATAGCTAATAAATAAATAACGTAACAAACATTCAATGTGAGAAACGCATGCCTTGCAATCGGGGTGCAACAAAGACACAACACAACGCCGCTCTCTTTCTAACGCAGCTGACGCAATAGTGGCGCGAGATTGTCAAGAGAAACCTTGTCTGTTAAACGTCTGGCTTTGAAGGGCGGTGCATTTTGACACCGAGGCTTGCACACGGTGCTATCTGTACTTTTAACAAAAATGAGGTAAGTACAGATAAGTTCATTATTACAGCAATGAGTAATGGGCAGCAGCGTTCCTCTTATGCCACCTATTACATGGGACCAGGGGGCCTACCGCCTAACTTGATTGCTAAATCAAAAGCTATAGTTTATGACGTCATGGCGTCATTTCGCACCAAATGTACCTAAATTATATATAGCTATAGCTGTAAGCAGTGCATTGCTTTAAAGCAATCATATCATCAGCAATCGAGTTAGGCGGTAGGCCCCCAGATCTAATTGGCTAAACCTGGGTGTTAGCTATGAATTTTTACATACATACATCAATATGGGCGTGATTGATGTATGTATGTAAAAATTCATTGCATTCATGGATTCGCCGTGCGTATGGAGTCCACAGAGTTGCGCTTTGGACTTGTGGCCCAAGTGTAGGTTTTCACCGCATATTATTGTGAAAACTCAACTTTTCTCCCAGCCATATTATTATATTCGGAATGATTTTGTACGAGCCGCCTTAAATACACGCTCCAGTGAAGAACTCACGTCAGTTCTAGACAAGACAACGTCTTTAAGTATTTTTTTTTAATTTGCTAGCGGAACTTGAAAGCACTCAATTTTTATCTTAAAGTCATCTACATTAAACGTTTCCAATGTTTAACGTATTTCTTTGACGATTCTTGAGTGTATGACACCAATTATGAATAAGCCATTCTTTAAAATATTTTTATATACATATATTAATATTAGAATCTTATATAAAGTTTTCTCCATTCACTTCTGCCCTTCTTTTTTGTCACTCTCCTTTCATTACTGCCATACAAAAGAATACACTCACCCGGTCCTTCAAGTCTTATCAGTGCACTAAATAACCGAATTAAGTCACTGAAACCAACTCACTAAACTCACTCACTGTGTCCCAGCATGAGTTATTTAACTCACACAACTAACTTGAGTTTGATTAAGCTAACACATTACTTTTATACGAGTGTTTCTGTTCTGTGACTCACACCGACGGTGCTCAAACTTTATAACGGGTTTGAAATGGTTGGTGCAAGTCATGACATGTTCGCTGGGCAGTTTGCCCAACGATAAGATACGAATGGAATGCGTAACGGATTTCTAATCGAGTTCTTGTGGTGTCCGAGCCTCGTGCTATTAAATATAACGACGCTTTATCAGTTATTTATTATTATTATCTAGCATTCAATTATAATAATGTTCGAGATCGACAATTAAACCATTCCACTTAAGTGCCGTTAGAATTATTTCTTATTTAAACAATTTATTTTAGAACTAGTCCCTTATTAAAAATAATTATGGAAAGTAAAACATTGTCACCCCTAAGCGGCAAGAAGGAAGCAGTGTCCTTTTGTTTTGTGCCCAATAGATGGCAACAAACCCTCTACCAATTTTTCATTTTATTTATTTATTAATACACAGGACAGATTACAATCAGATTAAGAACCTATCACTTGGGACATAACGTAGTGTTTTGTGGTGTGGGTGTTAATATCGGATATACATAAGTCACGCCCATTTATTCCGTATATGATGATATGATATGGCGATAGGTGGCTCGATAGAGGCGTGATTTATGTATGTATAAAATATCTAAAAAATATCTATTTGATTTACTTTGTAAGCGGATAATAGTTTATAGTTATATAGTTTATTTTATATCAGTGTTTCCTGGCAGATTGTGATAGGCTCGCCCAGATCCAACATAGTTGGTGAAATATGAGTGTAACAATTCCAAAAAACACCTTTGCCTGTCTCTCTCTCGGGATAAATCTTAGAGATTCTACTATCATCACAAACCAACAACCTGAACAGCACAAAATATGGATTAACATTATGTGCACTGTTAGGGGCAGATGGCCCAAAATAACAATACTCGTGTACAAAACTATTTGCCAAAACGCAAGGAGCTTTAGTTCCTTCCTGTCTGCTTAAGGGAGCAGACACTGAGGCTGACAAGAATACATTCATTTTTCAAAATGATTTTGTATACGAGAGTGTCCGTTTTAGGCAGTATACCTCAGGTTTAACTTCTCTTAGCTGTTGCAGGTTTCACGATTCCCGCGCAGCTCATAATTTAAGGCATACACCTGATATTTACCGTGTATAAGCGGATTTGTTCAAAGCAAAATTGAATATTATTTATAATTGCTTACATTCCTTAAATCTCATGTGAGTCATCAGCTGAGATTTAAGGAATGTAATAATTAGAGCTGGATAAATAAATATTCCTCATTATTATAAAACTGAGAAGAGGCTTCATTACTTGGAACAAAGTAGAGTCAACATTTCAAAAGTATTTCAAAGACTTGCAATTAGTTACTTAGTTAATTAGCAAACACGTATTTTTATATCACAAAAATAGGCCATCACCCGTCTTTTACGCTACACAAGTCTGTCAATTTTAATCTACCTTTAAACACACCGCTGGGCACAGTCCTATATGGCTGGAAGATTAAAGGAAGAATGACCGCAGATTGCCCGGTGTAGACCAATAAGCACTTTGGGGTACCCGAGTGGTGGAAGGCAAAAAGCTGAACCTTTAGAGTTCATGGTTAAGGTTACGGCAATACGGTGAATGACTCGTAATTAGTTAACTACTTCCACAGACATTTGTCGGGCACACACGTGTTTCCGTTTTAATGGGACGCAAAGAGTAATGTTAGTCCTATTTTAGAATGGTTCTTCGTCTTGATTTCGTTCCTGTAGCGGAAATTAGATTGACTGCATTATCGTCATCGTCTAGCTCTTTGCTTCGCCTTCCTTGTGTATGGAAATATTACATTGATTAACTAGGGTGTCGAAGTAGAGTAAGACCACTGAAAAGATGGATGGATTGTGTGAGGTGTGATATGAAGGTGATGGATGTGAATGAGGAGATGACGAGTGACAGAGGAGAATGGAAAAAGAGGACATACTGCGTTGACCCAAAATAGGATGGGATAAGGGCAGGGCGAAGATGATTAACTTAGGTGGTAAAGCAAGGGATGTCTCAGATCGCAAGTGTTTGACGTCAGAGTTGAAGGCGAGGGCGATCAATATGCGTCTTTTTTACCATCCAAGGTAAGTACAAAAATTTGTCGCCCCCTGACCAGAAAGTGGGATTTTCCGTCCGAGTAGCGAGCGCAAAATGCCAATTTTTGGTCAGAAAATTAAAAGGGCTGATAATAATTTTTGGTCACAAAATTATTATCAGCCCTTTTAATGTTCAACGCTGCTGCGGCATAGGTTTTCCGTATGGTTGAGTAAAATATCATTGACAACAAATTTTAAGAATCATCATTAGACATGATGAGACATGATATTGATGAGTTTGTTTTAGAGAAGGTATGTTGTGTGTTATTTTAACTCTGCCTACCCTTTCGGGGATATAGGCATCATTTATGCACGTATGTTTGTTTTGTTAGGTTGTGTTATAAGGCATGTTCGTTACACAACCAGGATCAACGATTAAAAGTTCAAGGTTGCATTATCAAACCGGAGGAATAAAACCAACTGTCACAACCTACTTATCAGAAAGATTGAGAACCACTGCCCCTAAAACACAGGTGTTCCCATTCAAGCGGCTTCATGAACGTTTTAAAACAAAAAAGCTCAAAACTAAACGACTTCTTCTAGAACTGTTATTAAAATAAAAAAACTACTGTCTATGTATATACGTAGCGTTATTTGCGATCTTTTGCCAACAGGCGAATTGCAATTTTATCTCGCGTAGATTAAGGTCACGTTTCGCTTGACAGCTGCATACGGTTTTGCTGGTCGTTTTTTTGGATAATAACGCAGGGTAGTTACTGAAGTTTCAAATGTAATTTGCTGAATTATTACGTGTGAATTTTCAATTAACTCTGTCTGCTAGTGTTGTGCTGCGAGCGTAAGTTATCGATAGTCGATAAATAGAGTAAAATTTCGCATTTCCGTGCGGTGGCGGCAGAGTAGAATTCAACTGTCACCACCCCAAATCTCTCCCGTGGGTGTCGTACAAGGCGACTAAGGATAAATCAGTGATGAGGAATGGGCAGCAGCATTCCTCTTATACCTACCACCTAGCGAAGTACTACGACTTTTGTGCCCGATAAATGGCAATAGGCTTGCCACCTATTACATGGGACCTAGCCTAATTGGCGAAGCCTGGGTGCGAGTTCACCTCTGCCTACCCCTTCGGGGATATTGTATGTATGATGCGTGAATTATGTATGTATGATATATGTAAAATTTAAATTAAATAATAGTTTACTCACACCTCATCAACCTCTCACGTAAGTTTAACTATCCCGTCCTGTATGGATCATGCGCAGCATGTCGTGTTTTCACTATCCATTACCTTCATATGGATTACACAATCTATCCAAATTTTGATGTAATACATTGGTATGTATCCACAATAATTTATATCATTCTTTTTAGTCAAATGCATTTCCAATTGATCGTCTCATACTGTGGTCTCATA
Source organism: Cataclysta lemnata (assembly GCA_963931975.1). Taxonomy (NCBI): domain Eukaryota; kingdom Metazoa; phylum Arthropoda; class Insecta; order Lepidoptera; family Crambidae; genus Cataclysta; species Cataclysta lemnata. The sequence continues at coordinate 7,902,761 of OZ008364.1, forward strand.
TTTCGCGGTGTGCGTTATTTCTATTAGATATTGTGTCAATAAAGTTTTCAGTGGAACAATAAAACCGGATGCAAAATCGAGACACAAAATATCCTAAACTTTCCCATCACTAAACCTTGCTGTTGCCGGGCAATTAGTAACTTTTGTATGTGTCATCTATCAGAAGCTGCTCAATCTGACATGTGCTGAGCTATGTTATTTTATGCTTTTTAATTTACTGTGGCGGATGTCTTTAAAAATAAATGACATCGTATAATTGTACTGGTAAAGTGACCTATATCTCTACAAGAAGGTCGCATGGTGATAGAGACTTAGGGTCTGTTTCCCAATCGACAAGTAAGTACGAAGTAGCTTACTTTGCAGTACAATTGACATAATTTTCATATTACAACTGTCAAATGATCTCCGAAGTAGGCTACTTAGAACTTACTTGTCGATTGTTAAACGGGCCTTTAGCGTTATATAATAATTATATGTGTCCAGAAAAAAAAAAAGATGGAAAAAACCCAGTCGAGAGACCGTTCAACGGGGAGAGTGATTGGGTTAACGGCATTGCAATCCGTGGTTTTGACTAAGGTTTTACCTGACACCAACTCTTTTAGGGTATGCTATTATTGGTGGTTTGCTCTCCATCGTTCTGGTGCCATTGGTCTTCACTGGTACCCTTGATTTTTTTAAATAACTGATAATGTAGTACCTACTTTTAGACTGAACACTTTTGGTAGATAGTGTTCATTTTTGAGTACACACTAAAATATACATACATACATAAATCACGCCTATATCCCCGAAGGGGTTAGGTCCCATGTAATAGGTGGCGAGCCTATTGCCATATATCGGGCACAAAAGTGTCGCAGTACATTGCTAGGTGGTATAAGTGGAACGCTGCTGCCCATTCCTCGTCACTGATTTATCCTTAGTCGCCTTGTACGACATCCACGGGAGAGATTTGGGGTGGTGACAATTGTATTCTACTCTGCCGTCACCACATGGCTATGAAACACACTATGAACCACACTGAAATATAAATATTAGTTAAGTACCTTTGGGCAACCCTAAAAAGTGGTCGTTATAATTTTAATGGTCTTTTACCTGGAATCGAAGTCGTAACCATCCGGGCAGCAACAGAAACTTGAGGTCATTGACTCATATTGTTCACAGATGCTTATGGCGATAAAAAATTACGACCAGCAAAAAATTTGTAGGCCCTCTGTACAGTGAATAGCAACGCAAGATTGCTACTAATTGGTACTCTGCTACTTATTATGGCCTAAATGATACGCGTCAATGTAAGATGCAGTTTTTATTTTAAATGTAATCCAACAAAATTACACCTACAACTATCTGAAAATCTAAAAATACATAATTAGATGACGGCTAAATTCTGCACTGCCGTGTGGGGACGGCAGAGTAGAATACAATTGTCACCTCCCCAAATCTCTCCCGTGGGTGTCGTACAAGCCGACTAAAGATAAATCAGTGTTGAGGAATGGGCAGCAGCGTTCCTGTTATACCACCTTGCAAGGTACTGCGACTTTTGTGCCCGATAAACGGCAATAGGCTCGCCACCTATTACATGGGACCCAACATAATTGGCGAAACGTGGGTGCTAGTTCACCTCTGCCTACCCCTTCGAGGATATAGGCGTGATTTATGTATGTATTATGTAAATTTGAACGCCTCTGCTACCCCCTTCCACAAGCGGCAGACCGTAACCAATTTTAATTCAGAATGTATCGCTTAAGTCATCCATGTAAATGGGCTACCTGAGAAATAGATTTGATTAAAACCCCAAATCGCTCTTGCGTGTGTCGCACTAGGCAACTAAGGCTAGGTACACATGGCACGTTTTTTTGCAGGAAGAATCGTATAGAATTAAGCTCATACATTAAGTATACATACAACCTTCCACACGTGTACGTTTTTTGCAGTAGCGTTCCTGGTATACCACCTAGCAATAGGTATTTTGTGATTTACGTGCCAGATAGATGCCAACAGGCTGGTCCCATTACCGTGGGACTTAAAATAGTTGGAGTTATGTGGGTGTAACACCTCTGCCTACCCTTTCGGGAATACAAAGCCTTGATTTATGTATGTAAATTTGGACGCCGCTGCGTCGGCCCTATCACAATCGGCAGAACCACAAAGGCAGCCAACTTCAGAATGTATCACTTAAATCATCCAAATGTTCCCGATAAATGAATTTGATTAAAGACAAGGTGCTACAAAACTTTTCTTATTTAATTACTTAAGATTTACTCACTTACTAACCAGAAGTTGGTTAGTTACTAACCAGAAGATTTATCGGATGTCGAAACCTGAGAAATTTGGACGCTCTGTAGGTCTAGCACGGGTCGTGGAAAAAATCCCTCTCCACCACCTGAAAGTGTTTTGTTTCGAGATTTAGTCGGAGTTAGAGCGAGAGAAAATTATTATCTTTTCCTTGAGGAGATTTTGTCTACGTTCCGTGGTAGGTCTACTAAAGTCCCTGCCGAATAACTACTACACCTACATTACTACTCGTACAACTACAACAACTACACCTTGATTGTAAATTTTAATGCTAGACAAGTAATCTTTTGACCTTCATCGCGCCCGATGATAAATGATGATGAGGGCCGAAGATGGAATCGAGCTTCACCTGGAATCCTCAACCACAGAGGAGCTGGCTATATGATCACGAATTGCCTGACACAATTACAATGCTGTGAAAAATGGCGGATATTATTATGGCGATAGATTTTGAGAAGATGGTGGTGATTGTAGCTAGCCAGGCGGACTTGAAAAAAGTCCACCAACCTAACCGAGCATAAATTTACACTCCCCTAGGGATCGAAGCCACATTGGAATCTAATTTCAGTTAGAAGCGGTTAAAACTGATTAAATCATCCACATAAACGGTTTCCAGAGACATAGATTACATCAAAGACTAAAGTGGTACAAAACTTGTGTTAGACGCTTACCGATTAAAATATACTTACTCACTCTTTCGTTGCCGACCAGAAGAGCTCGGAGTCGAAATTCCTGGTATTATTATCAAGTAAATCACAACCACTTTTCAACAAAAATCCACTTGGAACACCCATAAACTACGCACAGCCCGCACAAACAAAAGGATTTGAAGTTACGTAACGACTTCAAGAAAGCATTGCCACAAATGACTCAGAGTCGAGGGGGAAAAAACGCGACAAAAAGGTGGTCCGAACGAAAAAAGACGCGAAAAAATTAGCAACAGGTGGCGTGAAGGACGCTAAGAAAGTACAGCGTAGTTCGAGAAATTAGAGATCCGTTGTTCTTTATTTGTTAATGTTTATGATTAGCAAATTATTCTGACCTATCCGGTTAAAATATCTGTAGACCTGGCTAGAATGTTAAGGCGCTCCCTGTTCCCAACGCAACACCTTTAAATCAATCACTAGTGATTATTATTAACGGACGCCACAAGTAAAAGAAATCGAAGTTAATAGTGATACTTGTTTTACATACCATACAGGAGCGTCGACGTGACTACATCAACGCCAGGCTCACAGGTATTTTAACCGGGTAGTGATTGTCACCACAGTGCCTTCTATGCTGGTCTGGGAGCGAAAAAATAACGTAGAATAGGCCAGATAGACAGGAGATCTACTATAATTCTTCGAACGAAACTTGTCAATCGGACGAGATTAAAACGAAACTTTGGAACTGACCCTACTCTAATACATGTTCGGATGCTCAAGCGAATAATTTTAAGAATTCTGTAATGCTAATCAATGTAAAATAACCGTATTGTACAAATATTTGTTGGAGATTGTCAACCAACTAAAATGTTTCTATACTTTCAAGTAGGTATACAAACTTTTTAGTTGGTTTCAAGCGTTCGTTCGAACGAAGTTTCGATCCGATAAAGAATTATAGTAGGAAACGCGCGAAATATCGACCGTAGTTTCCACTTTCGTTGAATTATAGTAGGCCCCCAGGGCAGGGAGAAGATGAAAGTAATTGTCACCACATTGCCTCTCCCGCGAGTGTAGGAAGCATCATCATAAGCCATCATCATAACTTGAGCAGTATGGATTGTCATTCTAATCACTCTCTCCGTTCATCGGCCTTTCCGTTTCGTTTCTATACATTAATCACAAGCACCTTTTGGTGTAAAAGATGACATTAATCAAAAGGTGTGGATGGCTTGATGACGGCTTGGCGACCAATATTAATGGAAGGGGAAACATACTTCGTCGACTCCAGATAAACTAGGCACAGAGCAGGGAGAAGAAAATACATAAATCACGCCTTTTCACTCTAAGGGGTAGGTAAATGGGTATCAACACCCACGTTTCACCAGCATATTCCAGGTTCCTTGTAATAGGCAATCGTACTTTGATCACAGTAATTTTCTAGAGGGTGTATGTACCTGGAACGCTGCTGCCCAATCCTCCTTATATCATTGCCCTTATTAAATAAACCCTATAGGAATTAATAATTCATTAATCACAGTATTCATTCGAACAAAGTTAACTTTGCAACTTTGTAGATTGGATTGACAATTGTGGACTGAGCGATGAGAAATAATAATAGGCCGTTGACATTACAGACAATAGATAAAAACTCGCTTCTAAAAGTCCACGTGTAGTACAATTTCCTACAACTTAACAGACCGTTCCGAAGCCCCATTATAAACATATTAGCGCAGAATCACCGCAAATGTTAGGCTGCCTTAATGCGGCAATGTTCATCTCGAGTAATAACCGACTTCCAGATTCGCTTAAATGTCCAGCATTTATAAGTATTATATGCTGGCGAATTATGTTTGCATCAACAACATTATCAAAACGCGATCCGGTGCTCTTTCTACAAGACAAAGAAAAGTTATCAGAAGGATTTCAAAGTATACTTAAAAAAGTTTAGTTTTTTTTAAAGTATAGGTTATTAGATTTGTATATCATTGATTATATTACTATATAAATATTTGCGCCACTGCGGAGAGACTGCGGAGTAATAGACTTGGACGATTTGGTCATGTTATGCGAAGAGATGAAAGTTATGTTAGCAGAAGAATGTTAGGTGTGAATGTGGAAGAACATAAAAGGTGAGAAAGGCTAAAGAAAAGATGGATGAATTGTGTAAAGGAGGATGTGATAGCAAGAGAGCAAAAATTAGACTTATAATTTCAAGACCTAAAATGTACCCTTAACACATACATAAATAAATCACGCCTATATCCCCGAAGGGGTAAGCAGAGGTGAACCAGCACCCACCTTTCGCCAACTATATCAAGTCCCATGTAATAGGTGGCGAGCCTATTGCTATGTATCGGGCACAAAAGTCGCAGTATATTGCGAGGTGGTATAAGAGGAACGCTGCTGCCCATTCCTCATTACCGGTTTATCCTAAGTCGCCTTGTACGACACCCACGGGAGAGATTTGGGGAGGTGACAATGGTATTCTACTCTGCCGTCACCACACGGCCACAAACTGCGCGTTCAGTAATACCCTTAACAAAGACAAATAAATAATAATTAAACTTTCCAAGCAGGATTCAGTGTTAATAGTCTTTAGCAAAATAATCCATAGTTTACTTTGTCGAATGCTTAATGAAAATCCAAATTTCTTAAAACTAGTACGTTCCCTCCAAATCCACCTTAAACCTTTTGTTTAACTTACCTTAGAAGCTAATCCTTTCACGGCTATTACTTAAACATAAGGAACCACTATCAATTGTAAGCAAAACTTATCATTCGCTAAGATGATCAAACAAAAAATAATATAAAAGCATTTCTTTCCAACTGCGTAGTGACGCGGCCGCAAAAAGGTGTAATATGGAAGATGCCTTTGAAGAACTGGTTGGAACCGGTTTTAATTTAAATATTATTATAATCTGTGCAGCAGTGTGTAAAGATTGTAATTTATGATGTAAGCAGCTTGCCATTGAGATAATGATGCATTGTTGAATTAAAGTATTTGTTAAATGACTTTGGCTTTCAGTAAAATTGATCATTGTTTTACAGAAAATCTCTTTTTATCAATAGACCAAAGCGAGCTGATGCTACTGACTGCCCCTTTTACATACGGGGGGCTAAGGAAGTTTTATGGACCTGGTGGGCTGGTGTCAGGAATAAAATTATTAAAGAGTAAACCACATCATTTCCTAGGAAGGTTGATGCCTCACAGAATGAGCCCGAACGAGCGGGCGCAGGTGGCTTCCCGGTGACATATCCTAACGGATGGCCCCGGATGGCTGCCATAGTGTGCTTTGGCTGGATGCTCGGAGAGGATGTTCAGTGGTGTAGTGGGGCAATGCCTCTACCCCGAGTCCCACATACCTCTGTAGTTGCACCGTACTGCAGGGATGATACGTAAAGATCGCAGTTTACCTCTCCGGAAAAATAGGAAGGATGATGCCTGGCAGACAGCCGGCATTATACACAGCAGCAAAATACTCACATCTTTGAGCGCTGTATAGCTGCAACGACCCCAAATGATTAGTGTGCAAGGTAGGGAGCAGAAGAATATGAATGCCAGCTGATGACAAAAACTTTAAAAATCAATCCCACCATCTTAAAATTTTGATAAAACATGATATGACCTATGCTAATATCAGTCTATATCCTACAGCTGCGCGTTCAGTAATACTGGGATTTCAGGAACGAATTGAATATACAAATCGTGCGACACGAGGCAAATGATAATTTGCGATTCTTATTATCACACTGCCACTTATGAAATTTCAATTCTGTGTTTCGCGATTTGTGCTCCTTAAGGTGTCTGCCCACTAGACCGTTCCGGCACCGGCCATGCACGGAGCGTATCCGTATCGGCACTTGCAATAAAATATTCTTTCATACAATTCATTTGAACCAACGCCCACTAGACCGTTCCGTCACCGGCCATGCACGTAGCGGCACTGTTTTCGAGTCGAATATTTTGCCAATATACGCTCCGTGTATTGCCACAGCACGTGGTTACAGAACGCAGGAGCATAGCACATCAACGGGCAAGGCTTTTCCGATCCCCAGTATCGGTCCCAGAAGCCTACAGCAGTCTGAAAAACCTAAGTTTTTTGGATAATCTGGGATGGTTGGGAGTATGACGATATAAGGAGACTAGTACAATGGCCCAATCAGGCGGCTAACTGCCGCACTCAGAGACGTCAATTAAAGATAATGAGTACTGAATGTCAAAAAATGACAATTGAAAACTAGTCTACTAGTCTCTATTCTTGTCGGGTCTTTGGTCTAAATTTAAAAGAAAATTTTTGACATTAAGTACTCATTAAAGTTATTTGACGTCTCTGAGTGCGGCAGTTAGTGTGGAAAAGGCCTAGCTAAACTAAACTGTTACGGCCTCTTTTGTATATTTATTAGTCTAAAATACTTTGACATTTGTAAATTAAAAACATAGGATAAAACATGTGAATAAATAGTGTTTTTTCAGTTATACCAAACCAGACATTGTTCGTTTTATTTATTATTTTCCACCGATTAAATAAATCCACGGTGTTATTATAAAATTAATATATTGTTGATTCTAACAAACCACAACTTAAACTATACTAACGCTCCGTGCATGGTCAGGAACTGTCTAGTGAGTGTTGGTTCATAGAAATTGTATGAAAGAAAATGTTATTGCATGTGCCGGTATAGTTACGGTCATGGTATGGTACGGTGCAGTGGGCAAAGACCTTTAAACGGATGCATTAATACCACAGATTTCTGGAAGGTTTTCCTCATGGAAATACAGCAGTCCAGAATGTTCCACATGACCTCTTTTCTCTGAAATCGGCGCTGAGGCCGAACCCTTGTAAGGCCAAGGAGAAGCGTTGGCTTGGGGAAAACGAAGCAAAAAAGAACAAGAAATTATCAGGTCAGGCTTAATTTTGCCGTGTGACGTGACGGGACGAAGGCAGATTGGAATACATTTGTCACCACTCCCTTTCTCTGACGCTGTTTTGTAAGGCCGTCTAACATTATACGGCCGCTTTGGTCGAATGCTCAGATTGCTGGGTATTGGCCAAGAGGTCCCGGGTTCGAATCCTGGTAGGGGCAAACTTTGTGATGACCACAGAGGTTTGTTTCCGAGTCATGGTTGTGTATATGTTTATGTAGTATATTTTCAACATTTTTTCACAGGACTTTCCTATGGATGAAAGAATTATAGGGAGATAGGGCCATAACCCACCACGGTGGCCCATTGACGGTTGGTGGGTATTAACGACTGCAGATGCAGCCGGGAGCACCGGCTTAACGTGCCTTCCGAAGCACGGAGTAACTCGAGTAAATAAAGTTTTGGTCATGACCAAAACTTTTACAAAATGGTCATGTTCATCCAATGGCCAGCCTTAGCGAGCATTGCTTAGTTTACGCAAACGCAGGCTGAGTGCGCTAAGCCACTGCGCTATGAAGCTCTATCGAGATTCTGGTGTACCACCTAGAATTGAGATAAACGTGCTCCGTTGATGGCAATAGGCTCGCCTCCCAATCATATGGAATTAGCATAGTTGGCGAAATTCAATCCCCAGGGGGGTATAAATTTGTACTCGGTTTGATTGGTGGTAGGACTTCTTTCAAGTCCGCCTGGCTAGCTAGCACCAACTTATAAAAATCTTCCGCCAAAATAATAATGTTAACAGCATTATTGTGTTCCGGCAATGTGTGATAAGATAGCCAGCCCCTCTGTGGTTGAGGGTTCCAGGTGGAGCTCGATTCCATCTTCAGCCCTTATCGTCACTTATTACCATCAGGTGAGATGAAGGACAAGAGCTTCCCTATCTAGCATAATAAAAAAACCTACAACAGAAGCTCACTAAAGAGTGTTTAGTTTCTCACACAGCTGTCCTCCAGATCTCAGCGTGGCGACGAGATCTTCTGGAATCGCTTGACGTCACCAAAGATTCGTCTAAATATGTAACACGAGCTAGCGAGCATGTGGGTCGGTTGGTGACTGCATTCTAAGGGCACAATTTGCATGTACGTCAGCCGTCACGTGGTCTGCCACTTAGCATTACCAGTTAGACTGGCTAAATGAGAACCTGTCTAAAAAACGGCAGTAATGGTAAATAAATAAAATAAAAACTGTTTATTTGCATGAATAAAATATTTTAGGGATCTTTAAAATAGGTATAATAGTCATAGAATTCAGCCTGCTAACAGGCGTGCAAAATTTTGTCATAACATTTTATTAGTACATGCAGTTTATCATTTATGATTCTACCAATTCTCTCTCTCTCTCGGTTTTCTTTTAATGCTAGAAAGGGAAGCTCTTGACCTTCATCTCACCTGATGGTGGGATGGTAAGGGCTGAAGATGGAATTGAGCTTCACCTGGAACCTTCAACCGCAGAGGGGCTGGCTATCTTATCACTATATACCAGAGGAGGAGGAGGCGCAGTATAGCCCATTCTCCCAATATTCTTCCATCCATAGGGAAGACCCGTGCCCCAGCAGTGGGGACATTAAAAAACTGGTGATAATACATACATACATACATAAATCACACCTATATCCCCGAAGGGGTAGGCAGAGATGAACTAGCACCCACGTTTCGCCAATTATGTTAGGTCCCATGTAATAGGTGGCGAGCCTATTGCCATATATCGGGCACAAAAGTCGCAGTGCATTGCTATTGCTAGGTGGTATTAGAGGAACGCTGCTGCCCATTCTTCATCATTGATTTATCCTTAGTCGCCTTGTACGACACCCACAGGAGAGATTTGGGGTGGTGACAATTGTATTCTACTCTGCCGTCACCACACGATATGATAATGATGATGAGTATTTTATATTATCCTATCCTATTATAAGGCCGCGTATTGTTCATGCATGTCTATTTTTCTATTAATTAAGATCCAGGTCAAGAGTACCCGAAACCGACGGGCATGCATGAAGAGATTGGATGAAGCGAAAAAAGTATGTAAGGATCGTTGCAAGTGGAAAGAAGTGATCTCTGCCTACCCCTGTGGGAGAAAGGCGTGACGTATGTATGTATGTGATTTATGTATGCACGTTATGTATTTTTGTTACTATGTGTGTACAATAAAGAATATTCGTATTGTTTTGTATTTTGAGACCGGTGTTTGTGATTTGTGATGCTCATTCACTTACTATTCTGAGAAAAGGGTCCGTTACAGCTATTTTACATCAGAAGCAGGTTGATCGAATTCATTTGCTTCTTCACTTTCATTCAACCGTTATATGAATATGTTAGTTAGTTATGCGAAATATGGTTAATGATGAAACCATAAATAATATGTCTTTATTATTTTGATTACAACAATAAATTTTAATAAATGTTAGAAAAATTATCACGAAGAAATTGTGGTTAGAAAAAAGTTCGAAATGTTATACTCTTGATGCGGGAATCGAACCCGCGTCCGCCGCATTCCGGGCAGATGCCTATACCACTCGTCCAACCAAAACGCTAAGACGTTAAACATCCCACCACCAATGTAAATGTACGTAAGGAACCACAAATTTCGTTGTAATAAGGTCTTTGCTGTTTTGTATTAAACAAGTCAAAGTATTTTTTTTATCAAACTCTTTTATTTCTGTTATTCAAAGTAATCACGCATGCAACAGATGTATCTTTGCCAACGCACTGGCAGTTTATTGATAGCCCGATTGGCCGTGTGGTGACGGCAGAGTAGAATACAATTGTCACCACCCCAAACCTCTCCCGTGGGTGTCGTAGAAGGCGACTAAGGATAAATCAGTGATGAGGAATGGGCAGCAGCATTCCTCTTATACCTACCAACTAGCAAAGTACTGCGACTTTTGTGCCCGATAAATGGCAATAGGCTCGCCACCTATTACATGGGACCTAGCCTTGTTGGCGAGGCGTGGGTGCTAGTTCGCCTCTGCCTACCCCTTCGGGGATATTGGCGTGAATTATGTATGTATGTATGTACTTCTAAAAAAAACAGCTAAAAAACAAAAACTCTCCAAAGCCGTTTTGTACTGCCTATCGAGAGTTGAATTTTCTTTCCGCTTAAAAGTTGACTTAATTTTGGAAAAGTGAAGATCTCGGCACACGTCACGGGTTTTTATACGAACGGGACGGGACGGGAAGTTTTAGAAATATCGTTTCATACAAAATCTACATGAAGCACATAATAATATGTCCAGCCCGGCTAGCATGACCACCCTAACACGATATGATATAGCCGTTTATAGCGTTATTGCCACCCCAAATCTCCCGTGGGTGTCGTACAAGGCGACTAAGGATGAATCAGTGATAAGGAATGGGCAGCAGCGTTCCTCTTAAGCCACCACTTATCCACTTAGCAATATACTGCGACTTTTGAGCCCGATAAATGGCAATAGGCTCGCCACCTATTACATGGGACCTGACATAATTGACGAAACGTGGGTGCTAGTTCACCTCTGCCTACCACTTCGGGGATATAGGCGTGATTTATGTATGTATGTATGTTTATCGGGTTTAACTTACAAAAATCATTGGATTTTCAACAATTCAAAGCGTTAAATAGCTATATCTTTATTATTAGCCTGACAGGCTTATTCGAATATTCAATTCAGGTTTTTTCAAGTGTTAAAATCCAATGTTTTTTTAATGTTCAACGCGATAAATGGCTGAATCATATCGTGTTTCGGTGGTAATGCTAGCCGGGCTGGAGTCACGGACGGCTCGTGAACTATAGCACTCACTAGCGTCCCCGTCTCGTTCATGTCCCGTCCGAGGTATTATCTCGTTTCGTATGCACCTTAATAGTTGACGTGCGACGAAATATGAAGTCTATTCAGCAAGTTGGTTTGACCCTGATTCAGTACGGGTGTTTAGTTTATCCCACAAAAAAGTTGCCCTTACTTGGCTCGAACCTGTGACCTCCTAGGACCGGTTTTTTTATGCATAGTTAACTGTTACCCATTGTTAAAAAAAATTACTTATCTTTAAATATAATAATAATAATAAATAAATAATAAATAAATAATAAATATAGTTATTTGTTGTACGTGAGTGCAAAGTTGTTTTTTAACCGCGTGCTCAATTTTGATGACCGAGCTAGCGAAGGATTCTAAAATTGAATCATTAGCGTAGCGAGTGATTCAAAAATTAGAATCCTGAGCGATAGCGAGGGAATCAAAAGAGCACAAGGTGAAAAATTTTTGCACTCGAGTGCAACACGTAACTTTTCATCCCCCCCAACGAGGAAATAGCAAAATACAAAAAAAAAATCAAACACTAACAGTTTCTGTTTTCACCCAGAAACTTCCACAACCTTCCCATTAACCCAAACACACTCTCAACACCCACCCAGAAACACCCACAACATTCACACCCGCAATACACACCCATCCACTCAGACACACCCAAAAAACACCCATTCACCCAGAAACACCCACAAAACACCCATTCACCCAGAAACACCCACAAAACACCCATTCACCCAGAAACACCCACAAAACACCCATTTACCCAGAAACACCCAAAAAACACCCATTCACCCAGAAACACACACAAAATACCCATTCACCCAGAAACACCCACAAAACACCCATTCACCCAGAAACACCCATTCACCCAGAAACACACACAAAACACCCATTCACCCAGAAACACCCACAAAACACCAATTCACCCAGAAACACCCACAAAACACCCATTCACCCAGAAACACCCACAAAACACCCATTCACCCAGAAACACCCACAACATCAGACACCTACAACTTCCAACCAGTCACACCCACAATACTCACCTATCCATTCAGACACACCCACAAAACACTCATTCACCCAGACACACCCACAAAACACTCATTCACCTAGACACACCGACAAAACACCCATTCACCCAGACACACCTCCAACACCCACCCATCCACCCAGCCACACCCGCAAAATTTATCCAGACACACCTGTAAGTACCTAATAAAAATTACCGTCCCTAATGGAGTTCCGAGACGGTCAATCAGCTTGAGTCAAGCACGTTGATTTTCTGTATGTTTTTGTTCCGTTGCTAGCGTAAACATATCAAACAAACCTAAAAAGCTTTTAAATGCTTGACTCAAGCATCAAGCAAGCATTGTAGACGATCAAAATGTTTAAAGCAAGATTGACGCCATCCTGATTGACCGTCACGAAACGTTAACAAATTTATGACGTGAAAAGAAAATGGCGAGCGCAAAGCAAATTACAAAAAAAAGTACACCAAGAAGGTTCCGAGTCTGAGTTTTTAACAAATTAAAATAGGTTGCATGATAATTTCGGCACCATGGAGGTAGAAATAAATAGGTTTAATGATGTTTTGAATTCACAAACTCATTGCACACGATGTTCTAAATTCAAATTTACTTTACCCTCTAGAGGATAAAAACGGCTTTTGCATTCAGATATCGAAGAGCAAAAACGCTTTTTCCGAGATGGTGGGATGAAAAATATTTTTACACTCACACTGTTTGTTATCACTATATACTGATACACAAATATCACTGATATTTAACAATAAGTAACAATATCAGAAGCCGTTAGGTGACGGCAGAGTAGAATACAATTGTCACCACCCCAAATACTCCCGTGGGTGTCGTACAAGGCGACTAAGGATAAATCAGCGATGAGGAATGGGCAGCAGCGTTCCTCTTATATCACCAAGCAATAGTACTGCGACTTTTGTGCCCGATAAATGACAAAAGGCTCGCCACCTATTACATGGGACCTAACATAATTGGCGAAACGTGGGTGCTAGTTCACCTCTGCCTACCCCTTCGGGGATATAAGGCGTGACTTATGTATGTAGTAACAATATCAGACTGACAGATAGATCCATTTGTAACATAAGAAACTAAAATTGTTAATGGTTACATATCAGACTGATATTTAGCAATTAGTAACAGTTTTTAACAATTGGTTGAGTTAACTATGGATCAAAAAACCGGCCCTTACTGCCGTCTTACTTACTCAGAGACGTCATTTAACTTTAATAAGTATTTAATGTCAAAAATTTTCATTCAAATCTAGACCATAGACCCGGCAAGAATAGCTACTAGTTTTGAATTGTCATTTTATGACGTTAAGTACACATATTCGTTATTTGACGTCTCTGAGTGCGGCAGTTAGAGCGTATTCTCAACACTACTGGACTAGACTGATTGACTATCAAAACTTCACCTCACAAGGTTAGCAATCGGAACGTAATCGCTTATAGAGGAGCTCGTTAGCGCAGTGACTGCCTGCAATTGCGGAAACTAAGCAATTTTCACTGAGGCCCTTCATTGGATGGGTGATCATAAATTTTTTATTTCGAGTTCCTCAGTGCTTCGGAAGGCACGTTAAGCCGTTGGTCCCGGCTGCATCTGCAGTCGTTAAACCCACCATTCCGCATTGGGCAGCGTAGGTTATGACCCATTCTCCGGTGATGAGTAATGATTACAAAAAGTCATGCCAAAACCAATTACAAGTAATAATTAAACGTTAACCTTTAAAAAGGTGTAAGTAAGGTTTCGAGTTTTTGCCCCGCCTCGCAGAATCGAGGGTCGACGACCCTTCAATAACATACACAAAAGATATCGTCAATGTATCTGCTTATCTTTGCAACATAACACCTGGTAGTGTGGTGCAAGTCACAAACTTACGTGCAATTTATATTGCTTATATTAATGTTCCCACTGCTGGGGCCAGGGCCTTCCCTATGGATGGAAGAATATAGGGAGATTGGGCCATAAACCATAACGCTGGCCCAGTGCGGGTTGGTGGGTATATTAACGACTGCAGTCACCCATCCAATGACCGGCCGTAGCGACATTGCTTAGTTTACGCAATCGCAGGCTGAGCGCGCTACGCCACTGCGCTAGCGAGTTCCTCTGATAGACGTTATCAAGCCATCCACTCCCTTTTGATTGATATCATCCATCACACCGTAAAGGTGCTAGTGATAATTAAATGAATGTACAGAAAAGAAACGGAAAGGACCATGCCGAGCACAGATATATCATTGATATATCTGTGATATATCATTGCTATATCTGTGATCTCGAGAGACCGATGAACGTAGAGAGTGAATGATATATCAACCCGCTTTGGGTATGCTGTTGTTGGTGGTGTGCCCTCCACCAATGGTCTACATCTACATATACTACATCTTCCTTAGTTGACTTTTAAAACACCCCTGAGGTGAGTTGGGGCTGTCACTACTTTTGCCAAGCCAAGTGGCCAATCTATCGAATGCATAGAATACAAAAGTAAAACAATATTACTTATGTTTTCTATGCGTTCGAATAGACAAGCTACTTGGCTATGTCCTTTGGCCAGCATGGAAGACCCTCCCATGCTGGCCTATAAGTATTACTATTTTATTAAACTACTAGTGGTCGCCCGCGGCTTCGCTCGCGTTAATTTCGGTTATTTTATAGCCTATATATAGCCTTCCTTAATAAATGGGCTATCCAACACAAAAATTCTTTTTTTCAATTTGAACCAGCAGTTACTGACATTAGCGCGTTTAACCAACCAAACAACCAAACAAATTCTTCAGCTTAATAATATTAGTATAGAAGTATAGTTTTTTCGGTTTGGTGTCAGGCAGGCGGCCGGCTGTAAAACCTAAGCCAAAACCTTGAGCAGTATGGATTGGAATGTTGTCTTTCCAATCACTCTCTCCGTTCATCGGTCTCTCGACATGGTCCGTTCCGTCTCTTTTCTATACATTCATTCATCACTAGTACCTTTATAGTGTGATGGATGATATGAATCAAAAGGGAGGGAATGCCTTGATGACGTCTGACCGATATGAATGGAAGAGGAAATATACTACGCAGACCCCAGATAGTCCGGAAACAGGGCAGGGAGAAGAAGAAGTATAGATTTTACCAATCGCCAAAACCTCTCACTTGCACCAAGCGTGGAGTATTGTAAAAATTTACTACGCAGTAAAATCACGTTAGTTAGCATTTCACTGTCAAACGCTCCAGTTACGCGACTTAATTAAGATTTAACAATATTAACCCTGCCAGTAACGGGGGCTTCGGTTTATTTCGCCGCACTTTCTTTTTGGAGAAAATATTTTTATACCGCTGTCTGGTTTTAGCACCTACAGGTTTTGTTTATAGGCGAGTAATAAAGTTAATAAAATTTTCTTATATCAGACTTGCACCGCAATCTATCAAACGGACAAATGTACAGATACATAAATTACTCATATGAATCCTCGAAGGAAAAATAGGCAGAGGTGATTTAGCTACTTCTATCACTATTTTAACCATGATTAAACACACCGTTTTTTCTTTCTGCCCTTATGATCCAAGATTGACATACCTGCAAACAAAAGAAAAAAAATTATGTACCACTTGAAAAAATATAAATATTTTTATTGTCAACTGTAACACGTGAAGAAATCATCTGTAGTGACCGCTGAGCACAATTATCAACAAATTGTCGAATAAAATTCTCGTCACCAGGAAGGAAGATAACACCCGCGTTTAGCAAATAATTGGGAGTGAGCCTTACTATCGGGCACTTGCACAGCAGTATATTTCTAGGTGGTATAAGAGGAATGCTAGTGCCGTGTGGTGACGGCAGAGCAGAATACAATTGTCACCAACCCCATCTCTCCCGTAGGTGTCGTAAAAGGCGACTAAGGGTAATATTCTTTCCTATTTCCTTGACCTTCGTGATTATATAGGCGTGATTTATGTATGTGTGACTGTATGTATTATACTTACAGGTATAATAGAAGAGGAGCTCGCTAACGCGGCGGCATAGCGCGCTCGGCCTGCAATTGCGTGAACTAAGCAATGTCATTAAGGCCGGTCAGTAGTTGGGTGACCAAAATTTGTTATCTCGAGTTCCTCTGTGGTTCGGAAGGCACGTTAAGCCGTTGGTCCCGGCTGCATCTGCAGTCGTTAGTACCCATCAACCCGCACTGGGCCGTGGTGGGTTATGGCCCAATCTCCCTATATTCTTCCATCCATAGGAAAGGCCCGTGCCCCAGCAGTGGGGACATTAAAGGGCTGGTGATGTTGATGTATTATACCTACTACGAATTTGTCATTGACGTGCCTCGGATAATGTTAAGTGTACAGCAACCGACCAATCAGCCGGTTAGCAACGGTCGAGCCAATGAGATGCACTTGACGCAATCGGGTGGTGCCAAAGGATCAACTCGCTGTAGGGCTGTGCTAACCGTTTTTGTTTATTTTAATTTATCATAAGATAAGATAATCTTTATGTGCCAGAATACACGTTTACAATAATAGGTATATCATAATAGCAATAGGTCCAGTACAGTATTCAACCTGCAAGCAGGTATGCAAATTATAATAATACATACATACATACATAAATCACGCCCATATCCCCGAAGGGGTAGGCAGAGGTGAATTCTCACCCGCGTTTCGCCCATTATGTTAAGTCCCATGTAATAGGTGGCGAGCCTATTGCCATTTATCGGGCACAAAAGTCGCAGTACATTGTCAGGACGGTAGTATAAGAGGAACGCTGCTGCCCATTCCTCATCACTGATTTATCCTTAGTCGCCTTTTACGACACCCACGGGAGAGATTTGGGATGGTGACAATTGTATTCTACTCTGCCGTCACCACACGGCTTAATTATAATAAGGTATTAGTAATTTATTTAAATTTATACAATGTCAGTCTGCTATCACTATATTAGTGGTCGGCCGCGGCTTCGCTCGCGTTAATTTCGGTTGTAATATAGCCTATAGCCTTCCTCGATTAATGGACTATCAAACGCAAAAATAATTTTTCAGTTTGATTCAGTAGTTGCATCAGTAGGAGATGGCGCGTTCTATCAACCAAACAAACGAACAAACAAACTCTTCAGCTTTATAATATTAGTATAGATAAGAGTCTTCTATGCTGGCCTGGGAGCGAACAAATAACGTAGAATAGGCCAGCCTCAACTCATCCCATGGGTGTCGTAAAAGTCGACTAAGGGAGATTGCCCGGTGTAGACCAATAAGCACCTTGGGGCACCCGAACGGTGGAGGGCAAACCACCAACAACAGCATACTCAAAGAGGGTCAGTGTCTGGCAGGCGGCCGGCTGTAAAACCTAAGCCAAAACCTTTAGTAGTATGGATTGGAATGTTGTCATTCTAATCACTCTCTCCGTTCATAGGCCTCTCGACATGGTCCGTTCCGTCTCTTTTCTGTACATTCATTCATCACTAGCACCTTTACGGTGGGATGGATGATATGAATCAAAAGGTAGTGGATGGTGTGATGACGTCTGACATATGAATGGAAGAGGTAACATACTGCGCCGACCCCAGATAGACTGGGAACAGGGCAGAAAGAAGAAGTATAGATTAAAAGAAATTTAAATACATCAATTATTTATGCTAGACAGGGAAGCTCTTAGCATTTATCTCACCTAATAGTAAGTGACGATTAGGGCCAAAGATGGCATCGAGCTGCACCTGGTACCCTCAACCACAGATGGGCTGGTGGCTATCTTTTCACAAATTGTCGGAATACTAATGTTGATAGACGACAGATTTTGATAAGATGGTGGTAGCTAGTCAGGCGGACTTGAAGGAAGTCCTACCACCAACCAAATCGAGTACAAATTTGTAGTCCCCTGGCGATCGAACCCGGGACCTCGGGATTTTAATTCCGGTGGGCGGACCACTAGAGCACGGAGGTGGTTAAAATTACGCCTTTATCACGGGTAGGCAGAGGTGTTTCGTTCGCCAAATTATTTCAGGTCGCATGTAATAGATTACCGTGTGGTGACGGCAGAGTAGAATACAATTGTCACCACCCCAAATCACTCCCGTTGGTGTCGTACAAGGCGACTAAGGATAAATCAGTGATGAGGAATGGGCAGCGTTCCTCTTATACATCCTAGTAATGTACTGCGACTTTTGTACCTATTACATGGGACCTAACATAATGGGCGAAACGTGGGTGCTAGTTCACCTCTGCCTACCCCTTAGGGGATATAGGCGTGATTTATGTATGTATGTATGTGCATGTAATAGAGAGCGAGCCAATTGCCATTGAAGCGCGGAGGAGATGGTAAATTTTTGGTCACCCATACAAGGAACGGCTTTAGCGAACATTGCTTAGTTTACGCAATCGTGGGCCGAGCAAGGAGCTCGCTAGCACTATGCCACTGTGCTAGCGAGCTCCTCCTCCTTTCTCCTTTCCTCTTTTCTCCTCTTCCTAAATAAAAAAACAAAGACCTAATATTGTAATTACAATTAGATATTACAATTACTAGAAATTACAATTTGCAATAAAGAATTAGAATAAAATTTCTGTCTGGTGGCATCCTTGAGTGCAGTGTAGACTGCATGGCGACAGCGCATGAAGCGACGCAATCACATGATGGACTTTGAGTTAAGTGCTCTGCACACGTGCATTTGCCAAGTGCTTAACTAATTCTTCTTTTTATTGGAGAAAGCTTTTACATATATGATTCTACTAGTAGACGCCCGCGGCTTCGGTCGCGTTAATGTCGATTATTATATAGCCTTAACCTATAGCCTTCCTCGATAAATGGACTATCCAACACAAACATAGTTTTTCAATTTGAGTCAGTAGTTCCTGAGATTAGCGCGTTCAATCAACCTCAGCTTTATAAAATTAGTATAGATTTGGGTTCATCTATAAAGTACGTCACACTAGTTTCATGTTTTTTAGAGACCCCCCATAGTGTGACGTCATATATTTAGCAATTTTACATTTGACGTGGTGTGTGGTGACGGCAGAGTAGAATACAATTGTCACCACCCCAAATCTCTCCCGTGGGTGTCGTACAAGGCGACTAATGTTAAATCAGTGATGAGGAATGGGCAGCAGCGTTCCTCTTATACCTACCACCTAGCAAAGTACTGTGACTCTACCTCGCTCGCCACCTATTACATGGGATCTAACATAATTGGCGAAACGTGGGTATTAGTTCACCTCTGCCTACCCCTTCGGGGATATAGGCGTGATTTATTTTATTTTTTTTATTTATTTGGGTTCATCTATAAAGTATGTCACACTAATTTCGTGGTTTTTTTACTCTTCTCCCGTCTTTGTCACTGTTGGTCACATTTGTGAGACAGTAGAGTGACGTCACATATTTAGCAATTTTACATTTACAAATTGTGACGAAGCAAGATTCCATGGATTTCCCGTGCGAGTGTTGGGTCTTATTAGATTTGGGAATGTCACGGAACTTAGGACCCCACACACAAAGTCACACTTTGATGACTCTTTGTATTTGAACACTTTGTAGTTGAACATTATATAAATGTTAGAAAAACTAATTACAAAGAAAATAATTATTAATGAATATAATAACCTAATAAAAATTTCGTAAAACGCAGATTTATCCTAATGCGGGAATACAGATGTCGTGTTAGATTTTCCTTAGGGCCTGTTTCACAATCGATAAGTAAGTTCTGAGTAGCTTACTTGGCAGTTCAATTGACATATATTTAAAATAACAACTGTCAAATGATCTGCCAAGTAAGCTATTCAGAACTTACTCGTCGATTGTGAAACAGGCCCTTAATAGAACTATTACCACCAGAATAGTTTAGATCTATTCTAAGACGTGAGTCAAACTCAAATATTGGCTCTATTAATAACCCATAATTGGAACTAGATAATTGACGTATAAAATACTCCTTAGTCATGTTATTAATAGATCAAAGACAACGAACAACGATAAGCGACAATAGCCCCAAAGATTAGCGCCATATCTCCTATTATGCTGTAGTTGACTCGTCAAATTAGGTGTTTCGTGATCTTCCTACCGTACTTATTCGGAGACTATATTACTTTTGGCACACTGTTGACATGGGAGCTAAAACAAACGTAGAATGTGCCAGCCCCGCCCCCGACGACTTTACTACACACGTGTAGTAAAAGTCTTACTAGCAATATACAGGAGGCCTAGACAAAGTAACATATTGACAACGACAACGATGTTCGATAAAGCAAAATGTAGGGGATTTGACGTAAGTCGTCGTGAAATCACGTGACCAAAATCGTCTTCGTAAGTTCCTAGTTATGTTGGGAGCGCAAGCTAATACGCTGTAGATACCAAAGTAATATGGCCGATTAATAAAACGCCTAATTTGCTGGTTTGCCTACAACATACGATTTCTTTATTAATTAAGATACCATTGCCGTTGAGGTTTTAGATCGATTAAAGCAAAGCAGAATGCCGTATTGAATACGTAAGGTTTTAGTTGCCGAAGCAACAAGCAAGTGTTTGTAAAGCTTTGTTGGAGACCCATGTTGAACCTATCCACCACGATTAAATAAATATGTGCACATGTAACAATAAAATATGATACATACATTACATGCTATTCTAAGAAAACTATAATTAATTTAAAGAAAATAATATAAATAACTGATATAGTATTTAAAAATTAATCAATTTGAAATATAATTGTAAAATGCAATGATATCTTACTTGTACACACTACACTTGTAGGTACGTGTGGAAATGTTAATTTTTAAACTTTATACATTTGTTTTCTATTCGCTTAAATAGATTGGCGCCACTTGTTCAAAGTGGCAGATGAGGCTGTTATTACGACACAAGCGACGCAATTAATTAACAATATTATCAGCTAACAAGCAATTTACACAAGTTAACAGCGGATTATTTAGTGTCTAATGATAGTGAACGTGATAATCTAGTAATAAAGATTTTCGATGCTCCGCTATGATAAATATGGCGCCCATCAAACAATCTACAATAGAGAGTTACTTAGGTCCGGTTGCTCGTACGTTACAATAAAGTAAAAATTTTACTTCAGCCGCGTGGTGACTACAGAGTAGAATACAATTGTCACCACCCCAAAACTTTCCCGTGGGTGTCGTACAAGGCGACCAAGGACAAATCTGAATATGATTAAGAATGGACAGCAGCGTTCCTCTTATACCACCTAGGCTAGCAATGTACTGCGACTTTTGTGCCCGATAAATGGCAAAAGGCTCGCCACCTATTACATGGGACTTGACATATTTGGCGAAACGTGGGTGATAGTTCACCACTGCCTACTCCTTCGGGGATATAGGCGTAATTTATGTATGTATGTAAAAATTTTACTTTAGTCAATTTTAAACTTGGTAAAAAAAGTCGACGTCGGTTATCTTCGGATTCAGTTGCCGTTGTTTCAGTGACGCTTTTTAAGTTACCCCGCCAGTTAATTTTACTTTTACAATAACTGGACCCTTCAGTTGACGTAACCGAGTTTCGTGCAACCGGACCTTGGAAGGGTAACCCAGGGTAATTGACGGCAACAACAGCCGTGTGGTGACGGCAGATCTGAATACAATTTTCACCACCCCCATCTCTCCCGCGGGTGTCGTACAAGGCGACTGAGGGTTAAGATAGCAATGACTAATGGGCAGCAGCGTTCATTTTATGCCATCTAGCAATTTAATGTTGAATTTTCGTGCCAGATTAGATGGCAATAGGCTCGCCACACATGGGACCTAACATTGGCGAAACGTATCAATACCTCTGTTTACCCCTTCGGGGATAAATTTACGTATGTATGTGTATCTTAATAAATTATAACATTTTTGTGAACTTTTTGTTACCATTCTGATTAAAAAAAAAACAATATCAAGTTTACATCGATACTTTATTATGTTTCTGAAGTCTACGATAGTATAAAATAAAATAGAACTCATTTTATTAAATAAAAAAGGCACATTTAAATCTTAAAAATTCGCTTTAAATGTCGTCATAAAAAAATAACGTCCCTTAGATGGGTCTATTCACTAGACGTAGACGAGTCCAGCAATTCACCAATCCTCTGTCCAAACAGCGTGGTTATTTAATTGCTTATCTCCAGTCACCGATTAAAGACTTGTGCTACCCTTAATTGGATCTTTAGCAAACACACAGATTGCAAATGAATGAGGATTATTTCATTAGGGACCAATGACAATGGCATAATTCACATTTCCTCTCCAGGAAGAACTCATGGGAAAATATCCACTTTGATTCAAATACATTTTATGTCACACCTGACCATTAAAGTGGACTTGTCCGCCCGCTACGCGTACGAAAAATCCCACTTCCAGTAGGCCTATTCCTTAATTTTTTTTGACAGTTGAAAGTGATTATCACCAAACTATTTACTAATACATTGCTGTTATCACAGGACAAGTGTGACAATAGCATTATAGTAAAATAGTAATGGATACGTAAATAATTCGATTTTAATTTTAACATTATATTAATGTTAGAAAAATTAGTACAATGATTTTGGGGTTAGAAAAATAATTTCGAAAAATTATGATTTTGAGGCGGGAATCGAACCCGCGTCCACTGCATCCAATCCAAGGCCATCCAAGACATCTTGGATAAACGAATGTTGATTTATAACTGTATAATAGTCAACACAAAGGAAATCGAGAACCCGTGTGGTCATTTGTGATTTCTATATAAGTAATTTTGTTTGTGCCGTGTGGTGACGGCAGAGTAGAATACAATTGTCACCACTCCAAATCTCTACCGTGGGTGTCGTACAAGGCGACTAAGGATAAATCAGTGATGAGGAATGGGCAGCGTTCCTCTTATACCACCTAGCAATGTACCTACTGCGACTTTTGTGCCCGATAAATGGCAATAGGCTCGCCACCTATTACATCGGACCTAACATAATTGGCGAAACGTGGGTGCTAGTTCACCTCTGCCTGCCGCTTCGGGGATATAGGCGTGATTTGTGTGTGTATGTAATTTTGTTCTCATGCGCAGTAGTGAATCTATCATAACAAACCTATGGACTACAATTTCTTTCATCCTGTTTGTAAGTCGTAAAATACCGCGCGATGCCATCAATTGCTTAGTCCCATTCGCATTTTACGCATCATCGTCTATTTCCCCATTGTTTGAAACGAAAATTTCCATAATCATAGTTACAATAAACAAATCACGCCTACATCCCGAAGGGGTTGGTAGAGGCGAATCAACAGCCACGTTTCGCCAATAGGCATGATGACTAATTTTGAAAAAATACACCGTTTTTCTAACATATCTACCTTACCCAAAACAAATTATATATTTGTAAAAACTTTCGATTTTGATATAAAAATCACGTTTTGAATAATGCAATTTGAAATTTCCGCCAAAACGCCAAAATAGCAATGGCGTCTGTGTAACGTCACAATTCCGTAAAAAGGCCAGTTTCTATATTAAACTAGTGAATTTGATTGGCAAACAAAATGTCAAAATGGAGATAACTAAATAATGACGTCACGCGGCGGTTAAGCAAACATGGCGGATTGCTTATTTTTGCAATCCTCCATGTGCCGTGTTGTGCCGTGTGGTGACGGCAGAGTAGAATACAATTGTCACCACTCCAAATCTCTCTCGTGGGTGTCGTACAAGGCGACTAAGGATAAATCAGTGATGAGGAATGGGCAGCAGCGTTCCTCTTATACCTACCACCTAGCAAAGTACTGCGACTTTTGTGCCCGATAAATGGCAATAGACTCGCCACCTATTACATGGGACCTAGTATAATTGGCGAAGCGTGGGTGCTAGTTCACCTCTGCCTACCCCTTCGGGGATATAGGCGTGAATTATGTATGTATGTATGTTATTTTAGCACTTTTATTTTTATAAAATAAATATCAATCACAAGTATAATCTGATAACAAGTAACTGTTAACGAATCTCTCTATCCTAAATTATTATTATAAATCATTATGTCAGTGGTTCTTTGTTAGTGTCATCATCCTTATTAGCATAGGGCTCAGGTGGCGAGCCTATTGCTATTTCTATAATCTCCTTCATTTTTATCATGGCTCATGCTCAACTATACTCATCTACACTCAAGCCGCTTATTGGTCAACACCGGATTATCCCCTTAGTCGACTTAATATTCATGTGGACAACTTATCCCGCGGGATTAGTTTTGAGCGGGATCCTGTTGACCAAAGCCTCACTTTTACGACACCTCTGGGGTGTGCCGGTTTTTTCGCTCCCAAGCCGCCATGGAAGACAATCATGTTGATAAGAATGCTCAATTGAAATTAAAGAAGTGCCGTGTGGTGACGGCAGAGCAGAATACAATTGTCACTACCCCTACCTGGCCCTTTTTTAATAGACTTTTAATTTGATACAATTACTATTTGATACAATTTACCTCATTTTTAACGTGGGTGTTGTCCTACCAATATAGGTACTGCACAATCTCCCTATATTCTTCCATCCATAGGGAAGGCCCGTGCCCCTGCAGTGGGGACATTAAAGGGCTGGTGATAATGATGAGATGACTATAGACTCGTCCCCTATTATATGTGACGAATCGTGAGTGTAAATTCACCCCTACTAGGCCCTTCGAAGATAAAAAGGCGTGATTTATGTCCATCTTACCAGACTCAATGAATTAAAACTGCACTAATCTTGGCAGGTTAAACTAATACCAATGAGTAATTAATATTCTAAATGAATTACCCGGAACTCGACCCAGTTAACGCTGCGTCAACGTAAGCGGAATCACGTTGTTTTACAAACGTAGTAAATCCGATACCTAGTCAATAATAATTCGTGAATGGAAACCGGTGTTTACACGACCATTCGGCGAATTTGCCGATATCCGGGTCGTAGCTATACATTTGAAAGTTGCATATCATACATAGTTATATACATTCATAAATCACGTCTATATCCCCGAAGGGGTAGGCAGAGGTAAACAACACTTAAAACTCACGTTTCAACAATCAGGTTAGGTCCCTTGTAGAAGGCACCGATCCTATTGCCATCTAACGGGCACTACTGTGTATACAGTGGCATAAGAGGAATGCTGCATCTACTTCCCATTACTCATTGCTGACTTAACCTTAGTCTGTCTTGGCTAGTGCTGTCTTAGCTTTGATTATTTAAAACCAAAAAATATAAAAATCTGCACAATAACAATAATCCAGGTACGTGTTATAAATCCCGTTTTTTCACAATTTAAAGATGAAAGTGACCACGTAAGGTTAAAACAATCTGCACAATGTTTCTAACTTTTCTTTTCGTACGAACCTTCTACAAAGAATTAGAAAAAAAAATGAAAATTGAAAGACAGGTAAAGTTAAAGGCTTAAAGGTTGCCTGGAAGAGATTGCTTGTAAGCAATAAGGCCGCCTCTTCATGTTTATTTCCTTCATGTCTATCCATGTTTATTTCCATTTTTGTATTTTCTTTGTGTGTGCAATAAAGTAATTATTATTATTTTTTTGTTACATTTAAAATACATACAAAATCATATTTCTAAACATTAAATTTTTACAATATAAATATAACATTTAAAAATACAAAAATGCAGTTCCCCATCGGTAGCAAGATCAGGGTCCCGGCTACCGGTGGTTAAGGATCTAGAGACAGGAACCTCCTCACTATACGCGCCGTGTCCAGAAGTACCGCCTTCTGCATCTGACTCTTGACCCAACCACCTAGCGCGCCTCTTAAGATGTTTGTCGAGGCTCTTGGCTATCAAACCATGGGCAGATATAACTATCGGTAATTATTATTATTATTATTAAAAAGTAATTTACAGGAGTGAATTGAAAAAAAAACAAGTGTATGTATATTTTCAATATTTATGATCATTATGTATTAAACATTTCTCCATCATCTAGTATGTAGAACACAAGTGCTTAAAAAGCTACTTACTTTGGGCTAGATGACAAGGGTGAGTGTGAGAAACATTTATTTATTCAAAATTCTGACGTCACCACAATTTGTGGACGTCTCAAACCATCTTCCCTCTGTTTCCGTCTCTATTCGTGGGGTTTCTCGCTAATTCACCTCAATTAGTGACTAAGTTGCACCCTTGGTACGAGCAGTCACTCACGAATTGCCCGTCAAGCTCCTACAGTGTTGCTTTTAAGGGCAAGTTTCAAACTTCAAGTACAACGAATATCAAAATTTAATGTCGCCACTATCGGGGAAAGTACGATTGAAACTGGAGAAAGAAAATGAGAATGAGTTGTATTAAACTAAAATAATATATACATACATACATACATATGTCACGCCTTTCTCCCACAGGGCAGAGATCACTTCTATCCACTTGCTACGATCCTTACATACTTCTTTTGCTTCATCCAATCTCATCAATCTCTTCATACATGCCCGTCGGTTTCGGGTACTCTTGAGATGGCCCTTTTTTAAAAGACTTTCAATTTGATTTGAAAGATCCGCCTAGGCCTTACCCTTCCCATTTCTCCATTCACTTTCGCCATGTAAATCCTTTTTGTCATTCTCCTTTCATCCATTCTTTCGACGTGACCAAACCATGCGAGCATCCCTTTCTCAATTCTTGTCATTACATCTTCTTTCAAACCACACCTTTCTCTTATCACACTATTATACAATCGATCGCTCAGTCTTACCCCAGCGATGCTCCTCAATGCTCTTATTTCTACTGCATTTATTCTACTTTCATGCTTCTTCTCCCATACCCAACTTTCACTTCCATACACTAATGTCGCGACCAGCACTCCATTGTGAACAGCCATACGAGCCTTTCTGAACACTCTTTGGCTGTTCATAAAAGTAGACATACATAAATCAAGTTTCGTCAATCATGTTAGGTATCATGTTTTTTTAAGCTACACAAGGAATCTCTTGGAACCTCACCTAATGGTAAGTGACGACAAGGGCCGAAGATGGAATTGAGTTTTACCTGGAACACTCAACCACAGAGGAACTGGCTATCTTACAAATTGCAGAACAGAATAATGCTGTTAACATGATTATTATGGCGACAGATATTTATAAGATGGTACGTGGTAGCTCAGGCGGTCTTGAAAAAAGTCCCACCACCTAATAGGTGGCGAGCCATAACAGGCACGTAAATCAAAGTATATTGTTATAGGTGGTATAAGAGGAACGCTGCTGTCCATTCTTCACCCAATACTGTTATCATTAGTCGCCTTGTACGACACCCACGGGAGAGATTTGGGGTGGTGACATTTGTATTCTACTCTGCTGTCACCACACGGCCTCCTATAGGTACACGGCTAAACAATATTCGCAAAGTTCAATTCTTCGATGAAACCTGCCCTTAAAGGCTTCGTGTGTCTGTAATTACAAAGTAAGGATCTGTTAAAAGTCAGACTATCGCGGTTCTAGACGGACTGACAGTAATTTGTACCGTTATAAGTATATTGTAATTGTGACTAGATGTGAGTACGAAGACAAGAGACAGTGAAGACGATAGGACGGATGTCATTATGTGTCAGATCAAAGCACATACGCCCCGAATTGTAACTAATAAGAGCAACGCTACTGAAATTTTGAGCACTGCTTGAAAAGTAAAGTGGACATCAGTCAGAATTTGTATGGAAATATCGTCAATTTTGACAATACTTAAATTTTTAGCAGGACCCAAGCTTTGAGTAGGTAGTGTTTCTGTATTCGGGGGTTTGATACCTAACTTACTGCCGCACTCAGAGACGTCAATTAACGTTAATGAGTACTTAATGTTAAAAAAATGACAATTCAAAACTAGTCGCTACTCTTGCCGGGTCTAGATTTAAATGACATTTTTTGACTCATTAAAGTCAATAAGAAGTCTCTGAGAGCGGCAGTTAAGTAATGATAAAAATGACAATTTCTAGACAGTAACAAGAAAAAACAAAAAATCTATAAATATTTATAATATTTCTTAAACAACCATGACATGGGAACAAATGTCTGTCAACATCATCATTATCGTCATCATCACAAGTCCTTTAATGTCCCCACTGGTGGGGCACGGGCCTTCCCTATAGATGGAACACTAAAGGGAGAATAGGGCATACCCCATTACGCTAGCCCAGTGCGGGTTGGTGGGTATCAACTACTGCAGAAGCAGCCGGGACCAACGGCCTAACGAGCCTTTCGAAGCACGGGGTAACTCGAGATAATATTTTTGGTCACCCATCCAATGACCGGCCTTAGCGAACATTGCTTAGTTTACGCAATCGCAGCCTAAGCGCGCTTGGACACTGCGCTGGCGAGCTCCTTTGTCTGTTGTCATCATCACGAACATATGACCCTACTAGGAACCCTTAACCGATATCGATCTGACCATTCGACCAAACTTGTACCTACTTAAAGTGACACACCCACATTTTAACACTGAGAACTCAGGAAGGAAGTTTATTGCGCAATGCCAAAGGATATCCTTCATGGGGTCACGACAATGCCTAGGGACTATCGACCTATATGTGTAGTTGGTCAATCTCCCGATGGCCGCTTCCCGATGAATGTTTCCGCTATGTTATGACGTGGCCTGGTTTTGGTTGAATCAAGGGTCTATCTGAAGATCTTGGTGACAATGGAGCTACGTATATGATTCAGTTTAGTACATTATGTACGAGCGGGCAGTGAGCGGTTGTAAGCCGCCGCTTCCCGCAGGTACAGGATTGTCAGATAGGAACTACTCCAGGGAGTAGCCCTGGCAAGTAGCTGATTGATGGAAGGAAGCTACCCCAGGGAGTAGCCCTGACAGGTAGCTGGATTGTGGTAGGTAGCTACCACAGGGAGTAGACCTGGCTGGCAGCGAGGAGGTAGAAGTGAGATCCAACACGGTCAATTGCAATCTGATTTATTGTAGATAATTATACAGTTTATATATAATTCACTTGGTCTGTAGGTACACATTGATAGATGTTAGCATGTCTCTCATGGGTGCAAACATACATAAATCACGGCTATTTATCCCCGAAGAATCCCCGAAGGCAGAGGCGAATTAATATCCAGCCATGCATGTCCCATGTATCCAATAGATGTCGATTGCTGACTATCGGGCACTAAATCGCAGTATATTGCTAGCTGAAGAGGAACGTTGCTTTGGGATTCATCTTAGGATATATTCTTAGTTCTGCTGGAAATTTTGTAAACTTACAAGCCTAAGCACACTAGACTTTACTTTATATAGATAGATATTTCCAAGTAAAATGCCACATAATGACGTCAGAGCAGAACACAGTTTTAACCCCTCTCACGTTCCGTGGGTCCATTCCAGAGGCATCTTAGGAAGTTTTATATTGGTCTTTAGGAACATCATTTCATTGATCATCCCTACGTTCACTTCTGGCATCTCATGTTCACTTTTTACTTCGTAAAGGAAATCCGTTTCAGTTCTAATATTTACTTAATAAATTCCTGCCTCTAATAATTGCATTGATTTCTTCATCTATTTGCTCCGCTTAACATTTAAAGCTTTTTATCGAAGTAATTTTGATAACCGTGTCTATCTGTGTCCAACAATTCCGCGACTAATCTCATGGGCCTCGGAGACGGTCAAGCGGCTTCGAGTCAAACACGTAGATTTTCTGTTGTGCTTGCTAAAAGCAGTGTGATTGAAACGTCTGTCAAGAGGCTTGACCATAGACAAACATTCATTAAAAATCACAAACGCAATTATCAAACGCGTATCAAGCTCATAAATTTGACTCAAGCTTCAAGTGACCGTTGTGGACGATCAGAATGATTGAAGCAAGCTAGAAATCTACGTGTTTGACGCGAAGCCGCTTGACCATCTCCGAGGTCCATTAGGATAGCAAATGAGGCGGCGAGCCGTGAAGGTTACATCCTTGAATGAAGCTGGAGTCATTGCTCGACTACGTCTTCGATAGACCAAGATGATCCAACCTTGGAATGTTTGAGAGATGAGTCACTTTTCTATGAAAGACAGACCTATATAAACTAAACCTTTAAAATTTCAATTATTATTTTGATTTTAATTTGAACATAATATATACGTTAGAAAAATTAGTGCAAATAGAATTATTGTTGTAAGAAAAAGTTCGAAAATTTTCTTTGTACTTAATAGTTCTCTTGTTCAATAAGGTTAAAAATGAAAAATATGGGAAGCTTTTGTTGACGGCACAATTATTTATGACAAGCCTTGATAATTCATCGTTAAACGTCGACTCAGTTTTGGCTCTGGCCAAGGTTTAAGTGTACTAGAAGATGCCTCTTAAATCTTATACCTAGAATAAAATTCTTAGCTTTTCCAATGACCCATGAAACCTTAGCCGTCAAAGGTTTCAATTTTCAAACCATACTGGATTCGGGAAACCAGATTCCCTTAAATGAATACATTATAGGATATTTTATATGTTACACAGGGAAGCTCTTGACCTCCATCTCACCTGATGGTAAGAGTCGAAGACGGAATCGAGCTTCAACCAAAGAGGGGTTTGCTATCTTATAAATAATTTTCAGAACACAATAATGCTGTTAACATTGTTATAATTAAGACGACAGCTTTTGATAAGATAGTGGCAGACTTGAGAAAAGTTCTACCACCAACCAAACCGAGAAAAAATTTGTACTCCCCCGGGAATCAAACCCGGATACTCGGGATCTTAATTCCGATGGGTGAACCATTAGATCCCGGAGGCGGTTAAAATTAATAGTAAAAAAAATTCGGTCAAGCGTTTGTGTTAGATTTTTATCATCTTTCTACGAATTTTTTACTTCTTCAAGACGTATCCTTTTAGAAAGACTTTTTTATGCTAGACAGGGAAGCTCTTGCCCTTCATCTCACCTGATGGTAAGTGACGATAAGGGCTAAAAGTGGAATCTTGCTTCACCTGAACCCTTAACCTTAACCACAGAGGGGCTGGCTATCTTATCACAAATTGTCAGAACACATTACCAAGCAAGTTTCGACAGATTTAACCTTGACCTTGTTCCTCGACCATTCACCTTTGAGTGACTGCATTATAACCTTGCGCGTGAATACACCTAGCCACTCAAGTAATAGATGCACTTGATATATGGATCCTGTAATTGACCTCTCAGACTTACGAATGCATAAGTTGACAGTTCTCAGTTAAGGTATTTTGAGGGATATTTTACAGCTCATCGCTCTCGGGGTATAAAGGCATTTGGAACTAAAACAGATTTCAATCTGTTAATACGAGATTGTATTTCAGTAGCCGGTCTTTTATGAAATCAAGAAAGGGGTGAGTCAATTCATGATCATGAACGTAAAATTCAAGGGAAGCAGTGCGTTAGTTAATGTGCCTGTTACCTACTGTTTGGGCCTTGTATGCAGTAGTTTTTATTTTTATAGAAGTCATTGTTTTTAATACTTTTATTATTGTCAGTAAATTGTATGTTGTTGTCACTCTGATCTTCCCGTTTGGCTTTCTCTTCCTCCTATTTCCTACCCTTTTTCCGTTTTTTTTTATTTTATTTAGGTCTTTGGTTGGATCTTACCTATTTAGTAATTAACGTCCGTTTAACTTTTTTGAATTTTTGGGATTTCTGAAGTTGGTGGCCTGTAATTATGATGGTATATATTTATGTTGTCCCCTTATAATTGAAGTAGCCTTTGAAAGTAGCGTCAGTGACAGACTACAGAGTAATAGACTTATATAGGTGGTTTAATTTATGTTATATCCCTTCTCATGTGTGTCAAATGTTACGATACTACAATTAAAAATGTATTGTGTTACTGCTATTATTCAGATCTCATCTCAAAAGGTTAATTTCATTAACCGATATCAATACATTCATTACATCATTTATCAGCGTATCGGGCCATAATTGCTTCCTTGTTTAACGAGAAATATTGGGCATAAAATATGTTACCAGATTATTAAACTGACCAAAATGACTTCAACAGAAGCATGATTTGAGGTAATTTCCAGAAGATATTTCTGCGTTTTAATCTGAAATAAATTATTTACGGAACGGTGATAATGCAGTACAAAGAAACTATGTATTTCATTTCATTATCGGATTAATGTTTTTAGGAAGTTGTGGAGTCAAAAGCTATAACTATATATGTATCTGAACAGTTAAAATACTAATATACACGACGAAAAAGGAAAGAAAATATGAAAGGAATCCTGAATATATCTTACCGGCAAATATGGGACTTAGCCAATACAAAATAATAGGTTTGCTGAAAAATTAACCTTTTTATGCTTTTTTTATATGGATGTTGTAGCCCTTCTATGCTAGCCTGGGAGACTCATCCCATGGGTGTAAAAGTCTACTAAGGGAGATTTCCTGGTGTAGACCAATAAGCACCTTGATGCACCCGAATGGTAGAGGGCTAACCACCAACAAAAGCATACCCAAAGGGGGTTAGTGTCAGGCAGGCAGCCGGCTGTAAAACCTAAGCCAAAACTTTGAGCAGTATGGATTGGAATGTTGTCATTCCAATCACTCTCTCCGTTCATCGGTTTTGAGACGACATGGGGACCATGTCGAGAAACCGATGAACGTCGGTGAATTCCGTCTCTTTTCTACTACTACATTCATTCATCACTAGCACCTTTACGGTGTGATGGATGATATGAATCAGAAGGGAGTGGTGGCTTGATGACGTCTGATATTAATGGAAGAGGAAACATCCTACGTCAGAAAACCTGTGAAGAAAATGAACAGGAAGATAGTGATGATGATTATAAACTCGGGCGTGTAAAACTGGTAGGTTTTTAATACATGTTTTCTTTTCAAAGTTTGTTTTAATTTGCGGTTTAATTCCAGGTTTTCCAGGTAAGTTTGAAATTGGTTTCGTTTCTGAAAACAAAATTTTGGACTTTGCTTAAGCTTTCGACAAACTAATAAATACCCTAGAAAACCTGTAAACGGGCAGGAAGATCGTTTCCTGGTGTTTGCTTATCCGATTTATAGTCCATGTTAGCTGCCCTATATAGTCAATATTGAACCTATACATGTTCTAGAATAATATAATTCCCAATAATACGTTCAGTTTGTCTTCAAGAAGAGATTCATAGTAAAAAATTCTCTGTTTTGTTCTATTTTTATTTGTCTTCTTATTTAAGTTAGTCTTTGTAAAAACAATTTTCTATCTTGAGATGTGGATGAGCTGAGACTTGAGAATATGAATATAATAATTTTAATAAATGCTTGCTATGAAGAGCTATCCCAGATGAAAAATGTTCATGTAATTACGATGAAATACTAAGCCTGGTAAGCAAAAGCTTCGTAATTAGGTTGTTAGAGAAGATATTACGCTAACAACCTTATTACTCATAATTATATTGTTTTAATAACCCACTCAGTAGTCATGTCAGTAATAAAATACAAACGTGTAAAGTTCAGATCTATAGAAGCTTGTACACAAAACTAAAAATAAGTAAAAATCTACGAGCTCCCACGACGCATCGCAATAACTTAAGAATTGATTCTTATCGCGCATTCCTTCAATTTCATTCTTCTATGTTTGGCCGCCTTGCCACACCAAATCGCATCGCAGAAATTTATTCTATAGTTTTCTGCGTTGCGAATTACGCAGTTTTGTGTACACGCTCTTAGGCGGCGCTGAATTAAATTTGAAGTAAATGGTTCACGTTTCTCTATTGATGAAAGGTGAACGGTGGTGTGGTTAAATTTCAGCAGTAGTTCGGCTATTACTGCTTGGTTTTACCACACGTTTTACCACACGTTACCACACGGCTTTTGGAGACAGACAGACAGTGGAAGAGGGCTTTAAACAGGCATCCTTTCTAAAGCCAAGAAGACGGATGGGAATTTCAATTTTCACATGTTCTCTCAAGGAATCCATCATAAGGCTTGTTTTGAACATGTTTTGGAATTGAGTTTTATACACGAGAGAGGGGTAATGTGCATAATTTGCACGTTAGGATGCCATACCGTATCAATATTTTACAATCGAGTTTTGTTTTATGCTTTATGTTAACAAAGTAAATTTGATAATCAATTGGGGATGTTTGACAGTTTTGTACAGTCTCTAGGGCTGGGACCTGCATTCTGTCTCCAAACTATCTATCTATATCTCTTTACCATCTTTTCGTGAAATATGAGGATGCTTTTTAAGAAAAACCCTTTAAGAAATCCGAAAAAAATAAGTAAAGTCACGATTATTTAATTTTGTTCAAGTAATCATAACTTATGTAATTCTGAATGTGTTCTACGTAATTCCTACTAGTGATGTTCGAAGGAGCTGACTTTGTTAACGTTAGTTCTTTTAAGAAAGTAATAAGTCTCTTACAAGAAAGTCCGATAATGTATCTTGCTCTTATGAAAATAAAGTTCATAACACGCTACAGGAAGAATCTAAAACAAATGCGTACCCATACTGCTCCACGTGGTTTCAAATCAATCGACGCAAAACTAGCACTCTTATTGCTAAGAGCAATAATGTCGACAATATTGCTTCCGTTGATATCAAATCGCAAAATGGACAATTAAAAAGCGCCACTCACCTTCCAAACGTCGTTAAATCGTTACTTTATAGCAAAATACATGAAATGTTGTATTCTGAAGAAGGTAACTAACATTTTGTCCTTAAAACGCGAACAGTTCACCACCCTATCACTGGCATGGGCACTTAACCGAACTAGTGATGTCCCGATTCGACTGTGCTTATCACTGGCATAGACAGTGGGCACTTAACCGAACTAGTGATGTCCCGATTCGATTCAGCTTATCGATAACACGAAAACACGTCTTTTATTCGCGCGTGCGCTCTGAGGAATGCCAGCCAGTGTACGTAGTAAGGTAAGTACTTATCAGTTACGACGGCCCGTGGTGACTTGTGGTATGTCGCGGAGTAGGTATCGATTTTTGATGATTTCGCCTGATGAGAATATTATTCGTTACATCCAATGTTGTGTCCCGGCAATGCGAATAAATGAATTTATGGAGAATTATGCTGGCAATAATTTAATGCACGGCTACTTTGTATGTTGCGACAGAACCGACGATAATGACACTTATTGCGTTCGTAATAAAGTCTGCAATGGAACCGCTACCGTATTGCGTCCAGTAGATGACACCGTCAGCAAAATACTATTAGTATTTAGTATTATAAGTAAATATTTGTGTGAAAATTCATTGATTTGCCAGCATGCAGGCGAAGCTAAAATCACGTAGAGTAAGCTAAAATCACGTAAGTAAATAACGTAGTTTGCCATCCCTGACTCCCCCAGTCGGTATCGTAAAAGTCGACTAAGGAATGTGTGTACCAATAACCACCTTGGGGCTCCAGAACGGTAGAGCAAACCACCAACAACAGCATACCCAAAGAGCGTTGGTGTCACGCAGGCGGTCGGTTGTAAAACGCAATCCAAAAACCCTGAGCAGTATGGATTGGAATGTTGTCATCCCAATCACTCTCTCCGTTTATCGGTCTCTCGACATGGTCCATTCCGTATCTTTTCGATACACATTCATCATTAGGACCTTCACGAGGCTGACCCATAGAGGAAGAGGAAAAAAATTAGTAATTAGTAATAAAATTAATTAATAAGGAACAGGGCATTAAGATGGTGATGAACTTCTGCTTTCGTTACCTATTGATTTTTTTTGGATTAGCATCCTGAGCACTTTCCCCCGAATACAGAATCGCTACTCCAATGTTGAGCACTGCTTATAAAGTTAATTGTACAATGCCTGTCAGAGTTTTTATGTAAAACCGTCAGGGGTGTTTGGCGCGTTTCGTGGTGTCAGTCAGATTTATTTTCGCTAATTCAAGAATTGTTACAGAGTGGATTTTGTGCAATGAAAGTGGTGTTATTTTGATGCACAAGCATCCGTGTTGATGTGCAATTATGCAGATTGAAATGAGTTTTGTGATGTGTTTGATGTTGTGGTAAAAACCACTGTAAAAAGTGGTTTTGTCCACCTCATCAGTCACTATCATGAACTCTGTTACCATTAAATTCGCTCCAAGCACTCCCTAGATGCGTTAAAATGTGTGACACCCATATTTAAACGTAAAATTCATTTCATTCATACATTTCACCCACTTATTATCTTATATGACTACAGATAAAATATACACTAAAGACATGGCTGTATGGGCTAGACCCTTTGCCTTCCCTAAAATATAGGGAGAATTAAAAAAACAAAAAAAAACATGTAAAACCGTCAATTTTGACAACACTGACTTACGGTATATGCAGTAAACGTAGTGTATTATATACTCTTTGATTTGCAGCAACGATTTAACGTACTAAGTATTTATACTTACAATATTTATAATGTTAAGCAGGACTCAAACTTTGAATAGGGTTTCTGTATTCGAGGGTATGTCTAATATTATTTATGTACAAAGAACATTATGGTTAATCATTGTGGTTCAAGTTTATTGTGGAAAAAGATCGAAAAAGTATGGTCTTGATGCGGGAATCGAACCCGCGTCCATCTCCAATCCGAGAAGATGCCTATACCTACCACTCGGCCAACCAAGACGTTTTATTTGCACTATATTTACATTTATAAGTATGTTTAAATTAAAAAAAAAAAAACAAAAGTAAAATTGATTTTCTGTACCCAAACTTCCATAACTAACGGCTAAGAACTAAGCATTTAATTGTAAACGTTACAGCACAAAATTTTGTATAACTATTCGCCTCACTATCAGGCGAACTTTAAAAATAATATTTAAACCAAGTCGAGCTTAATCGCATAGGTCAAGTCCCTATCTGGGATTACTTCAGATGTTACGTAAAAAGTTATTAATAAACCATATCGTTAGCAATTACACAATGGGACATTAATGCTTAATGCTGGACTGGGAGCTAATAAAATGACTCACAAGAACCTTCTTAAGACGATTCTCGACTCACTTTTACGACACGTCAACGTGTGTCGTAATTATATATAAGTAAGCACCTTTGGGCATCCGAATGATGTAGAGAAAACCACCACCAACAGCATGTACACTCAAATAGAGTTGCTGATATGATCCCAGTTAAAAATACATTATATTGCTAGATGGTTTACTTTTAACTCCTAGTCGCCTTGTACGACCACCTCAGGAGAGATTTTAATTTTTTGCAATTTTTACATACGCAGCTCTTTCAAGCTGACAACGATGGATCATTCGTGTGTGTCGAAATATCACCAATACTTATACCATTTATCCATAATAAAAATCCTATCAACATTCGGCCCTCTTAAGTCATAAAGCAGTAACTCTAAAATAATCTCTTTTTAAGATTATTTGTTGTATCGATTAGTTTTAGTAGGTAATCAATGATCTATCTAGAGGAAGGCCTACTTGCCGAAAACTTAATAATTTAGGTTTAACTTTATTCATGTATGAAGTACGAAGTATATAAGGATCGTAGCAAGTGGAAGGAAGTGATCTCTGCCTACCCCTGTGGGAGAAAGGCGTGACGTATGTATGTATGTAACTTTATTCAGGGTTTAAGCAATCATTCTGTCTCTGTCGATTCCAAACAAATTGAGGATGATAGAATGACGTTTTAATCATACATACATACAAACATAAATCACGCCTATATCCCCGAAGGGGTAGGCAGTGGTGAACTAGCACCCACGCTTCGCCAATTATGTTAGGTCCCATGTAATAGGTGGCAAGCCTATTGCCATTTATACGGGCACAAAAGTCGCAGTACATTGCTATTGCTAGATGGTATAAGAGGAACATAATAATTGTTCATAATTGATTTAGTACCTTGTAATTAATTCGTCATAATTGATTTAGTACCTTAGTCCCCTTGTACGACACCCACGGGAGAGATTGTGGCTGGGGAGAGAGGTTTTAATCATGTAATAGAATATTGCGAAGTTTTATGCAAGCAGACCTAAAGAGCTACCTATACATATATGCCATAAATTTACTCTTTTAAAAATATAGTAAATGTGGGGTATGTATCTCAATTCTATCTAAAATTAATGAGCAACTTAGAGGTCATCATCATCACCAGCCCTATGTCCCCACTGCTGTGGCACAACAGGCCTTCACTTTGGATGGAAGAATACATGGGGAATGGACCATACTCCACCACGCTGGCCTTAGTGCAGATTGGTGGGTATTATCGACTGCAGATATAAGCGGGACCAACGGCTTAGAGTGCCTTCCAAAGCACGGAGGAACTTGATATACTACATTTTTGGTCACCCATCAAACTACCGGCCTCAGCTTAAACTAGCAAACATTGTTTAGTTTACACAATCGTAAGCCGCTAAGTCACTGCGGTAGCTATCTAGCTTAGAGGTATTTAATACATACATACATACATAAATCACGCCTATATCCCCGAAGGGGTAGGCAGAGGTGTATTAACACCCACTTTTCGCCAAATAAGTTAGGTCCCATGTAATAGGTGGCGAGCCTATTTCCATATATCGGGCACAAAAGTCGCAGTACATTGCTAGGTGGTACAAGAGGAACGCTGCTGCCCATTCCTCATCCAATACTGTTTTATCATTAGTCGCCTTGTACGACACCCACAGGAGAGCTTTGGGGTGGTGACAATTGTATTCTACTCTGCCGTCACCACACGGCTATTTAATGACTTTGCTAAAAAAGACAATATTAAATTTCTCGAAAATTGCCTATGTTGAGATTACACTTTTGACATAAGGGGACATAATAGCGTATAGTTAAAGTAGAAAATATTTTCCACAGGACTTAAATGTTGTATAATTTATTCGTCTTTTGGAATGAAGGCTAGCATTCGAACGTATTCCATTCAGAGTATTGATAAAAACTCCAATTTTTTGGAGTGTAATATCCAAGAACCAACGAATGAAAATTCATTGGAGATAGTGGTCGCTTATAGACGATTAGGTCTTTTGGACATCAATTTGTGATGGTATATTGGTTTCACGAGAAATCTGAGGAAAATATATTCGAATAATCTTTTTTTTCTTTTGAAATAATCGTAACTGTACAAAATTAAATGTGTTTAAGGTATAATATGAGGTGTATCGATGTGTTGATACATTGTAGATGTATATTATTATGATGTACCGTGCCGTGTGGTAGCAGAGCAGAATACAATTGTCACCACCCCAAATCTCTCCCACGGGTGACGTACATGACCACTAAGGGTTAAAGCACTGATGAGGAATGGGCAGCAGCATGGCATGGTGACTTGACTGCGACATGGTGAAACGTGGGTCTCAATTCACCTCTGCCTACCCCTCCGGGGATATAGGCGTGAAATATGTATGTATGTATATAATGTATATGTAGAGGAGCCTGAAAAGGCCGGCCTTCTACCACCTAGCAATATACTGCGACTAGATAGATGGCATTAGGCTCGCCCCTTTTATATGCGATTCGTAGGTGTTAATTCACCTCTGCTTACCTCCCAGAGATGGCGTGAATCATCTATGTATAAGATGGACGGCAGTATATTTAAAATAGTTTCACAGGTTGCCGCGAAGTGAAACGGTGCTTTTTAAACACACCTGCGTAAGAATCGTCATATTTCGCGACAACCAGCGGAATTCGGAAGTGACGAAGACGAAGACGAAATTGAACGTCTCAAATTACCATGGGAACATTTTTTGTTGAGCTATTTTCGACTAAAAACCGCCGCTGGCAGAACTCACGTCACGAGAATGACCATTTACATATTTTCTAGAGACACCAAAAGCAGTTATGATATAAATTATTTATTCTTATTTTAATAGTGTCAGTGGTTCGACCAAAGATCCTGCCCGGAATCCAACGGCATTTTGTTTTATCAAAAACGTTATAATCTTTTTAAGTATTTTAAAAGTACCTTTATTGACAAACATTAATGACAAGATTTTTGGTGGGTAGAAAAAGAATTTCGAAAAATTATGGTCTTGATGCGGGAATCGAACCCGCGACCACTGCTTTGCGCTGCTTTCGGCAAGTTAATTAGTGTCTTGGTTGGCCGAGCGGTCAGGCACTTGCCCGGAAAGCAGCGGCCGCGGGTTCGATTCCCGCATCAAGACCATAATTTTTCGAAATTATTTTTGTAACCACCAAAAATCTTTGTACTAATTTTTCTAACATTTATATAATGTTAAAATTAAAATCGAATAGACATTAATGAGATTGGATAAAGCGAAAGAAGTATGTCAGGATCGTAGCAAATGGAAAGAAGTGATCTTTGCCTACACCTGTAGGAGAAAGGCGTGACATATATATATATGTATATGTGTAATTGACCAACCAGCCAACTCCAGATTTCGTAATTTTTTTGTTAACATTGAACACTCCCTCTTTGGGTATGCTGTTGTTGGTGGTTTGCCCTCCACCGTTCGGGTGCCCCAAGGTGCTTATTGGTCTATACCGTGCAATCTCCCTTAGTCGACTTTTGCGACACCCCTGGGATGAGTCGGGGCTGGTACATTCTACGTTATTTTTTCGCTCCCAGGCCAACATGGAAGATTCTAAATACCAAATACCTGACCCGACCGAATGTTGGAAATCCATCAGAATGAGTACTCACAAATTACGCCGTAGGCGTAGACGCCATCATAATTCGGCCAAATACCTAATACGAATAATAGTAATACCTAATGATTGATTATAAAAATTTATGTTTTTTCTAAATAGACGTTAATTATAGGTTTTGTTTGTACAGATAGGCAGCGAATGATTTTTTCTTTAAGGTGTAGGTACCACCAACCTTTTTTTAATTAAAATTTTTATGATGCAATAAAGTTTTAGTGCCTAGTAAACGAGACCCTAAATAATTTTAAGGTCGACTCTGACTGTGATGGGGGCGTCGACCCCCGAAAGTGTTACAATAACTACAGTCGGCGTGAGAATAAATTTTCGATCGTTTTTTTCTAAGTCACTCGGTTGGTTTGAAGGATACACGGAAGTGTTAAGAGTCATACCCCCGAATACAGAAACGCTAATCAAAGTTTGAATCTTGCTTAACATTTAAATATTGTCAAAATTGATGTTTTTCCATACAAATTCTGAGAGGTAATGTCCACTTAAGTTTTTAAGCAGTGCCCCAATTTTGATTAGCGTTTCTGTATTCGGGGTATAGTGCCATACTCAGAGACGCCAATTAACGTTAAAGAGTACTTAATACAAAAAAATACGATACAAAACTAGTCGCTATTCTTGCCCAGTCTATGCTATAGTTTTGATTAATATTTTTTGTATTAAGTTCTCATTAAAGTTAATTGGCGTATCTGAGTGCGGCAGACAACCATTAATTTAACTAAAATTAGGCGGTGTTAACTTTCAATTATGCATGTCTTTTAGTTCATATACTCAATGAAATGAAAGAAGTCAATGAGCATTGAACGTAAATTTATTTATAATCATGATAATTTTATAGTTTTTTTCCGAGACAGGGAAGATCTTGCCCTTCATCTCACCAGATGGTAAGTGACGATAAGGGCCAATGATAGAATCGAGCTTCACCTGGAAGTAGTACCTAATACAAACGGTCATTACTGTGACAGATAATAAAGTATTTATCTATTTACGAACTGCTAACTGTATAAAATGTATTTTTTCCCATTCTCTTTTATCACTTCTAACACAGTATTACATATATAAATCTTAACTGTGCCGTGTGGTGACGGCAGAGTAGAATACAATTGTCACCACCCCAAATCTCTCCTGTGGGTGTCGTACAAGGCGACTAAGGATAAATCAGTGATCAGGAATGGGCAGCAGCGTTTCTCTTATACCACCTAGCAAGGTACTGCGACTTTTGTGCCCGATAAATGGCAATAGGCTCGCCACCTACTACATGGGACCTGACATAATTGGCGAAACGTGGGTGCTAGTTCACCTCTGCCTACCCCTTCGGGGATATAGGCGTGATTTATGTATGTATGTATGTAATCTTAACTGTTTAACCCCTACGAATTGATACCCACATATTGCCAATCGGATTAGGTCGTATGCATACTATCCATATATTAGCCATATAATGACGGAGCAGAGCAGAAAGAGCAAAATACAATTGTCACCACCCCCACTACGACGAGTAATGGGCATTAGCATTGCCCACGGAAGAGATTTGGGTAGGGGTGGTGACAATTCTCTGCCGTCCAAAACCACAGGAAAAAAAGATTGATCAATGTTGAAGTCTTCATTTTCTGCTTGGGTCACACTGCTTTAGAATTTAACTAGTTCTTAACCGCCTGCCTGACACCCGCTCTTACTGCCGCACTCAGAGACGTCAATTAACTTTAATGATTTTCATTTAAATCTAGACCATAGACCCGGCAAGAATAGCGACTAGTTTTGAATTGTCATTTTTTGACGTAGAGTACCTACTCAAAGATTGTGGTGGTTAGAAAAAGAATTTCGAAAAATTATGATCTTGAGGCGGTATCGAACCCGCGTCCGCTGCAATCCGGGCAGGTGCTTGACCGCTACTACTCACTAGACCGTTAAGTACGCACTAACGTTATTTGACGTCTCTGAGTGGGGTAGTGACGCTCGCTAACCAATTAAATAATATTTTGTATTATTCCCATCAGCTATAATTACCCCCCACTAAGGGAATTATTGTCCGAATTAGACGGCTAAAGTCACAGCGGTATTCAATGATGGAGCTGTTTGTTTGTGAATTGGAAAGGTCACGGAAATATTTGGATCTAAATTTATTTATGTAAGCCGCAGAGACCATCTGGCAGCTATGACGGCTTCGGAAAAGATGATGAAACTGACTCCAAAATGATATATTATGTAATTATTTAATACACGTGGGGCTCCAAAGGTGGGTGCCGTAGCCTAAAATGGGTACCTACCCATTAACCGGTACCTATAGGTACCTACCTACAACATTTAAGGAGGCGGGTACCCTGTCTTAGGGAGCTTTTCCTCTAGAGACGTGTAAGGATAGCCTACCGATCTACTAAAGTTGTTGATGTGTTGCGAGGTTTGCAACAATTTCGTGTTTCTTTCGACCAGGGGACCTACCGCCTAACTCGCTTGCTGATGATAGCTTAAAATCAATGCACTGTTTACGGCTATAGCAGCCACCCTGAATTTTTAGACGGTACGGATTTTGTGCCAAATTCATACAAAATCATTCGGTGATCATTCGTTCAAAGCTATCGCTAATAGTTCAGGTACATTTGGTGCGAAATGACAGCATGACGTCTTAAACTATAGCTTTTCCTTTAGCAA
Source organism: Cataclysta lemnata (assembly GCA_963931975.1). Taxonomy (NCBI): domain Eukaryota; kingdom Metazoa; phylum Arthropoda; class Insecta; order Lepidoptera; family Crambidae; genus Cataclysta; species Cataclysta lemnata. The sequence goes on from OZ008364.1 coordinate 7,946,519, forward strand.
TCGAGTTAGGTTCACCTCTGCCTACCCCTTCGGGGATATAGGCGTGATTTATGTATGTATGTATGTATGTAATCGAGTTAGGCAGTAGGCCCTATACAAGGCGGTAGGTTCTATACAGGGGGACATTTTCCTCGTACATTTCCACAGCACGACACGTTTTCCTTCCACATACATACATAAATTACGCCTTATCCCCGAAGGGGTAGGCAGACGTGAATTAACACCCACTTTTCGCCAATTACGTTAGGTCCCATGTAATAGGTGGCGAGCCTATTGCTGTCTATCGGGCACATAAATCGCATTATATTACTCGTTACCACTCTATTGATAAGATATAAATGCTGCCGCCCTTACTCATCGCTGTCATAGCCCGCCTTGTACGACACCCCCGGGGGGAGATGGGGGTGGTGACAATTGTATTCTGCTCTGCCGTCACCACACGGCGTATTTATAGTAAGGTAGTATAAAAGGCTATCCCCCTTATTCATAAAACACTATTTTAACTAAAACTCTTTTTTAACTTAAATACTGATCTGTCTCTTTTTGTCATACTGTGTTTACGCTGTGATGAAAAGAGACAGATCAGTTATTTAGTTGAAACAGTGTTGAGAAACTGATTTGTTATTATGAATAAGGCGGTATATTTACAAGGTTAACATTTGGGGTGTGCGTTATTTCTCTTTCATGGTGTAAGTATAAACAACTTTTACTACTCGCCCATCATCGAAAACTTACAAAATTGCATCACCCCATTATAAATTTCATATCCTGTCCACGGACAACTGAGGTCAGCACAGTGTGTTTCTTCTATAATTCATATCGGTCAGACGTCATTGAGCTATCCGTTCCCTTTTACTTCACATCATCCATCACACCGGAAAGGTGCTAGTCATGGTTTAATGTATAAAGGACCATTTTAGGAGGTGAGATAATCTAGTTGGCCGTGTGGTGACGGCAGAGCAGAATACAATTGTCACCACACCCGTTTCTCCCGCATGGGTGTCTTACAAGGCGACTTTGGGGAAAGACAGCAGTGAGTAATGGGCAGCAGCATTCCTCTTGTACCACCTAGCAATATACTGCGGTTTATGTGCCCGGTTGGAGGGCTATCGGCTCGCTACCTATTACCTGGGACCTAATTAAGACTAGGCTAGTTCACCAACGCATAAACGGGCGATTATTATTTAACCGTCAGATTAGACATTCATCGTATGGAAGAACTGTCAAACATTGCCGGTTATCTTTTAATCGCTTGTTCTACGTGTTGGTGAATGTGAGCGTTAATTGGTGAAAAGTGGGTGTTTAATTCACCCCTGCTTACCCCTTCCGAGATATAGGCGTATTTATGTAGAGAGAGATGAAGCAAATATCTTATACACCAGAATACCCTCTTACGATAGTGCTCCCGCTTCAGGCCACATTCCCCTACTACGTGATCGAATAGTAAGTGCAAAACCTTATGTTGTCCAATGCCTTCAGAATATACTGAAAACAAAACTACTAGGCGACAATATTACATAAAAAAACAGCCAAAATATACAAAAAAAAGTCTGAAGCATGGAAGTACCGATCGCTTATATCACCTAGAACATTATACAGGCCGTTTTAAATTTCAATCGCCGCACATTATACAGGCTGATTCAAATTAATTCCGAGTCTAGACTATAAGTCAATCGTATTCCGAATGCGAGAAAAATATTTTGCCTTTCGATCCTGCCAGTTGTGATGTAAGAAGAACCATTTTTGGAGATCCTCATTGACTATATGAGGGCGATAGATCACTGAATTAGTCATAATAATAAAATAAATATTTTTACACTCACACCTATCATCTAGCCCAAAGTAAGTAGCCTAAGCACTTGTGTTATGGATACTAGATGGCGGACATATTTTAAATATAATTATGTAACTATACTAAACAAGCTTTGAGTAGGTAGTGTTTCTGTATTCGGGGGTTTGATACCTAACTTACTGCCGCACTCAGAGACGTCAATTAACGTTAATGAGTACTTAATGTTAAAAAAATGACAATTCAAAACTAGTCGCTACTCTTGCCGGGTCTAGATTTAAATGACATTTTTTGACTCATTAAAGTCAATAAGAAGTCTCTGAGAGCGGCAGTTAAGTAATGATAAAAATGACAATTTCTAGACAGTAACAAGAAAAAACAAAAAATCTATAAATATTTATAATATTTCTTAAACAACCATGACATGGGAACAAATGTCTGTCAACATCATCATTATCGTCATCATCACAAGTCCTTTAATGTCCCCACTGGTGGGGCACGGGCCTTCCCTATAGATGGAACACTAAAGGGAGAATAGGGCATACCCCATTACGCTAGCCCAGTGCGGGTTGGTGGGTATCAACTACTGCAGAAGCAGCCGGGACCAACGGCCTAACGAGCCTTTCGAAGCACGGGGTAACTCGAGATAATATTTTTGGTCACCCATCCAATGACCGGCCTTAGCGAACATTGCTTAGTTTACGCAATCGCAGCCTAAGCGCGCTTGGACACTGCGCTGGCGAGCTCCTTTGTCTGTTGTCATCATCACGAACATATGACCCTACTAGGAACCCTTAACCGATATCGATCTGACCATTCGACCAAACTTGTACCTACTTAAAGTGACACACCCACATTTTAACACTGAGAACTCAGGAAGGAAGTTTATTGCGCAATGCCAAAGGATATCCTTCATGGGGTCACGACAATGCCTAGGGACTATCGACCTATATGTGTAGTTGGTCAATCTCCCGATGGCCGCTTCCCGATGAATGTTTCCGCTATGTTATGACGTGGCCTGGTTTTGGTTGAATCAAGGGTCTATCTGAAGATCTTGGTGACAATGGAGCTACGTATATGATTCAGTTTAGTACATTATGTACGAGCGGGCAGTGAGCGGTTGTAAGCCGCCGCTTCCCGCAGGTACAGGATTGTCAGATAGGAACTACTCCAGGGAGTAGCCCTGGCAAGTAGCTGATTGATGGAAGGAAGCTACCCCAGGGAGTAGCCCTGACAGGTAGCTGGATTGTGGTAGGTAGCTACCACAGGGAGTAGACCTGGCTGGCAGCGAGGAGGTAGAAGTGAGATCCAACACGGTCAATTGCAATCTGATTTATTGTAGATAATTATACAGTTTATATATAATTCACTTGGTCTGTAGGTACACATTGATAGATGTTAGCATGTCTCTCATGGGTGCAAACATACATAAATCACGGCTATTTATCCCCGAAGAATCCCCGAAGGCAGAGGCGAATTAATATCCAGCCATGCATGTCCCATGTATCCAATAGATGTCGATTGCTGACTATCGGGCACTAAATCGCAGTATATTGCTAGCTGAAGAGGAACGTTGCTTTGGGATTCATCTTAGGATATATTCTTAGTTCTGCTGGAAATTTTGTAAACTTACAAGCCTAAGCACACTAGACTTTACTTTATATAGATAGATATTTCCAAGTAAAATGCCACATAATGACGTCAGAGCAGAACACAGTTTTAACCCCTCTCACGTTCCGTGGGTCCATTCCAGAGGCATCTTAGGAAGTTTTATATTGGTCTTTAGGAACATCATTTCATTGATCATCCCTACGTTCACTTCTGGCATCTCATGTTCACTTTTTACTTCGTAAAGGAAATCCGTTTCAGTTCTAATATTTACTTAATAAATTCCTGCCTCTAATAATTGCATTGATTTCTTCATCTATTTGCTCCGCTTAACATTTAAAGCTTTTTATCGAAGTAATTTTGATAACCGTGTCTATCTGTGTCCAACAATTCCGCGACTAATCTCATGGGCCTCGGAGACGGTCAAGCGGCTTCGAGTCAAACACGTAGATTTTCTGTTGTGCTTGCTAAAAGCAGTGTGATTGAAACGTCTGTCAAGAGGCTTGACCATAGACAAACATTCATTAAAAATCACAAACGCAATTATCAAACGCGTATCAAGCTCATAAATTTGACTCAAGCTTCAAGTGACCGTTGTGGACGATCAGAATGATTGAAGCAAGCTAGAAATCTACGTGTTTGACGCGAAGCCGCTTGACCATCTCCGAGGTCCATTAGGATAGCAAATGAGGCGGCGAGCCGTGAAGGTTACATCCTTGAATGAAGCTGGAGTCATTGCTCGACTACGTCTTCGATAGACCAAGATGATCCAACCTTGGAATGTTTGAGAGATGAGTCACTTTTCTATGAAAGACAGACCTATATAAACTAAACCTTTAAAATTTCAATTATTATTTTGATTTTAATTTGAACATAATATATACGTTAGAAAAATTAGTGCAAATAGAATTATTGTTGTAAGAAAAAGTTCGAAAATTTTCTTTGTACTTAATAGTTCTCTTGTTCAATAAGGTTAAAAATGAAAAATATGGGAAGCTTTTGTTGACGGCACAATTATTTATGACAAGCCTTGATAATTCATCGTTAAACGTCGACTCAGTTTTGGCTCTGGCCAAGGTTTAAGTGTACTAGAAGATGCCTCTTAAATCTTATACCTAGAATAAAATTCTTAGCTTTTCCAATGACCCATGAAACCTTAGCCGTCAAAGGTTTCAATTTTCAAACCATACTGGATTCGGGAAACCAGATTCCCTTAAATGAATACATTATAGGATATTTTATATGTTACACAGGGAAGCTCTTGACCTCCATCTCACCTGATGGTAAGAGTCGAAGACGGAATCGAGCTTCAACCAAAGAGGGGTTTGCTATCTTATAAATAATTTTCAGAACACAATAATGCTGTTAACATTGTTATAATTAAGACGACAGCTTTTGATAAGATAGTGGCAGACTTGAGAAAAGTTCTACCACCAACCAAACCGAGAAAAAATTTGTACTCCCCCGGGAATCAAACCCGGATACTCGGGATCTTAATTCCGATGGGTGAACCATTAGATCCCGGAGGCGGTTAAAATTAATAGTAAAAAAAATTCGGTCAAGCGTTTGTGTTAGATTTTTATCATCTTTCTACGAATTTTTTACTTCTTCAAGACGTATCCTTTTAGAAAGACTTTTTTATGCTAGACAGGGAAGCTCTTGCCCTTCATCTCACCTGATGGTAAGTGACGATAAGGGCTAAAAGTGGAATCTTGCTTCACCTGAACCCTTAACCTTAACCACAGAGGGGCTGGCTATCTTATCACAAATTGTCAGAACACATTACCAAGCAAGTTTCGACAGATTTAACCTTGACCTTGTTCCTCGACCATTCACCTTTGAGTGACTGCATTATAACCTTGCGCGTGAATACACCTAGCCACTCAAGTAATAGATGCACTTGATATATGGATCCTGTAATTGACCTCTCAGACTTACGAATGCATAAGTTGACAGTTCTCAGTTAAGGTATTTTGAGGGATATTTTACAGCTCATCGCTCTCGGGGTATAAAGGCATTTGGAACTAAAACAGATTTCAATCTGTTAATACGAGATTGTATTTCAGTAGCCGGTCTTTTATGAAATCAAGAAAGGGGTGAGTCAATTCATGATCATGAACGTAAAATTCAAGGGAAGCAGTGCGTTAGTTAATGTGCCTGTTACCTACTGTTTGGGCCTTGTATGCAGTAGTTTTTATTTTTATAGAAGTCATTGTTTTTAATACTTTTATTATTGTCAGTAAATTGTATGTTGTTGTCACTCTGATCTTCCCGTTTGGCTTTCTCTTCCTCCTATTTCCTACCCTTTTTCCGTTTTTTTTTATTTTATTTAGGTCTTTGGTTGGATCTTACCTATTTAGTAATTAACGTCCGTTTAACTTTTTTGAATTTTTGGGATTTCTGAAGTTGGTGGCCTGTAATTATGATGGTATATATTTATGTTGTCCCCTTATAATTGAAGTAGCCTTTGAAAGTAGCGTCAGTGACAGACTACAGAGTAATAGACTTATATAGGTGGTTTAATTTATGTTATATCCCTTCTCATGTGTGTCAAATGTTACGATACTACAATTAAAAATGTATTGTGTTACTGCTATTATTCAGATCTCATCTCAAAAGGTTAATTTCATTAACCGATATCAATACATTCATTACATCATTTATCAGCGTATCGGGCCATAATTGCTTCCTTGTTTAACGAGAAATATTGGGCATAAAATATGTTACCAGATTATTAAACTGACCAAAATGACTTCAACAGAAGCATGATTTGAGGTAATTTCCAGAAGATATTTCTGCGTTTTAATCTGAAATAAATTATTTACGGAACGGTGATAATGCAGTACAAAGAAACTATGTATTTCATTTCATTATCGGATTAATGTTTTTAGGAAGTTGTGGAGTCAAAAGCTATAACTATATATGTATCTGAACAGTTAAAATACTAATATACACGACGAAAAAGGAAAGAAAATATGAAAGGAATCCTGAATATATCTTACCGGCAAATATGGGACTTAGCCAATACAAAATAATAGGTTTGCTGAAAAATTAACCTTTTTATGCTTTTTTTATATGGATGTTGTAGCCCTTCTATGCTAGCCTGGGAGACTCATCCCATGGGTGTAAAGTGTTAAGAGTCATACCCCCGAATACAGAAACGCTAATCAAAGTTTGAATCTTGCTTAACATTTAAATATTGTCAAAATTGATGTTTTTCCATACAAATTCTGAGAGGTAATGTCCACTTAAGTTTTTAAGCAGTGCCCCAATTTTGATTAGCGTTTCTGTATTCGGGGTATAGTGCCATACTCAGAGACGCCAATTAACGTTAAAGAGTACTTAATACAAAAAAATACGATACAAAACTAGTCGCTATTCTTGCCCAGTCTATGCTATAGTTTTGATTAATATTTTTTGTATTAAGTTCTCATTAAAGTTAATTGGCGTATCTGAGTGCGGCAGACAACCATTAATTTAACTAAAATTAGGCGGTGTTAACTTTCAATTATGCATGTCTTTTAGTTCATATACTCAATGAAATGAAAGAAGTCAATGAGCATTGAACGTAAATTTATTTATAATCATGATAATTTTATAGTTTTTTTCCGAGACAGGGAAGATCTTGCCCTTCATCTCACCAGATGGTAAGTGACGATAAGGGCCAATGATAGAATCGAGCTTCACCTGGAAGTAGTACCTAATACAAACGGTCATTACTGTGACAGATAATAAAGTATTTATCTATTTACGAACTGCTAACTGTATAAAATGTATTTTTTCCCATTCTCTTTTATCACTTCTAACACAGTATTACATATATAAATCTTAACTGTGCCGTGTGGTGACGGCAGAGTAGAATACAATTGTCACCACCCCAAATCTCTCCTGTGGGTGTCGTACAAGGCGACTAAGGATAAATCAGTGATCAGGAATGGGCAGCAGCGTTTCTCTTATACCACCTAGCAAGGTACTGCGACTTTTGTGCCCGATAAATGGCAATAGGCTCGCCACCTACTACATGGGACCTGACATAATTGGCGAAACGTGGGTGCTAGTTCACCTCTGCCTACCCCTTCGGGGATATAGGCGTGATTTATGTATGTATGTATGTAATCTTAACTGTTTAACCCCTACGAATTGATACCCACATATTGCCAATCGGATTAGGTCGTATGCATACTATCCATATATTAGCCATATAATGACGGAGCAGAGCAGAAAGAGCAAAATACAATTGTCACCACCCCCACTACGACGAGTAATGGGCATTAGCATTGCCCACGGAAGAGATTTGGGTAGGGGTGGTGACAATTCTCTGCCGTCCAAAACCACAGGAAAAAAAGATTGATCAATGTTGAAGTCTTCATTTTCTGCTTGGGTCACACTGCTTTAGAATTTAACTAGTTCTTAACCGCCTGCCTGACACCCGCTCTTACTGCCGCACTCAGAGACGTCAATTAACTTTAATGATTTTCATTTAAATCTAGACCATAGACCCGGCAAGAATAGCGACTAGTTTTGAATTGTCATTTTTTGACGTAGAGTACCTACTCAAAGATTGTGGTGGTTAGAAAAAGAATTTCGAAAAATTATGATCTTGAGGCGGTATCGAACCCGCGTCCGCTGCAATCCGGGCAGGTGCTTGACCGCTACTACTCACTAGACCGTTAAGTACGCACTAACGTTATTTGACGTCTCTGAGTGGGGTAGTGACGCTCGCTAACCAATTAAATAATATTTTGTATTATTCCCATCAGCTATAATTACCCCCCACTAAGGGAATTATTGTCCGAATTAGACGGCTAAAGTCACAGCGGTATTCAATGATGGAGCTGTTTGTTTGTGAATTGGAAAGGTCACGGAAATATTTGGATCTAAATTTATTTATGTAAGCCGCAGAGACCATCTGGCAGCTATGACGGCTTCGGAAAAGATGATGAAACTGACTCCAAAATGATATATTATGTAATTATTTAATACACGTGGGGCTCCAAAGGTGGGTGCCGTAGCCTAAAATGGGTACCTACCCATTAACCGGTACCTATAGGTACCTACCTACAACATTTAAGGAGGCGGGTACCCTGTCTTAGGGAGCTTTTCCTCTAGAGACGTGTAAGGATAGCCTACCGATCTACTAAAGTTGTTGATGTGTTGCGAGGTTTGCAACAATTTCGTGTTTCTTTCGACCAGGGGACCTACCGCCTAACTCGCTTGCTGATGATAGCTTAAAATCAATGCACTGTTTACGGCTATAGCAGCCACCCTGAATTTTTAGACGGTACGGATTTTGTGCCAAATTCATACAAAATCATTCGGTGATCATTCGTTCAAAGCTATCGCTAATAGTTCAGGTACATTTGGTGCGAAATGACAGCATGACGTCTTAAACTATAGCTTTTCCTTTAGCAATCGAGTTAGGTTCACCTCTGCCTACCCCTTCGGGGATATAGGCGTGATTTATGTATGTATGTATGTATGTAATCGAGTTAGGCAGTAGGCCCTATACAAGGCGGTAGGTTCTATACAGGGGGACATTTTCCTCGTACATTTCCACAGCACGACACGTTTTCCTTCCACATACATACATAAATTACGCCTTATCCCCGAAGGGGTAGGCAGACGTGAATTAACACCCACTTTTCGCCAATTACGTTAGGTCCCATGTAATAGGTGGCGAGCCTATTGCTGTCTATCGGGCACATAAATCGCATTATATTACTCGTTACCACTCTATTGATAAGATATAAATGCTGCCGCCCTTACTCATCGCTGTCATAGCCCGCCTTGTACGACACCCCCGGGGGGAGATGGGGGTGGTGACAATTGTATTCTGCTCTGCCGTCACCACACGGCGTATTTATAGTAAGGTAGTATAAAAGGCTATCCCCCTTATTCATAAAACACTATTTTAACTAAAACTCTTTTTTAACTTAAATACTGATCTGTCTCTTTTTGTCATACTGTGTTTACGCTGTGATGAAAAGAGACAGATCAGTTATTTAGTTGAAACAGTGTTGAGAAACTGATTTGTTATTATGAATAAGGCGGTATATTTACAAGGTTAACATTTGGGGTGTGCGTTATTTCTCTTTCATGGTGTAAGTATAAACAACTTTTACTACTCGCCCATCATCGAAAACTTACAAAATTGCATCACCCCATTATAAATTTCATATCCTGTCCACGGACAACTGAGGTCAGCACAGTGTGTTTCTTCTATAATTCATATCGGTCAGACGTCATTGAGCTATCCGTTCCCTTTTACTTCACATCATCCATCACACCGGAAAGGTGCTAGTCATGGTTTAATGTATAAAGGACCATTTTAGGAGGTGAGATAATCTAGTTGGCCGTGTGGTGACGGCAGAGCAGAATACAATTGTCACCACACCCGTTTCTCCCGCATGGGTGTCTTACAAGGCGACTTTGGGGAAAGACAGCAGTGAGTAATGGGCAGCAGCATTCCTCTTGTACCACCTAGCAATATACTGCGGTTTATGTGCCCGGTTGGAGGGCTATCGGCTCGCTACCTATTACCTGGGACCTAATTAAGACTAGGCTAGTTCACCAACGCATAAACGGGCGATTATTATTTAACCGTCAGATTAGACATTCATCGTATGGAAGAACTGTCAAACATTGCCGGTTATCTTTTAATCGCTTGTTCTACGTGTTGGTGAATGTGAGCGTTAATTGGTGAAAAGTGGGTGTTTAATTCACCCCTGCTTACCCCTTCCGAGATATAGGCGTATTTATGTAGAGAGAGATGAAGCAAATATCTTATACACCAGAATACCCTCTTACGATAGTGCTCCCGCTTCAGGCCACATTCCCCTACTACGTGATCGAATAGTAAGTGCAAAACCTTATGTTGTCCAATGCCTTCAGAATATACTGAAAACAAAACTACTAGGCGACAATATTACATAAAAAAACAGCCAAAATATACAAAAAAAAGTCTGAAGCATGGAAGTACCGATCGCTTATATCACCTAGAACATTATACAGGCCGTTTTAAATTTCAATCGCCGCACATTATACAGGCTGATTCAAATTAATTCCGAGTCTAGACTATAAGTCAATCGTATTCCGAATGCGAGAAAAATATTTTGCCTTTCGATCCTGCCAGTTGTGATGTAAGAAGAACCATTTTTGGAGATCCTCATTGACTATATGAGGGCGATAGATCACTGAATTAGTCATAATAATAAAATAAATATTTTTACACTCACACCTATCATCTAGCCCAAAGTAAGTAGCCTAAGCACTTGTGTTATGGATACTAGATGGCGGACATATTTTAAATATAATTATGTAACTATACTAAACATATACACATCCATGACTCGGAAACAAACATTTGTGGTCATCACAAAGTTTTACCCTACCAGGATTCGAACCCGGGACCTCTTGACCAATACCTAGCGATCTGAGCATTGGACCAAGGCGGCCGTCAAGATAATCACTTGATATATCTGTGGTCATAATATACTAAATTACTTAGAGAAAATTAATACTTCCTATGCGCCGGCATTGGAACGAAAAATTAACCCTCAATAAAGTTAAGCGTAGATTAGTAAGTTGTGCGCAAATGGCCCAATATTTTGACCGCTTTATTCAAACCTCTCTTATAACCTTAACCATTGCGTCTAATTATTTACTGTTTTTAGTCAATTATTTAGAACTGCGAAATATTAGGAAATATCAATAATCACAGACATTGTATGATTTCATCTAAATTAAGTCACAGACATTGAACGAAGACGAAAAATCACTTGGCCACCCGTAGAGAGGATTCAGATAAGTGGTCGTACTATAAAAGATATACCCAAAGAATAAAAATGTAATAAGCACATACATACATAAATCACACCTATATCCTCGAAGGGGTAGGCAGAGGTAGCACCCACGTTTCGCTAATTACGTTAGGTCTCATTCTCATGTGATAGGTGGCGAGCCTATTGCCATTTATCGAGCACAAAAGTCGCAGTACATTGCTAGGTGGTATAAGAGGAACGCTGCTGCCCATTCTTCATCACTGATTTATCTTTAGTCGCCTTGTACGACACCCACGGCATAGATTCGGGGCGGTGACAATTGTATTCTACTCTGCCGTCACCACACGGCCATAAGCACAGATTTAAAAGAAAGTGTTTGGCGCGTTTCGTGGTGTCAGTCAGATTTATTTTCGCTTAGTCAAAAATTGTTACTGAGTGGATTTTGTGCAGTGAAAGTGGTGTTATTTTGATGCACAAGCATCCGTGTTGATGTACAATTATGTAGAATCATTGAAAATAAGTGTTGTGCACCATTTTTTACAGTGGTTTTGTCCACCTCATCAGGCACCATCATGAACTCTGTTACCATTAAATTCGCGCCAAGCACTCGCTAGATGCGTTAAAATGTGTGACACCCATATTTTAACGTAAAAATAATTTCATTCTTAATTTCATCCACTCATTATTTCATATGTAGGTGCTAGTTCACCTCTGCCTACCCCTTCGGGGATATAGGCGTGATTTATGTATGTATGTATTATTTCATAAAACTGCAGATAAAATATACACTAAAGACATGGCTTTATGGGCTAGACCCTTTGCCTTCCCTAAAATATACAAGTTTAAAAATAAAAATAGCAATATGCTTTGCTTGATATAACCCTTTAATTAATTATCCGAGCTGCTCGCTAACCATAGCAGTTGAATCTGATGACAATAATTGTTCACAACCTTGCAATTTGAATCTAGCTCTCTTTGTAATTAGGTAGGTTTTATCAGAACACGCTATACAATAGCCATGACAGTATCATTGGGCAGTAGGCGTTGCTTTGCTTATAATTAAATTCCCGATTCGTATTAATCAGCCATCCATTGACGTCAAAAGAAGCCATGGGTCACCATAATAATAATTATAGGCGAAGCGCGAGATTGTGAAGCCTACAATTGCGAGCTTAATTTGGCGTTTACACCACCCGATGTGAATCCGATGCGATAGTTCGGCTAATATCGGACCGTGTAAACTTGTGTATAAGGCTTGAGTTAACCAGCACGTAAAACAGGCGATTAAAAATGACAGTTTTTGACAGTTCTTCCATACGATACATACACGGTTAAATAATAAGCGCCTCTTTGACGGCAGAGTAGAATACATTGTCACCACCCCAAATCTCTCCTGTGGGTGTCGTACAAGGCGACTAAGGATAAATCAGTGATGAGGAATGGGCAGCAGCGTTCCTCTTATACCACCTAGCAATGTACTGCGACTTTTGTGCCCGATCAATGGCAATAGGCTCGCCACCTATTACATGGGACTTGACATAGTTGGCGAAACGTGGGTGCTATAAAGTTCACCTCTGCCTACCCCCTCGGGCATATAGGCGTGATTTATGTATGTATGTATGGACTTGGGCCTTGTAGTCACGATAAATTTAACTTACCACTCTTCCATGTTTCCCAATTACTGGTACGCGTACCACCAGGGGCACGCGTAGCAATCTCATAAGTATTAAAGCCTTAAAAAACAATAATGCATAAATAGGTAAATCAACCGTATGCATCAAGTGCTTTATTCCAGGTTGCCCGTAAGAGATTGTTTTTAAGAAACCAGGCCACCTGTTGTTGTTTTGTAATTTTAATTTTCTGTTTCTTGTGTTTAAATTTCTTTTAGTATGTTTGTGCAATATTTTACTGGATTATATTGTAGTATCTCACAAGATTGGAAACTATCGACAATTGTGATCAGTAACAATTTTTCTGTTCACTCTCGGGTTCTATTCAAATGTTTATGATGAACAGAACACAGACTTTTCTCGAAACAACCATTGTATTTATATTATTACAAATATTTAAATTGGTATGAGGGTAAGTAATTTATATTCTTGCGCTCCCTCGCAACCAAGGTAGAAATAATATCTCTGTATTTTTTACGGAGATATTATTCCTATCTCGCTTAAACAACAACATCTAGGTAGGTACTTCGGCGTCATTTTCAAATGAAAAATACATTTTCATTCACCTCCATCACAGTATTTAATTAAATCTATAATCTTTATTTCATCACGCAACCTCTTTTGTGTAATTCGTAATGGCTGATAATGATAATGTAAATTAATCATGGCACGTGTACACCCAAAAACAATTAACATAATAGTTTTGTCCGCACAGAGTACTTTAACACTTAGATTACGCTGTTAAAACTATATAGGGTGTCTTGAATTGGCGAAATTAACCTTAAGCATGCGAAGTAGGTATAGAGTCAGGTATAAACTTGAGTTATTCGTTTAAACTAGAGTTGCTCTACATTAACGAACCGCCTTCGTTGTCAAGTAGTTCGCCTATCGGAATTAAGATCCAGAGGTGCAGGGTTCGATCCCCAGGGGAGTACAAATTTGTACTCGGTTTGGTTGGCAGGCCTTTTTCAAAGACCGCCTGGCTAGCTAACACCTTCTTATCAAAATCTGTCGCCATAATAATAACATTAACAGCATTATAATCAGACAGTTTGTGATAAGATAGCCAGCCCCTCTGTGGTTGAGGGTTCCAGGTGAAGCTCGATGCCATCTTCAGCCCTTGTCGTCACTTACCACCAGGTGAGATGAAGGGCAAGGGCTTCCCTTTCCCTTTCCATTAAATAACGACCACCTTTTCAAAGTATTGGTGAGTGGAGTATGCACCAAAGTGGACCGATAAAATCGGTTTTTAATACTTGTTAAAGTGAATTCATACCAAAACATTTAAAAATAACATGGAATAGTATGTTATATATCATTATTCATCTACTTTTACATAATTATTGGCTTATTTTCAATAAAAAGTTCCAATTAACAAAGACACTGCCTTCCAATTTGGGAGCAACATATCAGCAAATATAAAAAATATATAGTTGAAACAGGTAAAAGATTGAGGTAGAGAAACAATTTAAGAATAATTTATCAAGAACAAAAAAAAATCATATTTCCTATTAAAATTCGAGATATTTGGCCAAAATCATCCATCTCACAGACTCGACATGGCAAAATAGACGACATCGTCCCGCGCACAGACAAGGCATTTTTTGACGTGCGCCCAGCTGTGGACGTTTTCGTCCAGCGCACTGACCAGTGGCTAAGGGTTATTGGGGATCGAGCTACCAAATCGTTTGGAGTGTATTCTACTTGCCAACCAACCACCATTGTTGTGTACGAGTCTTGTCAGTTGTCAGCAAGTCTGCGCAAGTAAACTGCGCGATGAGTTGCGCATGCAGGCTACTTGCGAATGTTACTTGTGCAAGTAAATCCTCGAGACGCTGGAGCTGAACTCGAATCGTTTACACGATGCATTATTATTATAATTGAGCCGTGTGGTGGCGGCGGAGTGGAATACAATTGTCACCTTACCGAATCTCTCCCGTGGGTGTCGTACAAGGCGACTAAGGACAAATCAGTGATGAGGAATGGGCAGAAGCGACTTTAGTGCCCGATAAATGGCAATAGACTCGCCACCTGTTACATAGGATTTGACATAGTTGACGAGACGTGGGTGCTAGTTCACCTCTGCCTACCCATTCGGGGATATGGGCGTGATTTATGTATGCATGTATAATTACAACCTGCGCAAGTGCTTCGACATGCGCAAGCTACGTGCACCGTGTAGAAGCACCATTAACAAAAAGAAATACCTCGACACGTACAGAACCACGCCCCGTCCCGCAAAGATATTCCCCAAAAAAGCAGACGCGCCGACAGACGTACAAATGGGTTGATATTATTCGGGACAGAATGTGTGACGACAGACATTTGTAAAAGCATCTGATGGGCCAATAAGTTAACGGAGCGTTTGCTAGATGGCTGCAATTACTACAAAACGGATTCTGTGACGTCCTCTGCATAAAGCATCTGGGATTAATGGGTGCTGGTTTCAATTTTGACAGCTCCCCGGTGCAAATGGTGTGGTCGGACGATTTTACAGTGTATGTATGTAACATAAATCACGCCTATATCCACGAAGCGAAGGGATAGGCGGAGGTGAATTAACTAACACCCACGTTTCGCCAATTAAGTTAGGTCCCAAGTTATAGGTGGAATTAACACCCACGGTTTTGTTTTGTTTTAGGTCCCATGAAATAGGTAGCGAGTATATTTCCATCTATCAGGCACGCAAATATAGATGCAGCTGGGACTCCAAAATATACTGAGTAACTCGAGATACTTAGTATATTTTGGACCTCAGAATCTTAATTCCGGTGTGCAAACCACTAGACGGTAGGATAAGGGCAGGGTGGTGATGAATTAAAAGTATAATTGTCTCTCGGAATAAAATACATATCGTGTCGTGTTATGATGCATCACACCATGACACGACACGGTACGCCTTGTTGCATCATGTAATACAAACCACGTGACTCTCGTACGAGACCTGTATTCAATAAACTAATCATATCCTATTTGCCTATTGTACGATACTCATTGATAACTAGGGATCCGAACACCGACATGACCTATACTCGATACTGTACCCCGATCACTTGGGCTTGAGACAAAATGTAAACAGTCTTTTAATATAAAATACCAAAAAAATGTGTAACACCAGTACATTTATTATGAGAAATATTTTGTCCATAATTGATGACGTATTTTGGAATAGGTACATGTTTCTTGTTTTTAAGAGCATTTCGTAGTTTAAGAGAAATATTTTATCGAGATTGTTAAAATTTGTCTCAAGCCCAAGTGGATGGGGTACAGATGATTTATCGCAATCACTATCTGCCGCACACAGAGACGTCAATTAACGATAATGAGTACTGAATGTCAAAAAATGACAATTCAAATATAGTCTGTATTCTTGTTACCTTTCCGGTGTGATGAATGTTACGAATCAACAGGGAGTGGATGGCTTGATGACATCTGACCGATATGAATGGAAGAGGAAACATACTGCGCCGACCCCAGATAAAAAAGGACAGGAAAAAGAAGAAGGCTAACTCCCGCACTCAGAGACGTTAAATAACGTTAATGAGTACTTAACGTCAAAAAATGACAATTCAAAACTAGTCTCTATTCTTGCCGGGTTTATGGTCTTGATTTGAATGAAATATTTTGACATTAAATACTCATTAAAGTTAATTGACGTCTCTGAGTGCGGCAGTATGACATATCATTATCTCAAAACTACATGTAATAAAGGGAATAACAAAACTTGCTAAGTATCTTTCCCATTATTCTCAGAACAAGGTCTCCTGGTAGTTTACGAACGGATGGCGTAGCTTATCACGTTAAACATTGGAAACCTTTTGACTCTGACACACAGGCTTCCAATATTTAAAGTATTTCTTTGAAGATTCACGAGTGTATGTCACGATACATGATATGAATAAACTATAATTATATTTTTTATATTACTATGCCGTGTGGTGACAGCATGGCAGAATACAATTGTCACCTCCCGCGTATTGCGTACAATATGGGTTAACTTAGGACAGCGATGAGGAATGGTCAGCGGAGTTCCTCTTATATATATTTTACATACATACATACATACACAAATCACGCCTATATCCCCGAAGGGGTAGGCAGAGGTGAACTAGCACCCACGTTTCGCCAGTTATGTTAGGTCCCAGGTGGCGACCCTATTGCCATTTATCGGGCACAAAAGTCGCAGAAGGTACATAGCTAGATGGTATAAGAGGAACGCTGCTGCCCATTCCTCATCACTGATTTATCCTTAGTCGCCTTGTACGACACCCACGGGAGAGATTTGGGGTGGTGTCAATTGTATTCCACTCTGCCGTCACCACACGGCTGTATATCTATTATCTATCAATATAATGCGATTTACGTGCCCGACAGATGGCATTGGCTCTATTACATGGGACCTAACATAGTTGGTTAATTGACCTTTGCCTACTCCTCCGAGACTAAAATATAGGCGTGATTTATGAATATATAATATGAACGAATAGATTATGCCGCCTAAAACTACAGTGGATGCTTTTTATTTTAGTAGGGCAGGTTTTGGTTTTAGATAATATCCCATAAATTCTGCGGCAGACTGTACCCAGGCTCGTTCCTCAAATCCAAAGCGGCCCCATCGAAACAAAGCACAACGCGCAGGGGATGAAGACCCAAAACGGGCACACTGCCTAATGCATATATTTATGTTTTTAGGGCTGTTTTTCAATACGCAAATCGAAAAGTGAGCACTGTAGTTCCTTTTTGTCTCCTTAGGGGAGCAGACACAGAGGCTGGCAATAATGCATCAATTGTCAAAATGATTCTGTACACAAGTGTGTCAATTTTTAGGCTGGTTATTCCCTTCGGGTGACCTTCCCCTAGTTGGTTTTTTACCTAGAAAAATTCTCTTCTACATTTAATTGGCACATAAAATTTTATGGGCAATCCCCACTAGACGGGCACGGATATATCATAGCGATAATAATCAGCAATTATTATAATAACTACATATTGGATATCGAGAACGATTCACTTTCTTGTTGTTCTGACGAAATCGAATGGGAGCTTTGCGTTTGCCCTTATTTCCTGCTAGTTTGGTACCTATGTTGATATCATATATACGTGCCGTGTGGTGACGGCAGAGTAGAATACAATTGTCACCACCCCAAATCTCTCCCGTGGGTGGCGTACAAGGCGACTCATTGATGAGGAATGGGTAGCAGCGTTCCTCTTAAACAACTTAGCAATGTATTTCGACTTTTGTGTCCGATAAATGGCAATAGGCTCGCCACCTGTTACTTAATATTATTGGCGAAACGGGGGTACTAGTGAACTTCTGCCTACCCCCTCGGGGATATAGGCGTGATTTATGTATGTATAAATACATACATAACACACCAATTATCCCTGAAGGTGTAGGCGGAGGTACCAACACCCACGTTTCGCCAATTAGGATAGGTCCTTCTGAAGTCCTTTCCCTTAGTTTTTAGGAAAACTTCGAAAATGAAACGTATAATATGGCTTCCAATATAGAGTAGGTATAAAGCCTCACTCAATTGCTGGGAATTGGCCAAGAGGTCCTGGGTTTGAATATTGGTAGGGGCAAACTTTGTGATGACCACAAATGTTTGATTCCGAGTCATGGTTGTGTATATTTTTATGTAGTGTGTATTTTCAACATTTATATACATAATTAAATTAAAAATATGTCCGTCATCTAGTATCCATAACACAAGTGCTTAGGCTACTTACTTTGGGCTAGATGATAGGTGTGAGTGTAAAAATATTTATTTATTTATATATTTTATTTATAAGGTGCACTGTGTGCCCGCGCTGGTAATTCGCCACCGTCCCGCGACCGCTGCCGTTTAAGTGAGGCTTAAATGATTCATAATTAAATGGTGAAAGGCAGGCGGCCAGCCGTAAAACATAAGCCAAAACGTTACAAATAAAAATAAGGTTTATTCATGAAAGATATTATTACAATCATAAGTACATACAGTCATGAAACGTTTATCAAATGAACATAAAAAACGTGTGTGTCATAGTCAACAGGATTCCAATATTTAACCCATAAGCTACGCCATTCGCTCGTAAACTACCAGGAGGCCTTGTTCTGAGAAGAACGGAAAGATTATTTTATTTACAAAAGCATTAGGATTACAAAAAAGGAGAGATACATGATGAAGATGGAGAGGAATTGGCAGATGGAGAGGGAGATCGTAGAACTACAAGAATGCATGGGGAGTTAACGAGGAATCGACAAGATATATGACGGATTTAGTGGAAAGGAGTCTTACTGTCTTACTGATCTGACTAATGTTGATCTGACCCTAAATGGTACGAGTTAAGAGCGAGAGGATGACAGTGACCTTTGGCAATGTCTGTCTCGCTCTGGAGCACAACTACTTACTACTTACCTGTACACCAGCCCGGCTAGCATGACCACCGGGACACAATATGATACAGCCATTTATCGCTTGAAACTGAAAAAATTATTGGATTTTTGATAGTTCAAAGCGATACATGGCTGTGTTTATAGGATAATAGCGATAAATGGCTATACCTATATGGCTATATCATGTAAATATAGTCCTTTATCGCTTTGAACTTTTAAAACACACTGGATATTTGATTCAATGATTTTAATCATTATATTTTTGATGGTTGAAAGCGACAAATGGCTTTAACTATATGATCTAGTCATATAGGCTTTATGACACAACCATTTATCGCTTTGAACTATCAAAAATCAATGATTTTTACAGTTTAAAAAGCGATAAACGGCTATTATCATATCGTGTTTCGGCGGTCACGTTAGCCGGGCTGATCTATTTCCAAAACCGAATACCGAGTGGGTGCAGAAAATAAAATGAATCCCAAATCCTTTTTAAGTTCAAGGTGGTGAATTTTTCCATGGTCACATGGCTAGAAACAACATTAGAGCGCTAAGTCGCAATTCGAATACCACCCTTACTCCAACGCAATACAGTGCATCTCTATTATACAATACCCAAATCTATATTATACAATACCCTACTATTTTGAGTAGTTACGAAATACGTGTGACTGGTGAAAAAAACTGTTGTTGCAGACTATTTAGGTCGATGGCGCAGTATCGTAAGTGTGATAGCAAAAGTGAAGCCGAGAACTCCGTGGCTAAAACGCGATGGATCGTCCGAGACATCGAGGGGGCATTTACAACACCTTATTAAAGCTGTGTCTACAAACACACGAGGATTTTGCAGTGGCTTGTAAAAGCAATGTTGGCTAAAGCCAGACATTGGATGGGTGACCAGACCCATATAACATAACTAGTGGTCGCCCGCGGCTTCGTTCGCGTTAATGTTAGTTGTTATATAGCCTATAGCCTCAATAAATGGACTATCCAACACAAAAATTATTTTTCAATTTGAGTCAGTATTTCTTGAGATTAGCGAGTTTAACCAACTAACCAAACAAACAAACAAACTTTTTAGCTTTATAATATTAGTATGGATTATCTAGACAAAGAATATCGTGGTTAAAAAATGCATATACCACTCAGCCCACCAATATTATCTAGAATTTCCCGTGCTTCGAAGGGCTTAAACAAATAAGTAAATAAAAACATAGTTTATTCACGTTTTACAGTCATACGCTCATGCTTATTCACGGTTTATTCGTGGTTTATTCATGGTTTATTCATGGTTTATTCATGTTTTATTCATGGTTTATTCATGTTTTATTCACGTTTTATCCATGATTTATTCATGATTTATTCATGGTTTATTCATGGTTTATTCATGGTTTATTCATGGTTTATTCATGGTTTATTCATGGTTTATTCATGGTTTATTCATGGTTTATTCATGGTTTATTCATGGTTTATTCATGTTTTATTCATGTTTTATTCATGGTTTATTCATGGTTTATTCATGTTTTATTCATGTTTTATCCATGGTTTATTCATGTTTTATTCATGATTTATTCAAGGTTTATTCATGGTTTTTTCAAGGTTTATTCATCGTTTATTCATGGTTTATTCATGGTTTTAATCATGGTTTATTCATGGTTTATTTATGGTTTATTCGTGGTTTATTCATGGTTTATAAATGCACTACTAATAACATTGGAACACGCTAAACATTGGAAACGTGCGTGTCGTGCTCAAAAGTTTTTCCAATAATTAGCGATAAGCTACGCCTAAGCTCTCCGTTCGTAAGCTTCCAGAGGAGTTAGATAAGTGGCCAATCTATTGAACGAGTGGAATAAAAAATTATGAAACTGTCGTATTACTGTTTTCTCAGTAGCCTAGGCGTAGCTTAGCGCTCTAATCATTGAAAACTTTTGACTGCGACAAGCACTTCCAATACTTACTGCCGCACTCAGAGACGTCAAAAAACGTTAATGAGTACTTAACGTCAAATAATGACAATTCAAAACTAGTCGTTATTCTTGCCGGGTCTAGATTTGAATGAAAATTTCTGACAAAATATGTATACTCATTAAAGTTAATTGACGTCTCTAAGTGCGGCATTTTTATTTATTGACGATTCATGAGTGTATGTCTTTGTGCCTTATATGAAACCATATTTTAATTTAATTATTTGTTCGTGCCTTTCGATACACGGGGAAACTCTAGATAATATTAGTTGGCCGAGTGGTGTGGCGACCTTGTCATGTCAAATGTAAGAGTAGTTGTCGAACAAATATAAATTGTTCGATTTTAAGTTGTATTGTTTGTCACTTCGCTCGGCACCCAGTAGGTCAACTCAGCTAGTTTTATTCCATGACATGAAGTTTTGCGTTAGTTACATTTAACGTAGCGCGACGGCCGCCTTGGTCGAATGCTCAGATTGCTGGGTATTGGCCAAGAGGTCCCGGGTTTGAATCCTGGTAGGGGCAAACTTTGTGATGACCACAAATGTTTGTTTCCGAGTCATGGTTGTGTATATGTTTAAGCAGTATATTTTCAACATTTATATACATAATTATATTAAAAATATGTCCGTCATCTAGTATCCATAACACAAGTGCTTAGGCTACTTATTTTGGGCTAGATGATAGGTGTGAGTGTAAAAATATTTAACGTCATGGTTATATAACGCACATTCTAGGCGTCATCGAAAGGGCATTCTTCGTATTTCGAATCCTCAGTCACTTTGTACGACACCCGCGGGAGTGAAATTTATGGTAGTCCCATGTATTAAGGGGCAAATCTATTGGCATATATCAGGCACAACAGAAACGATGAAGACGATGACAGTCAATTAATCCATCCAATCCATCCATTGAATTCCTCAATCCCCTTAAAACCCATTCATTGATTTTTTAGTTTGACAGCTCCTTGACACTGACTCTTATCACTATAGAAGATAAAGTGGATTGTGTGTGATAAAAAATTGTGCACGCTTCTTTCGTAGAAATCCATTTACGCGTGTTCGGATGGTGCCATCGCATGATTCATGTACTACGGAATAATTACGCTAGGTACGCACATTCAATACCCATTAAATAATCGTCTATCTGCCGCACTCAGAGACGTCAATTAACTTTAATAAGTACTTAATGTCAAAAAAATCATTTGAATCTAGACCCGGCAAGAATAGCTACTAATTTTGAATTGTCATTTTTTGATATTAAATATTTATTGTCGTTATTTGACGTCTCTGAGTGCGGCAATAAACCGTTTTTACTTTGACACACACGCTTCCAATGTTTAACGTATTTGACAATTCATGAGTGTATGAATCGTCAAAGCAATACCTTATATATCTTATAAGAATAAACCGTATTTGATTTATTTCTTCAATTTACAGACTCACTTGAATAAGGCCTTTTCTACAGTTCTTCATAATTTAACCAGAGATTATCAATCAATAGATAGGAGAAGGCAGCCCAAACAGTACAGTCAAGGTACGATCGAATACAAATTGATTAATTTCAAAATAAATTATAATAGAAAAATGATTTCAGAATAAGTTCGTAAAATATAATTGACATAGTACTTTGTTTGGTCGCTTTTTCTGTGTAATACTTTTTTAAGATTTATATTATATTAATTTATTAGAAAAATCAAAATTATAATTTTGCAGCCCGATTGTCAGCTCTATATTCAAATTCATCCTAATTCAGATTCCCACCTATCCATTTGGGTGTATGTAAATGTATTATATAATTAAATAATAAATTCAATAATTTTACACACCAGAGCACACTGCACCTATTCCCGATTTGGGCTACGTTCCCCCCAACTACGAATCTGCGAAGTATTTTCTGACGTATTTTATCAACTCGCTTATTTACGTTTTATGAATCATTTATTTTATGAATCGTTATGTCAAAAAATCATATGTCTTGTGTGATTGATGACAATACAGTTATGAATCGTCATGACGCTAAACATGACAATAGCCGTGTGTCCAAGGGAGGATGGGGCTTTATTCTATAATATACACATAGTCTCCTATGCTGGCCTGGAAGCGAACAAATAACGTAGAATAGGCCAGCGCCGACTCATCCCATGGGTGTCGTAAAAGTCGACTAAGGGAGATTGCGCGGTGTAGCACCTTGGGGCACCCGAATGGTGGAGGGCAAACCACCAAAAACAGCATACCTAAAGAGAGTTAGTGTCAGGCAGGCGGCCGGCTGTAAAACCTAAGCCAAAACTTTGAGCAGTATGGATTGGAATGTTGTCATTACAATCACTCTCTCCGTTCATCGGTCTCTCGACATGGTCCGTTCCGTCTCTTTTCTATACATTCATTCATCAGTAGCACCTTTACGGTGTGATGGATGATATGAATCAAAAGGGACTGGATGGCTTGATGACGTCTGACCGATATGAATGGAAGAGGAAACATACTGCGCCGACCCCAGATAGCCAGTCTATATGGGGTCGGGAGAAAAAGATACACATAGTCTCCTATACACTTAGAAATATATTCTAATCATTTCATCTTCATCACCACCAGAACTTTATGCCGGTGCAGGGGTACGGGCCTACCCTACAGGTGGAAGAATATAGGAAAAATGGGCCATATCCCACCACTCTGGCCCAGTTCAGATTGGTGGGTATTGACGACTGCAAAATGCAGCCGCGACCAACGGCCTAACGGGCCTTCCGAAGCACGGAGGAACTAGAGGTAATAATTTTTATGTGATCACCCATCAAATGAACGACCTCAGCAAAGATTGCTTAGTTTACGCAAACGCAGGCCAAGTGTAATCGAGCTCCCCTTTCAACCATATACGCAAGTAAATTTGAAAGAGATCAAAATATAGGTCGAATATCATAAAGTGATAAATTAAAGGGAAAATTTTCATAAAAAATTCTGAACTTTACGTCATTGTTTTTTCAAATGTTGCTTGTTGCATTTTACGTCAGACAGACCCTAGATCTTTCCATTGTGACGTCACAGATTCAGTGTAAACGCTCTCCTAGTCACGTACCGTTTTATCATAGACTAATGGTCGCCCGCGGCTTCGCTCGCGTTAATGTCTTGTGCTTTTCTCAATAAATAGACTATCCAATATAAAAAAAAAAATTGAACCAGTAGTTTCTGAGATTAGCGCGCTTAACCAACCAACCAAACAATCAAACTCTTCAGCTTTATAGTATTAAATATAGACTAGCTCTGCCCGCGATTACGTTCGCGTGGAATTCTGAAAATAACAATGGGTCGTACGTAGGTGGTTAAGGGTTTAAATCATGTTGTCTCATTACTTAATAGGTTTAGAGTTCTGGGGCCTTACCACCAACACTAAACGAGACTCAATTCCCATTGTTAAAGTGAGACAACGCTATAAGCCGAGTAGAGCGGTGTCCCTTTTTGTCACCCGCGTTTGAATCGCACTAGTAGGTACCTCATGGTACAGCCACAGATCCTGAAGGCGGACTGACATGGTGGCGTTTTAGTAGTTACCTACAGTGAGTTCAACAATTAGATGTGTCTGTTTGATGGATCTCGACAGAATCGAAGGCTTTCTAATAGTCCACAAACTCAAAGCATACCGCCCGCTTTTTATATATATTGTAAATGCGTGATAATTATTTTGTTGCGGCGCTATTTTAAAAATATGAAATCCCTTAAGATATTCGTTGAAATCAAATGATGTAAATAATAATTTAGTCCAAAATTAAATAGTTTTGTTGAATAATGTATTTATTTAGATAATGAATTATATCAAAAACCACCTTCGCGGACAATGAATAATTTTAGAACAAATTTGATTACCAAAAAAAGGTTATAACCTTAAAAGATAGACATTTGCTATCTCGGAATTTTTTTTTGACCTTTTAAAGGAGAACATTTCCTCCATACCCGTTTATTGTGTAACTTTAACCGTTTACGCAGCGCACACGTAACGAAAGCTCTGAAAATTAATATCAATTTACCGTTTTTGCAACGTTATTCCATGATGCTAAGCTCCTATTGGTCTCAGCGTGATTTTGTATAGCCTAAAAGCCTTTGTCGACAAACGGACCAACACAAAAAGAATTTCTCAATTTGAGTCAGTAGTTCCTGAGATTAGTGGGTTCAACCGTACAAACAAACAAACAAACTCTCCAGCTCTTTAATATTAGTATAGACATTTTCCTCATCCAGAATACCCTGAAGCCAATTACATCAGAATACGTCAAGTGGTCTTTTTAAATTGCAGAAAAGATTGGAGCCATTTATTTCCTGCTGCCAATAA
Source organism: Cataclysta lemnata (assembly GCA_963931975.1). Classification (NCBI taxonomy): domain Eukaryota; kingdom Metazoa; phylum Arthropoda; class Insecta; order Lepidoptera; family Crambidae; genus Cataclysta; species Cataclysta lemnata. The sequence continues at coordinate 7,972,027 of OZ008364.1, forward strand.
AGCAATTTAAATGGGTTAAGACAACGATGAGTAATGGACAGCTGCATTTCTCTTAACCAATGAGCAATATACTGCGATTTACGAGCCCGATAAATGGCAATAGTCTCGAATGTGACCGAACATAATTGATATTACCCTTTTGCCTACCCCTTGGGGGATAGACAGTCGTGTTATTTTTTTAAATATTTCTACACTCACACCTTGATAGGTGCTTAGGGTACTTACTTTGGGCTAGATGATTCTAGCCCTAAGTAAGTAGCCTAAGCACTTGTGTAATGGATACTCGACGATGGACATATTTTTAATATAATTATGTATATAAATTTTGAAAATATACTACATAAACATAAACACAACCATGACTCGGAAACAAACATTTGTAGTCATCACAAAGTTTGCCCCTACCAGGATTCCAACCCGGGACCTCTTGGCCAATACCCAGCAATCTGAGCATTCGACCAAGGCGGCCGTCACTGATTAAAGTGCATAAGTAAAAAAAATGTCTAGATATCCACGAACCACTGTAGTAGTACATAGTTCATAATATCCGCCATTTTAATGTATTTGTGTTAAGCTTTGAAATTGCTACGCCCGCGATCTTTGAGAACAACGCAAAATATTGTACAATTGTAGTCCAACCTAACCTCTGTAGAACAAATGTCATTGTAACAAATTATGTTACGGTATATACAATCTACAAGATGTTTGATACATGATCAAGCCGGCACCTACCCATGCTAACATAGTCATATAAATACTATGGTGATATCAAAATTGTAATATGTAAAAAAAAATCTCTATACAAATAGTTCGAGCAGAAAAACAAAACGAATGAAAAATTTTAAAAACAATTTTACATATTTGAATTTTTTATATCACCATAGTATTTATATGACTATGTTAGCATGGGTAGGTGCCGGCTTGATACCCCATGCACCAAACACCTTGTATACTAATATTATAAAGCTGAACAGTTTGTTTGTTTGTTTGTCTTAGGAACTACTGACTCAAATTGAAAAAATATGTTTGTGTTGAATTCTATTTATTGAGGAAGGCTATACTATAAAATATAAGTAACTATAAAATATAACAACCGACATTAACGCACCCGTAAATACTACTAGTACCTAACGAATAATTTTAAACTCCTTTTAGTTTGGTTAGTGACGTTGCACTGTAGTAAGAAAAAATACTAGGTGTGACATGTTTAGACATGTGCAGTAATATTTATAGGGTTTATTATAGGCCATCAAACTGAATAACCTTCACTAAGGGACCAAAATCGAAATCTCAGAAAAAAAATTCACTAACCCATACTAAGCGGAGTACCAGTTGACATCAGTTCGTATGGGGAGGTGTTTTTTTGTTGATATTTTGTTATTGGTCTCATAGTAAAAGTTGTTCATTTTGATGACCTAAATAACCCCTTTAAATATTACTGCACCTTTATTTTACACCTTGTATATTCTCACTTCACGGAAGTTGACGTAACCACGACGTGAATTTGCATCACCCGTCCCAAAAAAAAACTCAATGAAAGGGCGCTTCGTTTTTTTTATTGAAACACCCGTCGGCCTCTTTGACAACAAGAAAAAAACATGGTACTGTTGTCGGCTGCCCCGCTGTTCTTTAGACAAGGACACGACACGACACCCCTCTATCAATTAGTGATTCTTACAATTGGTTTCCAATAACTTAATTGATGGATCCCGTGGCTTGGGTCACGTGGGACAGTGAGTGGCGTCAAGCGCGAACCGGCATTTATGAAAAAGTGTATTATTATTTTTAGACAAAAAATTTTTTTCTAAAAAATAAAAAAAACTATTTAAAAAAAAACTTTTTTTTAATAATAAATATGAGTATTTCGGTTATATATTTTTGTTTAACCCATATCTGGTGTTTAAATTTACATATACATAAATAACGCCCATATCCCTGAAGGGGTAGGCAGAGGTGAACTGAAACACCCACTTTTCGTCAATAAACATGTTAGACAAATTTGTTACACTGATGTTATACAATAAATAGTTCAGTAAATATTAGACATATGATCAAAAGCGCGTCCGCGAATTGAAATTTTTCAAGGTCACTGTTCTAACCCAACCTAACCTAACCAACTTACTTTAATAACCTAGTACATACTACTGTGTACAGCGAATGAGGACGTTCGGTCTACATACATACATAAATCACGCCTATATCCCCGAAGGGGTAGGCAGAGCTGAACTAGCACCCACGTTTCGCCAAATATGTCAGACCAGCAGCCGTGTGGTGACGGCAGAGTAGAATACAATTGTCACCACCCCAAATTTCTCCCGTGGGTGTCGTACAAGGCGACTAAGGATAAATCAGTGATGAGGAATGGGCAGCAGCGTTCCTCGTATATCATCTAGCTATTACCTACTGCGACTTTTGTGCCCGATAAATGGCAATAGGCTCGCCACCTATTACATGGGACCTGACATATTTGGCGAAACGTGGGTGCTAGTTCACGTTCGGTTTGCGATTAGGTAAACACCAATGTCCGCTAAGACCGGTCATCTTCTTCTCCCTGCCCTGTTCTCAGTCTATCTGGGGTCGGCGCAGTATGTTTCCTCTTCCATTCAGACGTCATCAAGCCATCCACTCGCTTTTGATTCATATAATCCATCACACCGTAAAGGTGCTCGTGAGGAATGAATACATAGAAGAGTGACGAACCGGACCATGTCGAGAGACCGATGAACGGAGAGAGTGATTGGAATGAAAACATTCCAATCCATACTGGGTTATCTGATTGGTGATTAAAAATAAAAATACCGTGCTTCGGAATGCAGGTTTGGCCGTTGGTCCCGGCTGCATCTGCAGTCGTTGATACCCACCAATCTGCACTAGGCCAGCGTTATGGTTTATGGCCCATTCTCCCTATTTTCTTCTATCAATAGGGATGGCCTGTGCCTTAGCAGTGGAGGCATTAAAATGCTAATGGAGGATCTTCGGCATGCCTAAGGACACCTCAGCAATAATTTCCGTCAGGTTTCTTCAAGTAGATAAGTTGAGGAATTATGAGTTTTAAAGAATAAAATAAAAATATCACGCAGTTTTTCCCACGAGATAGGCAGAGGTGTTTTGACACTTGCGTTTATGTGTTATTTCAGATCCCATGTAATAGGGTTCGAGACTATTGCCATTCACCGGGAAATTTAAGTACAGCAATTTGCTAGATGGTTCACCAGGAACGCTGCTGCCCATTCTTCGTTATAGTATACCCACCAGAGAGACAGGGGTGATAACAATTGTACTCTACTCTGCTGTCACCTCGCAATGAGAATAATATAAATTTCGTTTATTCATTTATGGTATCATTACATACACTCATTAATCGTCAAATAAATAGATACGTTAAACATTGGAAACGTGTGTGTCAAAGTCAAAACGGTTCTAATACTGTTTTAACGTGTTAAGTAAGCTACACTATCCGTTCGTAAACTACTCAGCAGGATTTGTTCCTCACTTTACATGAAGTTATGAGTTAATGAAAGCTGTCATAAATCGTGCAATTATTATGATTATTAAATAAATTTTACTTTCAATATTTATAATAATATACTCTATATAATTATTAGTTCAAAAACATATATTATTTCATTGACCTGATTTTTTCATTTCAACTGGAGGAAGAAAATTGCTGAGTTTCTTGCCCGTTCTTATCAGAACAAGGCCTCCTGGTAGTTTTCGAACGGATGGCGAAGCTTATGCGTTGAATATTAGAGACATGACACACACGTTTCCAATGTTCATCGCATTTATTTGACGATTCATGAGTGTATGTAATGGTACCTTATTTGAATAAACCATATGTTCATTTGATTATTTTATTTTGCTCAATTTCTCAAGTATGCCATTTAAGGTGGTAACTCATCCAATCATCATTTTAACTAATTCTAATAAATAATAATTTCCTGTTTTTGTTTGTTTGTTTACATTATGATTTGATGTTAATTCGAGTGCCCTAAGCTAGCTATAGGTATACGCCGGGAAATCTCTCTTAGTCGACTTTTACGACCCCCTACTAGGGGCTAACTCATACTGCGTTATTTAGCCGTGTGGTGACGGCAGAGCAGAATTAAATTTTGTCACCATCCCCCATCTCTCCCGCGGGTGTCGTACAAGGCAACTTAGGGATAAGCAGCGACGAGTAATGAGTAGCATACTGTCTCATATATCACCTAGTAATGTACTGTGATTTTCGTGGGCGTTAGATGGCAATAGGCTCGCTCCCATTACATGAAACCTGGGTGGGTGTTAATTCACAAATAGGCGAGATGATACGAATATTATTATTTTTATGTGTTGATAAGAAACGCATTCAATTATACATTACTTTTGTCATGTTCTAAGATGCCTAAACGATCAAAACCAAGTTTTTGATTGGAATATTATTATAGAGTTTTTTGCTGTTGTTAATTACACTTCATATAATTATAACGTCTATAGGTTCCCGAAAATGATAGAATAGATAAAAAATTATATTAGAAAATTTTAAAAATTACAGCAAATAGTGAAATATATTTTTTCTCATATTAATAAAGCATTATTACCTTGGACTAGTTTTGAGTAGAAATATTACGAATTTGGCTTATTAACTCTGCTCAATTATTCGGGATAACCTCAAAGAGTTGAAACGAAGAAAATCGGCACAAGTGATTGATTTAAAACTCAGACAAGTAGGCATCGCAAAAATATGTGTTTTCGGTCAGCCACCGATGAGCCTTCTATGGCGAAAGCTCCATCGGTTTTCAATTAAGAGAATTCTAACGAAGACTTCCAATTGTAAGAAAACCCTTTTTCCCAACTTAGCAACTGTTATCTCTAACACAAAATAGGCGCTAGACGATCGGCCGGCGTCGCGGGTATAGTGACTCTTAAGGACAACGGAATAGAGGCGGCGTAGGCCAAGCTCTTAAGGTACATATTCCCACCGCTGAATAGTTAACTCTAGTCAGTATATAAGAATGAGAGAGGCATGCTTGAACCATTCAAAGGCCGAACAGCGAAGAGTCAGCAGTGTATAAGTGACGTGCGAGTGATTACGCCTGTACCTCTGTTATCAGTTTGATTGAGGTAATGTATCGGATACTCTTTTCAATTGTGATATCGTAAGCGCGCTAAGTGATAGGGTTTTGTGCGGTACGGGACTTTCCTGGTTCAAAAGTGCGGCGTTTAGTTAATCCAGATAACGTTTTTGGGACACATAAGTTGGCTTTTTTTAGTAAACTTTTTTCCTGTTTTTTTTAATGTTTTATTATGGTATTTATTTTGATTTTAATTTGAACATTACATAAATGTTAGAAAAAAGTGCCTATTACAAAGAAAAACAGGTTAGAAAAAGTTCAAAAATTTTAGTTTACTTTTTTGGTGGAAATAAAATTTTTTTGTTTATTTTATTTCTGTGTCGTTTAAACAACTCAATAAGGGTATTTGTGAGTTATTGAAGTGAAGTCCCATAGAAATATGTTTATTTTAATAGTTTTCATTTACTCGTATAGTTATTAGGTGTATTTTGTGATTTGTTTCAAGTCAGTGCTCATACTTTTATTTTTATAAGTAGCCACGGTATTTTTTTTCCATTTTAATTCATCACCCTTTAAATTTCCCTATCTGGGGCACAAGTTTTTCCATATGAAAGAGAGAATGGAAGATGGTAGAGTGGCTTAGTGCGCTCAGCCTGCGACTGTGTAAACTAAGTGGTATTCGCTAAAGCTAGTGATGGGATGGGTGACCAAAATATATATATATATCGGGTGACCAAATAATATATTGTTTCGAGTTCCTCCGTGCTCCGGAAGGCACGTTTAGCCCAGGCTGCATCTTCAGTCGTTAATACTCTCCAATACGCGCAGGGCAAGCTTGCTCCATTTTAAATTTCTTTAAATAAAAAGTACAAATTTGAAACACTGTTTAGTTGAAACACGTTGAAATTTATTCGACTTATACTTAAACAAAGATCCTCGATCAAAACACCATACCTAGGTCAAAAACTATTAAGTACATTATTAATTATTAATAATTTTACGTTAAAACTTGGTTTTACAGGAGAGTATGACTCGCGATAATAATATGATTTTGATATATATTTGTATTTGTTAAGCGAAATTTCGCTTTTACTCGCTCAATTTTGAATGGAGGAATAGAGTTACTTTAGAGCGCTTAAGTAAGAATGTCGTCTTACGTGATGTCTCACAGGTAGACGTGTGAAAAGGTACAATGGACACGACACTGGATGACGCATCCGGGCGTCATTCCTCTTAAGCAAGTGTATATGTCGTGGCCAAATCGTAGAATTGATCACTTCATGATGTGACCGACCATTTCATGAAATGGTTGCATTTCATGAAGTGGCCAGCTAAAACTGACCATATCATTGAAACGTCAACGTTTGATGATATGTCCATCCACGTTTGGCCATATCGTTAATGTAGTTAATGTTAAGTATTTTAACGTGGCGCTCGTTTTTTGAGTGACTTAAAACGTAAAATTCTAATAATTTGGTGTTGTAACGAACTTTCAATTCACTTTTATCTTCCATTACAACATTACTAATAGTTTGTTTATTAGGTTATTTGTCCGCCGCCATGATGCATCACAAAAACAAATCGAAATAAGCGCCTCTAACGGTGGTTAATGTTACTATTTTACGATATGATTAATAATGTTTGGCCATATCATGAAATAACCATGCGTTTAGCTGTTCATATCGTTAAACGTTGTTTGTTCATTGATCTGGCCAGACCATTATCATGATATGGTCAGTTAGAGTTGGCCATTTCATGAAATGCCACCATTTCATGAAATGGTCGGCCACATCATGAAGTGATCAATTCTACGATTTGGCCACGACATATATAGCACGTAGAAGTCAAAATTCGAACCCAAATAGTCATTGAAGGTCCCTATCTGAAAATACACAATTTTATATTTTGATTTTTTTTTTATATTAATATTAGAAAAATATTGCCGAAGACGCGGCTTCGATTTCCACTACAAGACTAATATTTGGAACTTTTTTTAAAAAAAAATTTTTGTAATACATACCGTTATTGAAATATGATTGCGTAAACATTTTTTCATGTTAGGAAAAATAATAAACACGAATCTAAACTATAAGAAACAATTAATTGGGTAATAAGTTAGCCAATTTAAACGAATCCACTATGAAATTATTATTTCTAGTCTTTTCTTTCTTTTCTCTCAACTCTAAATCTCAAACAGTTTGATTGTTTAATTATAATAATGCAACTTTTAAAATTCATTTTTGTTTAGTATTTAACATAATAGTTACATGGGACCTCATAAAAACTGGAGGAACCTGGGTGTTAATACACCTTTGCTTACCCCTTAGCAGAGAAGGTGATTTACGAATGTATGTTTGAGTGTGTATGATAACTTCCGTTAATTATATTTACAATAGACCAATACACACACATAACTATACACGATTAACTAAAAAATCTGATCGGTCTGGTAGTTTAGTAGTAATTTTATTTGTGTAATCTACCACATGCGCTCATATAACTTAATGATAACACAGATTCATTGCTCACTTAATTCATATCACGGTTAAGGCGCGAATGCTCAACATTTTTAATAATAATTTACTCCTTTGAATCCCACTAGTGTTTTTCTGATTTTGAAATAAGTCGGAGTTGGCTAATTAATAAAGTATTTTACAAAAACCAAAACGGTTAATACACCAAACAAAAGAATAGTAGGAAAGCTAAAAAAATAGGACAAAATTTTTCGATTTTTTTTTGACCTCTTATTCTTTGTAATTGTAGTTATACTTTAAGGTCTGAGTTCACCAATACGTGGAACAAGCGATTATACTTAACCGTCAGTTTTTGACATTATATGATATGGAAGAACTGTCAAAAACTGCTGGTTATCTTTTAGTCGCTTGTTGGTGATATAAAAATTAAACAGACCCAAGTATAACCGAATGCACGGTATTACATTAAAATACCTGCTTTGGATGTTAGAAATGTATTTCTACATTGCGAGGGTAGTCGTTGACTTATTAAAGTTTAAAAAATAGATAAATTACCGCAAGTTAATTAAAGTCCCGGGTGGCCAAGTATAGGCAGTCGAGCATAGGCTCTTTCTCTATATTTTAGAAACTTTTAAACTCTCTCCCCCTTATTATAAAACATGGACTAAATTTAGTCATGTAGTTTAAAACTGATTCTGTTCATAATAATGCTAACTCTAGCATCAATTTTAAACCACGACTAACTTTAGTCTATGTTTTGTTATAAGCAGGTCTGTATTTAAAAAGACGTCAGATATGTTGGTGTTTCTAAAGAATTTGTTTGATCACCACCCCTGCCCATAGTGGATGTTGTACAAGGCCAAACCAACAGGGTGCTAAAACACCTGCAAAATTCTGCTCTGTTCCCATTCTATCGGCGCAGTATGGTTCCTTCTCCGTTCATTTTGGCCAGACTGTGAGGTTTTGAGTCCACTTACATTTATAGAAAAAATAAAGTACTTTACGGCCAGTAGGTACATTCCGTTTATTTCCCCCAAAAATATATGCGTAAAAAAAATCTTAGAAATTTATTTTTTCTTAGCCATCCACTGAAAATGTTCCCAAAGCTGTTTGGTAATTGTAATAGCTAAGATCTTAATAATGAATACATTTTAATTAAATTCATGTTTCCGTTTGCGTTTTTCAGATATATTTTGTTAAGAACGCTCCGCTACAGCCATCTATCATCAGCAGCCATGATTAACCTAGTTTCGATTGTCGCCGCGACGGCGCTAGTGTGCCTACAGTCCGGACTCGGGGCATTCGCACAAATCGCCAGCAACACTGACTTAGACAACAACTTGGAAACAAATGGTAAGTTTACTGAGATAAAATAGTTAAAAAGGTTTTATAAAAAGGTTTTTAACCACCTCCGTAGTCCACCCACCACCCACCGGAATTTTGAGATCCCGGGTTCGAACCCCAGGGGGGTACAAATTTGTACTCGGTTTGGTCGGTGCTAGGACTTCTTTCAAGTCCACCTGGCTAGCTACCTCCATCTTATCAAAATCTGTCGCCATAATAATAATGTTAACCACATTATTGTGTTCCGACAATTTGTGATAAGATAGCCAGGTCCTCTGTGGTTGAGGGTTCCAGGTGAAGCTCGATTTCATTTTCGGCCCTTATCGTCACTTACCATGAGGTGAGATTAAATGTTACGACACAAAACCATACTGAACCATACTGCGCCGATACCATGTGAAAATACGAGAATATGTGCTATAAAAATAATTCTTAGTGGTCGGTCGATCATTGTATGTAGTGTGTATATGCCCTACGATAAACCGGAGAACCTCTCGGAATTTACGGATTGTCTCGGTGCCTTATGTGCTATTGTGGAAGAAAGTGCGGTAGAATCAGTCTTCCTATTGGGAGATTTCAATGCTCATCCTGGTAAGTTATTCTATAATGAACTAATGGACTTTTGTAATGATCAAAATTGGATCTGCGGCGACATTAGAAAGCTAGGCTTAAATTCTGGGGCCTATACTTATATTAGTGAGGCTCATGGGAGTAGAAGATGGTTGGATCACTGTGTGGTCACGGAAGCGGCAGAGAGGTTGATTGTGGGTTCCAAGGTGCTGCTTGACACATACTGGTCGGATCACTTTCCACTTATAACCACTTGTAATTTTAATTTAAGTAAAACTAAGTTAATGCACAAATGTGAGAAAATTAATAGTGTAAAGTGGGGGGTTAGATCAGAAGACCAAATAAGTAACTATTTGAGACTGTGTAACCAACACCTGAAATTATTAGATTTTCCTGAAGTATTTATTGAATGTTGTTCTGATTTTTGTAATGATTTTTCACATAAAACTATAATAGACACATTTTATAGTAATTTAGTATCCACATTGTCATCTGCTGCCAGTGAGGCTTACCTAGTTAATAAACGGTGTAAAAAGCATGTATCGGGATGGAATAAATACGTCAAAGATGCGCGCATGGAGGCCAGGTCTAAATTTCTTATGTGGACGTGGTTCGGTAGACCTAAATCTGGTACAGTGTATGATGAGATGGTAATAAGTCGAAAGGTTTTTAAAGGGAGGCTCAAATGGTGCCAAAATAATCATGAACAAGTACAAATGGATGTCCTGGCTTCACTTCATGCGAAGGGTGATTTCGGTCGTTTTTGGAAATCCACAAATTCCATAACCGTTAGGCCTGGCCTTCCTGTGAGTGTAGATGGCGTAAATGATTCCAAAGCCATAGCGGAACTGTTTAAGAATCATTTTATGGTGAAATCTCCTTTAAGTCTGTCAAATAGGGTGTTCGGCGTTGGGGCCCCGCGACCAGGCCACCTCACCACGCATGTTAAGGCAAAGACTATTGAATGTATTATAAAGTCTATGAGCAAGGGTAGGTCACCGGGTCATGATGGTCTCAGTATCGAGCACCTTATGCATGCGGGTATTCATATTTCTCGAGTGTTGGCATTGTTATTTAATATGTGCTTAGTTCATTCCTATTTGCCTGCAGAGATGATGAAAACAATAGTGGTTCCAATAATTAAAAATAAAACGGGAGACGTATCGGACAAGTCGAATTATAGGCCAATATCCCTAGCTACAGTCATCGCAAAAGTGCTTGACCGTGTGCTTAATTCTCAGCTAGAAGCTGTCTTAAGGCTACATGATGGACAGCATGGATTTAAGCGTGGTTTATCCACGGAGAGCGCGATACTGAGTTTAAAGCACACTGTCAAGTACTACACGGATCGGCGTACTCCTGTATACGCCTGTTTCCTGGACTTATCAAAAGCTTTCGATCTGGTCTCGTATGAACTCCTTTGGGATAAATTGGATAGAGCTAATTTGCCAGGAGATTTAATAGGGTTGTTCAAATATTGGTATGGGAATCAGATGAACCTCGTAAGATGGGCGGATGAGTTTTCTGAGCCTTACAGGATGGATTGCGGGGTGAGGCAGGGGGGGCTGACCTCGCCTAACATCTTCAGCTTGTATGTAAATGAGCTGATTGAGGAACTCAGCGGCATGCGTGTCGGTTGTCACATTGGTAATGTGTGCGTCAATAATATCAGCTACGCGGACGACATGGTGCTGCTGGCCCCGTCGGTTAGTGCACTCAGAAAACTCTTAAAAGTCTGCGAGTGTTACGCAGGTTTACATGGTCTCATATACAATGATACAAAAAGTGAATACATGGTCTTTAGGGCTGGTAACAAGTGTCCAAAATTTGTACCTCCATTAAAACTTAATGATAAACCTCTTAAACGAGTGAAACAATTTAAATACCTTGGGCACTTTGTAACCGAAGATCTGAAAGATGATGTTGATATGGAGAGGGAGCGCAGGGCGCTATCGGTTAGAGCGAACATGTTGGCACGTAGATTTGCGCGATGCTCGAGTTCAGTTAAAGTAACGCTTTTCAAAGCGTACTGCACATCGCTATACTCGAGTAGTCTGTGGGCGGGCTACACGAAGAAGTCTTTTAGCGCCTTGCGGGTCCAGTACAATAATGCTTTCAGAGCACTGTTAAAACTGCCACGGTTTTGTAGTGCCTCCGCTATGTTTGCTTATGCGGGGGTGGATAGCTTTGGCGCCATCCTGCGTAAAAAAGCGGCTTCATTGCTGAGGCGAATTCGAGGCAGTGATAACAGTGTTCTGAGGGCGATAGCCGATAGTGGGGACTGTCCGTATGTTGGCCATTTAATAAATATTAATTTGTCACTCGTAGAATATAAGTACTAACAAAACTATATATAAGTTTACTAACATATTATGGACCTTCTAGTCGTCTGAAAATAAATATTTTTATTTTTATTTTTTTTAAAAAAAAATCTTGACACTGAAAAATATGTAAAAAAATTACAATGATACAAATAAAAAGGGTTTAAACGACATGAAAATGATTGTCGGCATTCTAAAAATATCAGTGACCAATTTAATCGATGTGGCGACTTAAAAGTCCATCGAAATAATCGATTAAGTCACTCGGAATATGTTCTCGGCATCCGGTCTCAGGTTGTCCATTACGGAATACTCGATGAGGTTAATTTAAATATTATTAGTCACTAGTGGTCGCCCGCGGCTTCGCTCGGTTTAATGTCGGTTGTTATATAGCCTATAGCCATCCTCAATAAATGGACTATCCAACATAAAAATAATTTTTCAATTTGAACCAGTAGTTTCTGAGATAAGAGCAACAAAACAAACAAACAAACACTTCAGCTTTATAATATGTCATACCGACTACATAGTGGAGTTCAATGATGCATTTTATCTCTTGAAATTTAACTAAATCAGTTCGGAGATATGACCAAATCACTTAATTTCATGAGGGTAATTATAAAATCTAATAGTCATTTTAACATCTGCAGGGATTTGAACACATTCATCATTTTCATTAGATTTCAATAAATGCCCATTTGAGATTTCATCAAATCCCCATTTTCATAATTTCCCTGCGGTATATAGGTACATACATAATCCCCGAAGAGTTAGACAGCGGTAAATTAAACTCCCACTTTTGCCAATTAAGCTACAAAATGTAATAGGTAATAAAATAGCAAAATCATAATTAGGTACAAAACTTGCTGAGTTTCTAGCCCGTTCTTCTCAGAACAAGGCCTCCTGGTAGTTTACGAACGGATGGCGTGGCTTTACGTTAAATATTCGAAACCTTTTGTCTTTGACACACAACACACAACAACTTATTTATTTGACGATTCATGAGTGTATGTGTTAAGATACCTTATGGGCCTCCGAGACGGTCAAGCGACTTCGCTTCAATCAGATTTTCTGTTGTGCTTGCTTAACTTTTCCAATGTGCCTGACCGCTCAGCCAACCAAGACACTTATTAACTTGCCGAAATTCCTCTAACCTTTACACTTCACGTCGTAAGGGTATCCGTTGGCTTAAGGGATAAAATGAAAGTGAGGAGTATAATGGACATATTTTTTATAGGTAACTATAACTACTATAGTGTGATTGAAACGCCTGTCAAGAGGCTTGACCATAGACTATACATATATTTAAAATCACATCAAGCGCGTATGAAGCTCATGGACTTAAGCTTCAAGCGAGCGTCGTAGACGTTCAAAATGATTGAAGCGAGCTAAAATCTACGTAAATGACGCGAAGCCGCTTGAACGTCTCCGAGGCCCCTTATAGGAATGTACCATAATTATTTTAATTGTAAATGAAAAAACATAGAGCTGTAAACTATTCGATTTTAATTTCAACATTATATAAATAAATGGCCGTGTGGTGACGGCAGAGTAGAATACAATTGTCACCACCCCAAATCTCTCCCGTGGGTGTCGTACAAGGCGACTAAGGATAAATCAATGATGGGGAATGGGCAGCAGCGTTCCTCTTATACCACCTAGCAATAGCAATGTACTGCGACTTTTGTGCCCGATAAATGGCAATAGGCTCGCCACCTATTACATGGGACCTAACATAATTGGCGAAACGTGGGTGCTAGTTCACCTCTGCCTACCCCTTCGGGGATATAGGCGTGATTTATGTATGTATGTATGTATGTATAAATAAATGTTAGAAAAATTTGTACAAATATTTTTGATTACAAAGATTCAGTGTCTTGGATGGCCGAGCGGTTCAGTGTCTTGAATGGTAGACACCTGCCCGGATTGCAGCGGGTGCGGCTTCGATTCCCGCATCAAGACCATAATTTTTCGAGCTTTTCCGAACCGCCAAAATCTTTATAGAGCTGTAAGTTCGCTTCTAGTATCTCTAATTGACTCCCCGCATCGCATTTCGACAACTTACGGCACCAATAAATATTCAATCATATTCCTCACATTATACGCTCATGTTTCTACCAGGTGTGACTATCTGAACTCGCGCATTTGCAACCCATCAGACTTGAGACGGAGATTTAAAATTCAAATCTCCAACATAGAGACATATATATGTCTCGTTACATATTCGCATACATTGCTGCATTTTTCAAAGATATTCCATGATAAACTGCTAAACTAGTGTGGTGACGGCAGAGCAGAATACTATTGTCACCACCCCAAAGCTCTCCCGCGGGTGTCGTACAAGGCGGCTAAGGGTTAAAACAGTTGAGGAATGGGCAGCAGCGCTCTTGCTATATCACCTAGCAATATCTACTACTATATTTACGTGGCAGATAGACGGAATGAGGCTTGCATGAGACTAAACATAATTCTCGAAATATGGGCGTTAGCTAATACTCATGTACCTACCCCTTCGGGGTTAAATAAATATAGTTATGTTTATTTTTAACATTCAAATGTTCGATTATTGTCATGGCACCTTTTTATTACTGTTTGGCATATTTTCCTTTGATAAAAGCCTAACAATCCCGCTTTTATTAATGCATTAAAATATTTAAAGATATGTAATATCAATCGACAGTTTTTTTTTTATTTCGCATTGCCGTTGTGATATATTTTATATTCGACACGTGTACGATTTCCTAGAATTTGCATTAACCCAGACAGCATAATATATAGTTAACACGCAATACAATGAAGGTTTCATTTTATAATAGACCTTATTTTATAGTCGACTTAGCTTTGAAAATGCCTCTAGCTAGATGATAGGTATAAGAAATATTTATTCAATTATTAACTGCCACACTCAGCGACGTCAAATAACGTTAATGAGTACTTAACGTCAAAAAATGACAATTCAAAACTAGTCGTTATTCTTGCCGGGTCTATGGTCTAGATTTGAATGAAAATTTTTGACATTAAATACTCATCAAAGTTAATTGACGTCTCTGAGTGCGGCAGTAAGACTCCTTATACGACAGCCGCGGCAGAGATTTTATCATCATCATCACCAGCCTTTTGTCCCCATTGGTTGGGCACAGGCCTTCCCTACGGATGGTAATAAAGGGAGAATGTGCCATAAACCACCACGCTGGCTAATACGTATTGGTGGGTGCAGCAGCTTAACGACTGCATATGCAGCTGGGACCAACGGCTTAACGTACTTTCCGAAATATGGAGGAACTCGATGTAATAAATTTTTGGTCAGCCTTAGCGAACATTGCAGGAGAGATTGAGATGCTATCAATCAATGTATTCACTTCTGCCGTTTCTTATCTCTTCTATTCTCCCAACACGTTAATTGGATTCAATATTTATGTAAATTGATAGCAGAATGGACGAAGTGTGGCGAAAATAGTCTGGCTTACACAGCGCCTAATGTTACTCTGTGTGGAACCATTTTAATATGATTATAATAGGTCCGCCGAGAGCCAATGCTTTATTTACTGTGTTTCAACAAGTCCTGAGAAGAGCGCGCTAACGCAGTGGCATAGCGCACTTGGCCTGCGATCGCGAAAACTAAGCAATGGTCGCTTAGGCCGGTCATTGGATGAGTGACCAAAAAATTTATTATATCGAGTTCCTCCGTGTTTCGGACGACACGTTATGCCGTTGGCCCACCAACCGCACTGGGCCAGCGTGGTGGGTTATGGCCCAATCTTCCTATAATCTTCAATCCATAGGAAAGGCCTGTGCCACAGCAGTGGGGGCGTTGAAAGGCTGGTGATGATGAACAAGTCCTTGTGACAAAATGACATACATACATACATAAATCACGCCTATATAGTAGGCAAAGGTGAACTAGCACCCACGTTTCGCCAATCATGTCAAGTCCCATGTAATAGGTGGCGAGCCTATTGCCATTTATCGGGCACAAAAGTCGCAGTATATTGCTAGGTGGTAGGTATAAGAGGAACGCCGCTGCCCATTCCTCATCACTGTTTTAACCTGTGCTTTTATCCTTAGTCGCCTTGTACAACACCCACGGGAGAGATTTGGGGTGTTGACAATTGTATTCTACACTGCCGTCACCACACGGCACTGGTTTAGCAGTTTATCATGGAATATCTTTAGAAAAATGCAGCAATGTATGCGAAAATGTAACGAGACATATATGTTAATGACCAATAATGACTAAATGACCAATAGCAAATAATAATATAACACCTCACTAACCATTGCCTTAGAAGCATGAGCTGCTCCATTCCCTACAGTTGAGTAGACCTAGCACCGGCCGTGGACAAATCTCTCTCCACCATTATTTTCTTTTTCCCGGGGAGATTTTCTCCACGTCTACATAGTATCTTTTAGGTAGGCATCCACCAGCACACACTTTGGTCAGTCAGAAGATAGACTCACGCAATTATTTCACTTTAAAATACCTTATTCGTGTTGAGTTAAAGACGAAAATTCATTAGTGGTCAAAACCGTCCAGCCATGAGCGTCTTCCGATGATGACTGCACACTACCTTCCCCATTTCTGTTTGTTTATTTTTTTAATACCCCGTCGCTCGGTGACCAATCAGCGTCCGCCGGGTTGAGGAACGCAAGCGCGGGAACAGGTGCGCTATGCCATTGGTCAACATTGCATTTTTGCGCTCCTAATTTAAAAATATTACGTCATGCCTGTCGGTGGCGCTAGGGGTGCCAAATGTCAAAGTCAAAGTTCATTTATTCGGCCCGGCTAGCATGACCACACAAACACGATATGATATAGCCATTTATCGCGTTGAACTTCCGAAAATCATCGGATTTTGACAATTCAAAGCGATAAATAGCTATATCTTTAAGATATAGCCTTAAAGGCTTATTCAATCACTCAATTCAGGCTTAATCTAGTGTTAAAATCCAATGATTTTTGACTTTTCAACGCGATAAATGGATATATCATATCGTGTTTCGGTGGTCATGCTAGCTGGGCTGGTATGATTACAATACATAAGGCCGGGTTTACACGAACTTAGTAGCTAAGCGCTTAGTATTTATCACTAATACTAAGTGCTTGTTCACGTCGAAAAAGAAAGACGCCGCCCGATTTTGCACAGTGTATTTACACATGAGGACTTAGTTTAAGTGACAAGTACTAAGCGCTAGCTACTAAATTCGTGTACACCCGGCCTAATATAAGAATCGTCAAGACATATCGAAAATAGAGATATCGAAAACCCGTGCGTCCAAGGGAGTGCACAAATAGTGTCATTGAAATCTCAAAAAAAACGTATTCTGAGTCATGCTACGATGCAATGTATGTATAGTTCGACAACTTCGGGCGCGACATTCGTGCGGGGGAGACGCGTTGGGGGGGCTGAGGTAATTATGATGTATTGCACGAGTTTTCCCTCCTCCCCGCATCACCCGCCCCCGCTAACATCTAGGCCCGACCACGACACTTACTGCCGCACTCAGAAACATCAATTAACTTTAATGAATATTTAATGTCAAAAATTTTCATTTAAATCTAGACCATAGGCCCAGCAAGAATAGCGACTGGTTTTGAATTTACATTTTTGGATGTTAAGTACTCATTAACGTTATTTGACGTCTCTGAGTGCGGCAGTTAGACATGAATGACGTTTTAAATCATAATTAACATGTACCCTTTATTCTAGAACAACATTTAAGTATCAATTCATTCGTTTATTCTGAAACGTCACTCGGGTAACAATCGATAGGTATTTAAATCGAGATTTAAGCTATGATCGCCCAAAACACCTCATTGCTACGCTTGAGTAGAGGTAAAGGTAGAATCGGGATGTCTCGACTTAAAATTTTGAATCTAAATTTACGTAAGTCAAGCCTGATTACCGTTTCGGAATAAAACATAAATTTAATTAGGGATTCTTTTTATTAAAGCAATAATCACTTGAATTCAAAATAAACTACACCTAAGTGCCGTTTCAGAATACGGGCCGTAGAGTTCCGCGTCCCCGTCACCGTCTCTCACCCCGCAGGAAGGTCGCGCACGAACTTGTCCTACAATGAGCGTGCGATTTAATGTACCTTGGTGTACAATACTTACAATGTATCTAGGTGTGCAATATAATGGATGTATGTGTGCGGTACAATGTATCCAGGTTTGCGACACTATATATATTATCCAGATGTCTATAATGATATCTATAATGTATCTTCTTATAAATTCATATGAGCTATGCCGAATAAAGTGGGACGGGTATTGAGGCTTAATTCTTAATTCCACTTAAACCCGTTTTTGTATATTATTTTAAAAATTCGTTTTTTTTGAAATTGTAAATGCCTGTACATGACCCACATATTAGATTGTAACCCTTAACTATATATTTTTTATGTTAATTTAGTAGTGAGTTGTTAGTGTACATACATACATACATCACGCCTATATCCCCTAAGGGGTAGGCAGAGGTGAACTAGCACCCACGCTTCGCCAATTATGTTAGGTCCCATGTAATAGGTGGCGAGCCTATTGCCATTTATCGGGCACAAAAGTCGCAGTACATTGCTATTGCTAGGTGGTATTAGAGGAACGCTGCTGCCCATTCCTCATCATTGATTTATCCTTAGCCGCCTTGTACGACACCCACGGAAGGGATTTGGGGTGGTGACAATTGTATTCTACTCTGCCGTCACCACACGGCTTAAATAAATAAATAAATAAGTAAATATCTCCTTCTCTCTTTTCAGCTGCCCCGAAGCAGCGTACTATGCTGCGTCGCTTTGTGAACATATCAAACGCGCCTCCGGAGTCGATCAGGGTGAAACCCGGTACCAGGTTCGAGCTGGTCTGCGAAATGGTCGGTCACCCGGCTCCCATGGCGCAGTGGCTGAAGAACGGGGAGCCTATTGCCGAGGTAAATTAAAAGAGCAATAAGCTAACTATAAATAATAAATTGAGACTAATTTTCCTCGAAGCATAAATTTTAATATGAGTGGGTATTTAGAAAAATCCCTTAAAAATATTTGTTATTTAATTAAAAAACTAATAAGTGTCTATGTAGTGTTGTAAGTAGGTTAAACGAAAACAACAGTTGGTAGATCTAACATATTATGTTATTAAATTAAATATTTTTTTAATTTGTACATAATAAAATTAACAAAATGTCGGAAAAGTACTAGATGGTACGACACTCGTGGAAGAGATTGGGAGTGGTGACGATTTTATTCTGCTCTGCCGTCAAGAAGCAGTACTGTGCATCAATAGTGACAGCAGTTATATTTAAATAGAAGAATGCATAATATCTTCGGCTTAAATATAAATAACGCTTCCTGATCGATGTAAATTAATTTGTAATTTATCTGTTGCGTTCCAGTTCGATGACCTGAACGAGATAGTCAACATCCATCCTAGCAGCGTGGCGATACTGGTCTCCAAGTTGGTGATGCCGGCGACATCTAGCGGCGACGTCTACACCTGCGTCGCCACCTCCGGGATCAACCAGATGATGGCTTCCACGACCGTTTTTATCGAAGGTTGGTATTGTGATGAGGAAAGCTAATATTTCGCAAAGCTGTTAGGTATTACGTGGAAGGACGAATAAGTGAGGAAGACCATAATTGTGATGAGGAAAGCTAGGATTTCGCAAGGCTGTTAGGTATTAACGTGGAAGGACCACAGATATACTATATTGATAATTCCCAAAGATCTTAGGTATGAATGTGGAATGTTGTTGAAGAGAGGAAGGCCAAAGAAGAGATAGGTGGATTATGTAAAGGTGGGTATTATGATAGCGAGATAAGTTTTTTTAATGCTAGACAGGGGAAGCTCTTGGCCTTCATCTTAACTGATTGGAAGTGACTATAAGATGGAATCGAGCTCCACCTGGAACCCTCAACCACAGAGGGGATAATGTCTTATCACAAATTGATGGAACACAATAATTCTGCTAACATTATTATTATGGTGACATATTTTGCTTAGATGGTGGTCAGTAGCCAGGCGGACTTGAAAGAAGTCCTACCAGTCCTGGTACTAACCTAATTGGGTACATATTTTTACTACCTGGTTAACTCGACCTCGGGACTTCTGGATCTGATCTGATATGTATACCATGAAGTCTGTTTATGATTCAAACGCCTCATGTGTTAAGTAGAGCAATATTTTGCAACTAAACAATATTGCTGTGATTTTCAACGTGTAAACGCTTGCGCAAGTGAAATTCTGCAAGTTTTTAGACTTGCGGAACTTACAGCACGTTGCTGCAAGTTGATTATTTATTTGTCTGAAGCACTGACCTGTATTATACAAGTACGCTGGACTGAACGTTGTCATCCAAAAAATGAAGCCATTTTTATTATCGCCATCTTGGCGCTGATGGCACTGGTGTGCGAAGGTGAACGCCCACGGAACTAATAATAGAAGTGTCTTTGTAATGTCAAATTTAGCACCCAAGCTGCCCGAGGGGGCGCTTCAAATCGGCACAAGAAACATTTGCCATTTTAGTAGACGTATTCAATCCAGCGTACTTGATGATTAGAGGTCAGTGGTCTGAAGCCTTGCTTTATCTGTTACAGACAACGAAGAACGAAATCTGTTCACGCTGCAATCCCTCTTCCGCAAGCCCAGCAAGCCCATCATCACCAAGTACTTAAGCCAGATCTTCCAGGACGCCGGGACCAGCTTGGTGCTGCCGTGCCGTCACTTCAGCCCCTCCCCATCGCAGGTCTACTGGATGGACAGTGACGAGAAACCCGTGTTCAACAGCCCTAGGATGAGGGTAAGAAGAACTACTAAATTGTGCATTTGTTGAAATAGTACTAGCAACTTGTCTTTCTTTTTATAAACATTTTTTTCTTTTACTAATCAAAACATCTATCTTAATTTATTACCATAGTTAAATAAATTAAATTAAATTGTTAAATATTATTCGATTTTAATTTTAACATTATATAAATGTTAGAAAAATTAGTACAAAGATTTTGGGGTTAGAAAAAGAATTTCGAAAAATTATGATCTCAAGATCATAATTTTTCGAAATTCTTTTTCTAACCCCAAAATCTTTGTTGTTAAATATTTTTACACTCACACCTATCATCTAGCCCAAAGTAAGTAGCCTAAGCACTTGTGTTATGGACACTAGATACATATATTACATACATACATAAATCACGCCTATATCCCTAAGGGGTAGGCAGAGGTGAATTGACACCCACATATCGCCAATTTAGCCACTAAATGACGGACATAGTTTTAGTATAATTATGTATTTAAATGTTGAAAATATACTACATAAACATATACACAACCATGACTCGGAAACAAACATTTGTGGTCATCACAAAGTTTGCCCCTACCAGGATTCGAACCCGGGACCTCTTGGCCAATACCCAGCAATCTGAGCATTCGACCAAGGCGGCCGTCTAGTTAAGTACTAGTTAGAGTCTAGTTAAGTACTTACTTCAAAATAAAATTCCATTGACGCAACGCGGCATTCATTATTGGTCTAACATTTATCTAAAATATTCTTTCTACTCCCTGCCTTGCTTCGAGTCTATCTGGGGTCGGCGCAGTATGTTTTCTCTCCATTCATATCGGTCAGACGTCATCAAGCCATCCACTCCCTTTTGATTCATATCATCCATCACACCGTACTAAAGCTAGTGATGAATGAATGTATAGAAAAGAGACGGAACGGACCATGACGAGAGATCAATGAACGGAGAGAGTGATTGAAGTGACAACATTCCAATCCATACTGCTCAAGGCTTTGGTTTAGGTTTTACAGCCTGTCGCCTGCCTGACACCAATCCTCTGGTTTGCCCTCCACCATATTGTAATCAAACACACAAGACATATAATTTTTTGACATCACTAATTTTTCTCAACTTCGATCGATGATCGTAGGTCTCTTTATGTAATAACTCATGGAAATGCTGCATTCTTAACTCGTGCACGTTCTTCCAGGTGCTGCCTTCAGGGGATCTTCTCATCCCCAACTTGCACTGGGACGACATGGGCAACTACGTGTGCACTGTAAAGAATGCTTACGGTAAAGAGGCTGTGGAGACCTTCATCTACCCTACTAAGCTGCAGGTAAGATAAGATATATACTTACATACTTTTTGAGATATCTATTTCATTAATACCTTTTTTGTATTTTTAAGAGCTATTCCGGTCCAATACCCTGGTGAATCAGATATAAATGCATGTATTTCGGTCAGAAATCAATGATCGAGTTACAACTTTTTGCAAAGAAAATTGTGCCAAGAAATTGTGCTTAGAAAAATTTCGAAAAAATATAGTCTTGACGTACTCAGCAATCCAGGCTGATGTATACCACTCGGCCAACCTAGACTAATTTTTAGATCTTTATCGTACCACAATTTTCTAATTTTTCTAACATTTATATACCGAGGTATTTATCATCATCGCCCTGCCCGTATCCCATCTTATTTGGGGTCGGCGCAGTGTGTCCTCTTTTTCCATTCTCTTCTGTCACTCGTCATCTCCTCATTCACATCCATCACCTTCATATCATACCTCACACAATCTATCCACCTTTTCAGTGGTCTTCCTCTACTTCGACATCCATCAACATTCATGTCCATAACTTTCTTACTCACATTCATGGCATCACGTCTCATAACATGTCCATACCAAGCTAAACGGCTCCCCTTCATCTTGTCTGTTACTGGTGCCACTTTCAGACTCCCTCTTACGTACTCATTCCTTATCTTGTCCTTTATATACCTAGGTAATGTTCAAATTAAAATCTTAAAATTATATTTTTTTCAATAAATAATATCTGACTTCTTTGTAATAATTTAAGTTCTTGATTTTTGTTTCAGTGAAAAAACTATATTTCCGACGAAGCAACCCGCCGACAGCTACATACTTGATGTTCCTATAGATAGGCTATACTTAACTTATTTTAGCATTAGTATGTCAAGACATGACTGGACATTTTAATTTGTATTTATTGCTCTAGTACTTAAGGTATATTGTTCAATTGCATTAATTTAAATACGACAGTCGCTCTCAAAGTTTTGAGCACCATTTTGGTTAGCGTGTAAATTAACAGCGAAATTTTAAATTCTTTTTTGATTATCAGATAGTGCCACCATGTACTCAATTAATTTGAACATTTATTGATCATTATTGAATAACACATTAATCAATGCTATAACAATGTTATTTACATAGCAAATAGCGTCGTTTAAACAGAGTTAGGTACCTAATAATATAAAGAAATACCAAAGATATATACTAGGTTTACAACAAGTATTATTTGAGAAGGATATGTGACTATTTGAAGTTGTACATTAATATCTTTGGTATCTAAATATGACCAATATAAATGTGAGGAAAGCTGGGAAAGTTGAGGCACAATTTTGAGGGAAATCAAATTGACCATGTATGAATGAGGTTTATGTTTACCAACCTAAATGAAAGTTGTTTATAATGTGGATCACAAAAAATCTTGTGCATTCAACGTTAAAATTCACCACTTTTTGACCTGAAATTTACCATTTTTAATTACACATATGATTAACATTTCTTATTTGTGTTTGTTAACAAAGAATATGTGTTTAATATCTAACAATGAACCATCAATATACTTACTTATTTTTAAATCCATAATAATGATAATTGTGATCTCATAATTATAAACCAAGCTTATTATAATGTAAAATATAATTACTAATAGGTACTTCTTTTATATTTTTATTTTTATAAATGACAAATTTTCATATAGAAAGTATCGAAATCATCTATTTATTCTTCTTTGTCTTTGACATAAGTTCGATTGAAAATTATAATTTATAAATAAAACAGGCACTGAACTAACTTCCGAACAATTCATAAAAAATAATTACAAAAAACTTTAAAAACATTCGCCATTTTGAGAACCGCTTTAATTCCTTATTCATTAAGCTTAATTAATTTTAGTTACGAGTTTAATTTTATTGAAATATTAAACTTTTTAAACGTTGTACTTAATTGCGTATTGATTGTTTTGTAATAATTATATTTTATTTGTTAAGTGTTTTATTGTAAAATGTAATAGTTTACAGCATAATAATTCACAATATTATTTGTATGTGTATGTTGAACCCGTAACCAGTGGTGAAGCCTTCTGTGATTTGGAATAATAAATGTTTTATAATGGAATTACCTGATACCTGTATTATTATTGGCCGTGTGGTGACGGCAGAGTAGAATACCATTGTCACCACCCCAAATCTCTCCCGTGGGTGTCGTACAAGGCGACTAAGGATAAATCAGTGATGAGGAATGGGTAGCAGCGTTCCTCTTATACCACCTAGCAATGTACTGCGACACTTTTGTGCCCGATATGTGGCAATAGGCTCGCCACCTATTACATGGGACATAAGATGATTGGCGAAATGTGGGTGCTAGTTCGCCTCTGCCTACCCCTTCGGGGATATAGGCGTGATTTATGTATGTATGTATGTATTATTATTATTCATTAATCCACCACCCTTTAATGTGTCCATTGCTGGCATAGGCCTTCTCTAACGATGGAATTATATAGGGAAGGTTCTCCTCAAGGAAAAGGAAGGAATTATATGTACCTTTATGGAAGAATATAGGGAGAATACCACACAGGCGCAGTGAGCGGTTTCAAACGCCACAGCTTTAAACTCTGTACAACCTAACTTGTCTTATTTGGTAATCAATCTTGGCACACCTTTTTATTGCAGAATAGATAATGCCGCATTACAAATCAACTGATAAATAGATTCAATAGGTTTCAGTCTATAAGACGATTTATTGTAATAGATTATTGATTGCCGTGTGGTGACGGCAGAATGGAATACAATTGTCACCACCCCAAATCTCTCCCGTGGGTGTCGTACAAGGCGACTAAGGGTAAATCAGTGATGAGGAATGGGCAGCAGCGTTACTCTTATACCACCTAGCAATGTACTGCGACTTTTGTGAATGAATGGCAATAGGGTCGCCACCTATTACATAGGACGTAACATAATTGGCGAATCGTGAGTCCTAGTTCACCTCTGCCTACCCCTTCGGGGATATAGGCGTGATTGTATGTATGTATTATTGACTTTGTTATTATTTTATTTTTTAATGGGTGATTTTTCTAAAAAGTTGTGCCAAGATTGCTTACTAAATAAGACAAGTTAGATGGTACAGACTATACGTGCCTTCTAAATTACGGAGCACCTCAATATTATATGCTCGTAAGGCCCAACCTAAATTTAGGTCGATAAAAACCGGAAAATACGTTTAAATATTAGGGTCGATTCTGACAACGGTTCTCTAAATCTAAGATTAATTTGACAACAGTGTTTCTCTTTCATTCTCAATACAGAATAAAGAGGACAGACTGATATTAAATTTAAATTAAGTTTAGAGAATTATGTCAGAATTAACCCTATTATGTCCTAATTTTAGGTAGTTGGGCTGTAATTTCATGTTTCAAAAACTATCTTGGGCCTGAGTGACAATAGTTATTTGTTGTACGTGTGCAAAGATTTTTCACCTTGTGCTCTTTTGATTCCCTCGCTATCGCTCAGGATTCTAATTTTTGAATCACTCGCTACGCTCGTGATTCAATTTTAGAATCCTTCGCTAGCTCGGTCATCAAAATTGAGCACGCGGTTAAAAAACAACTTTGCACTCGAGTGCCACACGTAACTTTTCATCCCCCCCAACGAGGAAATTGCAAAATACAAAAAAAAAATACAATCACAACAGTTTCTGTTTTCACCCAGAAACTTCCACAACACCCTCCCATTAACCCAAACACACTCTCAACACCCACCCAGAAACACCCACAACATTCACACCCGCAATACACACCCATCCACTCAGACACACCCAAAAAACACCCATTCACCCAGAAACACCCACAAAACACCCATTCACCCAGAAAAACCCATAAAACACCCATTTCCCCAGAAACACCCAAAAAACACCCATTCACCCAGAAACACACACAAAACACCCATTCACCCATAAACACCCACAAAACACCCATTCACCGAGAAACACCCACAAAACACCGATTAATCCAGAAACACCCAAAAAACACCCATTCACCCAGAAACACCTACAAAACACCCAATCACACCCAAAAACACTCAATCACCCAGAAACACCCACAATTCTCACCCATCCATTCAGACACACCCACAAAAACCCATTCACCCAGACACACGCACAAAACACCCATTCACCTAGACACACCCTCAAAACACCCATTCACCCAGACACACCTCCAACAGCCACCCATCCACCCAGCCACACCCGCAACATTCATCCAGACACATCTGTAAGTACCTAATAAAAATTACTCCGAGACGATCAATCAGCTTGAGTCAAGCACGTTGATTTTCTGTATGTTTTTGTTCCGTTGCAAGCGTAAACAAATCAAACAGACCTAAAAAGCTTTTAAATGCTTGACTCAAGCATCAAGCAAGCGTTGTAGACGATCAAAATGTTTAAAGCAAGATTGACGCCAAGCTGATTGACCGTCACGGAACTCCTAGGTTTTAACAAATTTATGACGTGAAAAGAAAATGGCGCGCGCAAAGCAAATTACAAAAAAAGTACACCAAGAAGGTTCCGAGTCTGAGTTTTTAACAAATTAAAATAGGTTGCATGACAATTTCGGCACCATGGAGGTAGAAATAAATATGTATAATGATGTTTTGAATTCACAAACTCATTGCACACGATGTTCTCAATTTAAATTTACTTTAACCTCTAGAGGATAAAAACGGCTTTTGCACTCAGATATCGAAGAGCAAAAACGCCTATTCCGAGATGGTGGGATGAAATAGTAGATTTTCCATCAAGTGCACAAAACGAATCATTTTTGTCCGAGACTTTTAGCGGCCCGAGCCGTAGGCGAGGGCTGATAGTAATGTCGAGGATAAAAATGGTTTTGTGGACGAGGTAGAAACTCTGCTTTTCACTTCGATTGCGAGGAAATAAATCAGAATTTCTCATAACATTTCTTAAAATTCAAACTAAAATTAGTACAGTTTTGAATACTGACGGAAATTGTTTTTCCCATTGATATTAGGCTTGGGCTGCAGACATATACAGCCAAGTATTAAATTAATTTTGAAATAATAATTTTCTTAAATTAATTTAATAACCTACCGTACCTGCTTGAATTAAAATTGTAATATCTTTTATGTCTTAAAAAACACATTAGGCAAATAAATTTAAGTAAATATTAAAAAATAACAAATTCTATCTCTGAATTTCTTATTGTGTTTAGATGCATGGCTCATTTTCTTTGCCTTATTATCGACACATTTATGAGTAGATACGTTAATGCTCTAGAGCACAAAATTCGATTTTGTGCAGCCTATATGCTGCACAAATAAGCACTTTCAGAGCATGAGAAGTGAAAAATATTTTTGTCATGTATTCAGGTCGTTGGGCCTTACGAGGATATTTGATCACCCATCCAATGACTGACTTTAGGTAGTTAATTTAGCTCTATTTACGCAAAAGCAATAGGCGTGATAACTTATTTTGAAAAACTACAAAACTACAATACATTTTATTTACATCTAATGGCGTCTGTGTGACGTCACTATAGTGTAAAACATGACAGTTTCTGTAGTATAGTGATTTTGATTGGCAGTCAAAAATGTCAAAAATATTGTGGCGTCACGTTATTTTAGTGATTCTTTGTTAGCGTCCCTATTGCAGGTCGACATAAATGGGAATACTAAATTATTAATAATCACACCGAAGACATATCCGCTCCAGACACAATGTTCTCAAAGGTCAGAAATGTATAAGATATTTTATCTCCGAATAGTTTATAACGTTCGAGGGATTGCTGGCAATAAATGGCTATTTTAGATAAGTATAAAATGTCGCGGCGACGACGCCGAATGGTAACAACGCGACGGTGTCCATGGCATAAGATGGTAGCGGATCCTGTTTTTGCCATGAGTGGCTAGCGGAATAAGTAGGTTCAAAAGTCAACAATTTGTAATACTTATTCACGGCTTTCATGCTTCTAGATATAGACCAATAAGAACCTTGGGGCACCCGAATGGTGGAGGGCAAACTAACAATAACAGCATACCCAAAGAGGGTTGGTGTCAGACAGGCGGCCGGCTGTAAAACTAGCCAAAACCTTGAGCAGTATGGATTGGAATGTTGTCGTTCCGATCACTCTCTCCGTTCATCGGTCTCTCGACATGGTCCGTTCCGTCTCTTTTCTTAACATTCATTCATCACTAGGACTTGTACTGTCTGATGGATGATATGAATCAAAAGGAAGTAGATGGCTTGATGACGTCTGACCGATATGAATGGAAGAGGGAACATACTGCGCCGTCCCCAGATAGACTGGGAACAGGGCAGGGAGAAGAAGAAGATGTCACGCCTTTCTCCCATTTAGGTAGGTAGAATTGATCTAATTCTATTCACTTGCTACGATCCTTACATGGCTACTTCTTTCGCTTTGTCTTTGGCCAATCTCTTAAATGTCCTTATGCATGCCTGTCGGTTTCGGTAATCTGTTATCTGCCAGGCACAATAGTTACTGCTTTTTACTATACTGCCTGGTAGATGGCAATAGGCTCGCCACTAAATAACATACATACATACATACATACATAAATTACGCCTATATCCCCGAAGGGGTAGGCAGAGGTGAACTAGCACCCACGTTTCGCCAATTATGTTAGGACCCATGTAATAGGTGGCGAGCCTATTGCCATATATCGGGCACAAAAAATCGCAGTATATTGCTAGGTGGTACAAGAGGAACGCTGTTGCCCATTCCTCATCACTGATTTATCCTTAGTCGCCTTGTACGACACCCACGGGAGAGATTTGGGGTGGTGACAATTGTATTCTACTCTGCCGTCACCACACGGCCACTAAATAACGTAATCAATATAAGTATGTAATATAATAGTATTATTAAAATTTAAATAATACATTTAATATTTAAAAATTAAATAATATAACACCCGCTTCATCTTGTGCTTTGACCGTCCCCTGCGAATGTTCGTGGGAACATTGGTTTTGCATCGTAATATACGCAGTAGCTGTCCACAACTACTCTTTAACTAAAACATAAACTAAATTGAAGCTCCATTATGTGAAGTAATCTCGTCTTCATATTTAGTAAAATATTAGATGAGGACGAGATTACTTCAAGTCTTATATGCTAGCCTGGAAGCGAACAAACGTAGAATGGGCTTGCCCCAACTCGTCCCATGGGTGTCGTAAAAGTCGACTAAGTGAGATTGCCCGGTGTAGACCAATAAGCACCTTGGGGCACCCGAATGGTGGAGGGCAAACCACCAACAACAGCATACCCAAAGAGGGTTGGTGTCAGATAGGCGGCCAGCTGTAAAACCTAAGCTAAAACCTTGATCAGTAAGGATTGGAATGTTGTCATTCCAATTACTCTCTCCGTTCATTGGTCTCTCGACATGGTCCGTTCCGTCTCTTTTCTATACATTCATTCATCACTAGCACCTTTACTGTCTGATGGGTGATATGAATCAAAAGGAAGTAGATGGCTTGATGACGTCTGACCGATATGAATGGAACAGGAAACATACTGCGGCAACCCAAGATAGACTAGGAACAGGGCAGAGAAGCAGGGAGAAGAAGTTGATTAGATAAGAATATTTTCAGTAGGTAAACAAAATAAACACGTTCACAGATTCGTGTTGGCTGCATTTAACCGTGGCATGAGCGGTTAAACTTAACCTTTGTCAAATGTTACCCGGTCAGGCAACGTGATTCCTTCACAGAGGAACCGTGGAGCGGAATGTGCAAATATTATTTATTTTTGTATAGGAATAAAATAGATTTACGAAAAATGTTAAGGTAATAAAATCAACGTTCAATGTTCGCTAAGACCGGTTATTGGATGGGTGACCAAAAATTTATTACCTCGAGTTCCTCCGTGCTACATTACATTTTACGCTATGTGACAAGCAATAAACAATTTGAATTTGCTCCGCAAGGAACGTTAAGCCGTTGGTCCCGGCTGCATCTACAGTCGTTAATACCCACCAACCAGCACTGGGCCAGCGTGGTGGGTTATGGAATATCTGTGTTCCAACAGCAGAGACATTAAAGGATTATTATGGTGATGATCACGGACCAAACGTGTTATAATAATAATATTTCGTACATTTTACAACTATTTGTAACGTGTTTTTTTACAGAAGTACACTAATCACGCTCCGATGGGGTGTAGGCAGAGGTGAAAAATCCCGTATAATAGCTGGCTAAACATGGCTTCAGGGCGTGGGTTTTCGGATCCGGGTCGATGGTAGGCATGCCAGAGCGTGAATGAGCAGGATTGTCATTGAGATCGCCATAAAATAAGTTTTTAATAACATAGAAGAATTGTTTCTCGGCTACGGCACAGTGAATATATTTTTTAATCTTTATTTATTTAGTCATAGTCATATCACATAGGGACATCATATTTAGGGACTTTTACTTTCTGCTATGCCAGTCCCATTGTGCCCTAAAAGGCCTCGTAAACGATCAAGCAGCTTCGCGTCAAGCTCGTTCATTTTCTGTGTGTTTCATTCTGTTGCTGGGTAAAACAAATCTTTTTAATGTTTGACATATAAAAGAAACTGTTTGACCTAGCAACAGGATGACAATGAACGAGCTTGACGCGAAGCCGCTTGACCGTCTCGGAAGCCCATAACGTGTTTACAGGTTCGTTCAAATACAGATATAACTACAAAGAGACAATTATTGATGACGTATCATAATACAGATTAGATTACCTTCATTAGATGTTAGGTCAGCTAAGAAATATTGAAATGCACCCATGTTGATTTTACTCATACGAAAATCAGACCTCATCAGCAGTAAATATTTTAATATCAAAATCTGGACGCGTCTCCGCGGCTTCGCTGTTCTCGGTCCATAGCCGAGAATGTGAGCGTCACCTTGAGGCTACATCTGTCGCCGCACCTTTCTTCCTCGGGAGCGCACTCCACAGCCTCCGGGAGAGCACAGTATATCCAGAACAGCTATACGTCTCCATACAAACCGGCCGCTGGATATTAGAATGTGTTCTTTCGTACTCGGCGCCGTGTAGACACGCAGTCTGACGCACACATTGACATAAAATACTGGGGCATAAGGGTTCGGTGTGATCGCGCGTGTACAAGGTGATTGCACGTTCGCTCGCTGCTCGTTCCAGCCCGGCACATTCGCGCTCGTAGCCGCCGCTTTAGTTACAACCCTAGCGTCACGCAAGAGTAGGCTAATAACTCGCCGACAGGCCCCAGATAAACTACTGTTCTGGGTATACTGTGGGGAGAGCCTGCATCTTGATAGCGATGGCATTAAGGGTACCGAGGTGTCTTTATCGGCAACGTGTCGCGCGATGGTCGCAAAGCTGATGTCGACACCTAACTGAACACTAGGTTGATTTATGATCCTTTACTTTGCATACATACGTACATAAATCAGGCATATATCCCCGAAGGGGTAGACAGAGGCACCACTTTCGCCAATTATGTTAGGTCCCAGGTCCTATTGCCATTTATCGGGCACAAAAGTCGCAGTACATTGCTAGGTGGTGTAAGAGAAATGCTGCTGCCCAGTCATCATAACTGATTTAACCTTAGTCGCCTTGTACGACACCGACGGAAGAGATTTGGGGTGGTGACAATTGTATTCTACTCTGCTGTCAACACACGGCACGTCCTTTACTTAAGCTTATTCCAAATCTGCATTTTTTCGTCTAGTAGCATCTACTCTTTTTATTCCATGGATTCATCGTGCCGAATCGTCGCGAGTAGTCTGCCAAAGTGGGATAGAGAGGAAAGGCAGTGGAAGCGCTAGGTACTTGTGACCCAAAGGCAGGTTTATGGTGCCCCTTCACAACGTGTCAATTCTCACCTTTGCCACAACCTACTACTTCTCTCTGGACAGCCATTATCCTACAGTAAGATTCTTTGATAGTAAATAAAAATATGTTTTATTCATATAATGTACCACTAAATACACTCTTGAATCGTCAAAGAAATAAGAAACAGAAAATTATCTTTTAATATTTTTTCTAACATTTATACATACATACATGCATACAAAAATCTATTTATCCCCAAAGGGATAGGCAGAGGTGAAATACCTACGATTCGCCAATCAGGTTACCATGAGCCTATTGCCATTTACCGCACACGCAAATAACTACGCATGCGTAGTGTTCAGGGTGTGCGTTTTTTATTTTTTATTTTTTTTATTCTCCCTGTATTTGAGGGAAGGCAAAGGGTCTAGCCCATACAGCCATGTCCTTAGTATATATTTTATCTGTAGTCATATGAACATGAATTAATTTAACGTTAAAATATGGATGCCACATATTTTAACGCATCTAGGGAGTGCTTGGGCCGAATTGAATGGTAACAGAGTTCATGATGGTGACTGATGAGGTGGACAAAACCACTTTTTACAGTGGTTTTCACCACAACATCAAACACATCACATATATGCATAATTGCCCATCAACATGGATGCTAGCGCATCAAAATAACACCATTTTCACAACACAAAATCTACTTTGAAACAATTTTTGAATTGTCGAAAATAAATCTGACTGACACCTTTGAAAAGCGCCAAACACGCCTTTTTTATTTCATTTTATTTGTTACATGTGTGTACCTACTTCATTTGTCACTTTATCGGTTCTTTTAGGTTCGGCATAGAACAGTAGTTTTTTTAATCTACTAATTAACATTTATAGTATTATTATAATTGTAACCGGCGGGCCGGTGAGGTTCGGGATAAATCTTTTTGGTTGGTTAATGGAAAACAGTTCGATTCACACACGATCAACTTTATTTGACGTTATACCACATAACTCCGTTTACAATAACAATTTGGTACTTTTTAGTAATAATTAACAATCTAGGTGAAAATACCTGACGCTTACTTTCATCACAAGGCGTCATAAAAATTGACTAATGGCGGCCGGAAACGGAACATCCTAGTGATGTCTGTACCTCAGTGGTATTTTAGGGATGCGCCGTGGCCGGCCGTCATGGTTAGCACGCTGTGCTACATCCTCCCCCTCGAGCTCTGGAGAGCGACCTCGCTCCAGGGCTCGCAAAGGATTGTCTGTTATTGCCGACTCTACATTATGCTGACGAGGGCGACCTCTGTTACGTTTGGGCATTATAGGTGCAGTAGGAGAGCCTTCACGGTCATGGAAGCGGGTGAGTTGTGACACATGAAACTTACCAAGTGTGGATTCACCGTCCTGCAGATGAGAAATGATATAAGACGTTGGGCTGACTTGTTTTGTTACGATGTATGGACCATCGCGTTTTGGAACAAACTTTGCTGACACGCTTTTGGCAGCATTGCTCAATACATGCGACTTGAGCAAGACATGATCGCCTACATTAAAATATTCTTCTTTACGGTTTCTATCAGCATACTCCTTTCTTCTATCCTGCTGAGCCTCAACACGATCTCGGACTGAAATTAAATTATTCAGAAACATTTTCAAGTATGGTGTTATCTGTGGGACAAAATTATCTTTGTTAAGAATAGCCCTAATATCATGCCGAACATCCAGTGGTGAGCGTAACTCCCTAGCAAAGGTTATGTATGCTGGAGAAACGCCAGTAGACTGACATACTGCTGAATTCATGGCAAACCTGACCGAAGGAATGTGTTTAGGCCACGACGTATGTTTTGTGTTGACCAACAGAGCCAATTGAACTTTGAGATCGCGATTTTTCCGTTCTGCTGGGTTGGCTTCTGGGTGGTATAATGGTAAAAGCTCCTGCTTTATATCTAAAATAAACATAGTCTGTTGCATTACTGACGATATGAATTGAACCCCATTGTCTGACACTATACGACGGGGAAAACCAAATCTGAGAAAATATTCTTCAATTAATGTACGAGCACACACCTCCGCTGTAGCGTCCTTTAGTGCGTAGAGCTCTACCCAGCGCGTCGCAGTGTCTTCAACTAGTAGGATCCATTTTTCTCCTTGTTCACCCGGAGGAAGGGGACCAAACAGGTCCACTGCTAGCACTTCTCCTCTTTGGTTCAAAGCTGGTGTCTGCAACAAACCTGAAACTTTTTCGTTGGACGGTTTGTACTTTTGACAAGTGGCACAGGTTTTGACATATTCATTAACGATACGTCGCATACCAGGGAAAAAGAAATTCCGTGCTGCTCTCTGAAAAGTTCTATCAACGCCGTGATGACCTGCAAATGCAGAATCGTGACATTCCTTTAAAATGTCTAATCGGAGACTCAGAGGGATAATCAATTGTGGTTCGTCGCAACCAAAATCGGGATTGTACCTGTATAAGACACCCTGCTGCATAAAATAACCACGATCTGCCCATCTCTTCTCTTCCAGGGATATGGCCTCGCCATCACTTTCGAGTTCTATAATTATTTTTTTTACTTCAGGGTCCTCCAGCTGTGCGCGACGAAGATCTGCTGGGCATCTCACAGGTAAGTCTATAACAACAGAACAAACTCCACATTCATTTGTATTTTCTTCTTTACAGGTGGGGCGGCTGAGCGTATCTGCAACGACATTAGCTCTTCCCGGTGTGTATTGAAACTGTATGTTAAAAGCTTGTAATTTCAATGCCCACCGGATGAGTCTCCCTGACGGCGATTTGACTGTGAGCAGCCATTTGAGTGGTTGGTGATCACTAGCAACAATGACAGGTTGGCCTTCTAGATATCCCCTGAAACGGTCCACGGCCCAAACGACTGCCAGTGCTTCACGCTCCGTGGTGCTGTAGTTTCGTTCAGGTGCTGTGAGTAGACGGCTCGCATATTCAATTGGTCTCTCGTTTTTTTCTTCTCCCTGTAACAAAACTGCCCCAAGGGCATAATTACTTGCATCCGTGCGTACTATAAAAGGTTTTGTAAAATCTGCTTGGATCAAGATGGGTGCAGAGATTAATTTCTCTTTCAGCTCCTGAAAAGCATTGTTCTGGTTGATGTCCCATATCCAAGATTGATTTTTTTTTGTTAGGATAGTCAGCGGTTTTGCAATCTCTGAAAAGTTAGGTATAAATTTCCTGAACCAGGAACAGGTCTGGAGGAAAGTTTTCAAGTGTTTAAGATTTCTAGGCTTTTCCATACCTGTAATTGCTTTGATTTTTTCAGGGTCTGGTGCCACTCCTTGTGGTGTGATCAAGTGTCCAAGATATTTGACACTGTCTCGTGCAAATACACACTTGTCACGATTTGCATGTAGCCGGAAAAGGCGGAGTCGCTCAAAGACTGCATGTAGATCTATCAGGTGCTGCTCCACTGTGGCTGAAATGACAATAATATCATCGCTGTAACCAAGAATTGTGATATCCTTTAATTCAGCTCCAGATCTGAAACGGTCTATTAATCTTTGAAAGGTTGCGGATGAATTACGCAGACCGAACGGCATTCTTTTAAAGCGATACAGACCAAAAGGTGTGACAAAAGCTGTCTTGTCTCTGTCCTTTTCCCTTACTGCCACATGCCAATATCCTGATTTCAAATCAATTGTACTCATGATGCATCCTGCCATTGTAGATTGTATGAGTTCATCTATCAACGGAGTTGGGTACGCATCTGGTTTTGTGATTTCATTCACCTTACGATAATCAATGCAGAAACGTACCTCAATTTCACCACCCTTGCTTGCAACTTTACTCTTAGGCACCAGGACTGGTCGAGACGCCCATGCTGACTCACATTCCTCAATGATATCGCTGGCCAGCATTTTGTCAATTTCTTTTTTCATCGCTTCCTTCTTTGCTGGAGGCAACCGATATGGAGGCACTGCAACAGGAGGGTGATCACCGGTATCAATGGTATGCTCTGCAAATGGTGTGGGCTCTCCCCCTGGCTGAAAAATGTCATCAAATTTAATTATAATATCGGACAGAGTTTGTCTCTGAGAAGATGTAAAAGAGGTTGCCTCATCATCCCTTAATACATTAATAGCAGCATAACTTGATACAGACAGGAAATTATTTTCAAAATGCATAACATGTTTTTCATTACTGTTCTCCCCAAAAAAACATTTTTCATTCCCAAAATCCATAGTTATGTTAAATATTTTTAGGAAATTGATTCCTAGCAGTGTTTCATTTGAAATGGAATTTGGGAATATTATAAATTCTATTGGTTGAGTTTTTGATAGTAATGTTACATTCAAATTACAAATAAGTACATCTCTTTGAGAACTCACCCCATCAGCTAGTTTTACATTTACAGTAGTTTTATACATAGGATGGTTTTTCTTAGTTAATAAAGAATAAAGTGTATGTCCTGCAATGCAACTCTTAGATGCAGAGTCAACTAAGGCTGTCCCCGATTCATTCAATATGCTAATTGACAAAATGGGTCGGGGGCAACCACTACTACATGTTGCTATAGGCAAGTTACATAATTTTGTGTTGAATTTCTTACATATACACTTATCAATTAACAATTCACAATTTTTACAAATATCAACATTGAGTTTTGTTGATACTGATGATAAGTTTAATTGATAATTGATAATTGATAATTGATAATCTTTATTTGCCAGAATACATGTTTACAATAGGTACATCATAATAGCAATAGGTCCAGTACAGTATTCAACCTGCAAGCAGGTATGCAAATTATAATAAGGTATTAGTAATTTATTTAAATTTATACAATGTCAGTCAACTATTTAGAAGGTAATATAACATTAATTGAACATTATAATTTTTTATTTTTTCTTGTATTCTAAATATTCTTTAACACTATAGAAGCAGTGTTCTAGTAGCCACTTTGTCAAAACAAATTTAAATTTATTAATAGTCAACCATTTAATGTCATCAGGTAAATGATTAAATAATTTAATACACATATTGTAGACATTAATTTTATAAATATGTTTATGACAGGGAGGTTGATACAATAGATTGACATATTGTCGTCTAGTCTGTCTGGGCATCATATCAACCCGCATCTTCCAAAAACTTGGATGAGAGCGAACAAATACGCACGCCTCTCTAATATACATAGAGGGCAGAGGGAGAATTTTGAGCGTTCGAAATAGCGGCTTACAGCTATCATCATATCGGGCGTTACAAATTGCCCGGATACATTTTTTCTGAATTATAAAACTCCTGTCAAAATCTACTGAATTACCCCATAATATTAGGCCATAGCTCAGGACGGATGAGACGTATCCGTGGTACGCTGTTAATGCAGCTGCCTTGGATACGGTCTGTCTTAATTTTCTTAAAGCAAAGACAAACCTATTTAATTTACTGCAAACAAGGTCGATGTGATCTTTCCAGCTTAAGTGTTTGTCTATTATTATGCCTAGAAAGCGAGATGAATCCACTTCATTTATTTGATTATTATTATAATTTATTTTTACCGACATTGGAATTGTATTATATGATCTAAACTGAATGAGTAAGGTCTTATTTATGTTTATATGTAAAAAATTACTCTTCATCCAGTTTACAACGTCCGTGAGTGCATCATTAATTTTTTGTTCGAATGTGTCTGCATTATTACATTTTATAATAAGTGTTGTATCATCTGCAAACATTATACACTTATTTGCTGTAGCATGAGGCAGGTCATTAATATATAGCAGAAAAAGTAAAGGGCCCAGAATACTTCCTTGAGGGACACCAGTATTGTTCATTCTAAATTGAGATCTATATTCCTGTCTCATCAATGAATTGTGTGTAAAGTTTAGCTTATATATTTCAGTGGCTTGAAGTCTATCGCTTAAGAAACTTTCTATCCATTCCAGTGCCCTACCTCTGATTCCATAGTTATTAAGTTTACGTAAAAGTTTAGAGTGATTTACAAAGTCAAAAGCTTTACTCATGTCTAAGCATATTGATAGTACGGGTGTTTTATCATTTATGCTCTCAGTTATATAACGGACAAATTCGAAACACGCTAGCGTAGTTGAGCTGCCTTTACGAAAACCATATTGGTCAGGGTGAAGTATATGATGTTTCTCTATAAAGGCTATGAGTCTAATATACATTGCTCTTTCAATTATCTTGGATAAAATTGGTACTAAGGTAATGGGTCTATAGTTGTTGGGATCTAATTTGTCACCTTTCTTAAAAATTGGCTTTACTATACACATTTTTAGTTGCGTTGGAAAATTACCCTGCGCAAACGTTAAATTAATAATATGAGACAGTGGGTAGCAGAGTGATGAAGCACATGATTTGAGGATTTTTGTCGTTATTTCATCATATCCAGTAGCTTTACTGTTATTTAAAGATTTGATTATTTTATATGTTTCATTTATGTCAATTGGTCTAAGAAATATTGTGTATGGATTATAATTATCAGAATTAGATTGAAATGTCATATTATTAGGCGGTGAGTTATCTTCATTAGTCATGTCCACATAAAAATTATTCAAAAGGTTACATATGTCAAAAGGATCATTATACGTAATGTTATTATATTTGATTTCATTTATTTCATTTTTATGGTTATTATTAGTTGCAATTGAAGAAATTACATTCCAAGTTGCTTTACATTTATTTCTACTATTACATATATATTTTCTATTATTAACTTTTTGGGCATAGAATATACATCTTTTTAAAATAGTGTTATATGATTTAAGTTTTGCTTTATTTTGCACTTTGTTGAAAGATGAATGTCTATATTTTAAGTATAACG
Source organism: Cataclysta lemnata (assembly GCA_963931975.1). Taxonomy (NCBI): domain Eukaryota; kingdom Metazoa; phylum Arthropoda; class Insecta; order Lepidoptera; family Crambidae; genus Cataclysta; species Cataclysta lemnata. Next base: position 8,010,491 of record OZ008364.1, read on the forward strand.
CACGCTTAGTTTTACACGATATTTTTATGGCTTTTGTCAGCCATCTTAGTTTATTAGGACGATTGTTAATTTTTACTTTAATTTTCGGAAAACAAAGGTCATAAAAAAGGCACAACAGTGAATAAAAATTATTAAAAGCCTCCGTAGCATCGTCATTATTTATTACATCGTTGAAAGAAAGAGAGGTCATACAGTCACAAAATTTCTGAATATTAATAATACTGTAGTCGCGTTTGGTTTCATACCAATTTGTGTATGCATTTTGTTTTTTAATTTTTATGGTGATTGTTTGGGCAGTTTCATGGTCTGATAGGCCCAACAAGTGAATTTCAGGAACTACTACTTTAATATTACTTGCGATCTGGTCAATACATGAACTTTGTCTAGTAGGTTTAAGTATGTGGGCATTAAAATTATGATTTTGTAATATACCAATGAGGTCCTTAGTGGATGTGTCATTTTTTAATATATTAATATTCCAGTCACCACATATGACAATTTTTTTATATTTGTATTTGGATGTCAGTAAATCAAGCAATTTGTCAAGCTTATGTAAAAATACACCTAAGAACGCTTTTGATCGATCTGGGACTCTGTATATATTTACTATAATAAGACCTATCCCAACGATCTCGATGCTACAACATTCGAAATAGTCCTTAATAGCCATTTCAGAAATAAAAGATATTGATTTAAATTCTAGAGTATTTTTTATTAGTATACAAGTTCCTCCCCGATTCTTTTCTCGACCATATGCCGCGCCTAACTTTTATCCATTTAATTTAATATTTAGTTCTGAATGTTTTTTAACAAATGTCTCACTAAGGCATATTATGTCAATCTCCCTGTTCTGCTCCTTAAATTCATTAATAGCAACGTCTAGGATGTCTAATTTACTGCATAGTCCACCTATATTTTGGTTGAAAATTATGAAATCATCAAGTCCCTTAGAGTTATTATTGGAAAAATTTTTGGTCAAAGTATTTTGACGTATTGAGCCATTAATAATTTTAGGAACGAAAAAACATTTTAGATTCATTTGCTACATGCACTACAGAATTCATTACAGTATTAACGAAGTTCGACTGATACTTTAAAAACTCAATTTCTACGCTAATTTTATGACACAGTGGGTGATTATTTTTATTAACATCAACCAAATAACAATTTTTATAAAGTTGTGATAGCATTTTTAAGTCATCATTTATTCTGTGTTGATCACAATATTTATTCTCATGCAAAGTAATTAAAATAATTTTGTTGTCTTTACATTTGTACAACATATTACAAAGGCTGGAATAAAGTTGATGAGGGTTATCATATTTCCTACCAACTGGCAAAACAATAATGTCATCTTTGCTGTAATCATTGTTTAAAGCGCAATTCAATATTTGAGTACTAGAAGCATTTGGTTTTACATTGCCTATTATTTTATACACATCATCCCCGTTTCTGGTCTGGGCTCGAATGAGCTTTGCTGATAATCCTCTCGCGCGTTCGTCACCGAAGATGTGGATAGTTGGTATCGTGCTTTGATTTGGTTTTGTTACCGACGTTGGTTCTGATGGATTATTATCTTGCAAGATAATAATGAGTAAAATGACTGACCTTTATTATTATTACTGTTAGCATTATTGTCTTTAACATTACAAATTTCACATTTGGAACGCACCACACCTAGGGCACCGCACCCATAGCACTTAATATCACTGTTACGCATTTTTAATTTTTCACAGTCTTCCCGCCAATGTCCACGTCGTTTACAATAGACACAATATGGTCGTGTTTTCGCTCCAGTAGATATATCGGTTTCTAAAGATGTGGATTGAATCTCCTTTGGGTCTGAAGAAGGTTCCTTTGCGACGGTGGCAATCTGTGGGGCCACTGGCGGAATGGCAGTAATCGGTGTGCGGGGATAACGGTTCACAGCCGTGACAGCAGCTCCTGCTCGGCGTTCCTTTTCTGTGATATGAGTCGAGTCCTCAATCCCCCTTGCTTTATTGAGCAGGTCTTCGAATGTAGCTATTTCAGCACGATCTAACCTCTTTCTTATACGACGGTCTAATAGTCCAAATATCATGTCTATTTGTACTTTTTCATTAATGTCTTCTTTTGGAAGTCGTGACAATAGAGCTCTTATGCGTGCAATAAATAGGTCGGTGTTTTCTTGCCCTTGTGACATTTTAAATAGTTCTTGGTATATTCTGAATGGAGGGCGGCGTTCACCGAAGGCTCCTCTCAGCCTTTCGAGGGCATCTTTCCATGATGTTGTGTTGGCTTTGACTCCCTGCCACCAAACAGCTGCTGATCGGGACAACAACATTGATAATCCGCGTAGTGCATGTTCGTCTGTAATATTCAGACATGATTTGTATACCTCTATTGCGTCAATAAAATTTTCCAATGACTCGTCTGGCTGCCCGCTGAATTTTGATGTGCATTTGGCAAAATTCGCAGTGGGCACAGAAGTAGCTAATGATGATGAGAGTGCAGCCGCAGTGGCCGCGGCGACGGTGCTTGCATCGGCTTGTTGTGCCGGTGTGGATGACCTAACCTCTCTGAGAACTTGGTGGCAAAACTCCATCTGTGATTGCTGTAGGGTTGTCAATATAGACTGGAGATCCCTACTGGACAGGGTGATGCTGTTATCTGCTTCTTCCATGACGATCTCTTGCTTTTGCGAACGAGTTTTCACCATGTGGCGACACGTGTGTGTGAATGATCTTCAATGAATTTGTACGCACCTCGACGCAGGAAAATAGTTGCACTGTGTACTACTGCGTCGGCAAATGGCGTTTTAATTACTTTTTTTGTTGAACTGCCTTCTTTAGAACGTTGGGTGCCATGTGTAACCGGCGGGCCGGTGAGGTTCGGGATAAATCTTTTTGGTTGGTTAATGGAAAACAGTTCGATTCACACACGATCAACTTTATTTGACGTTATACCACATAACTCCGTTTACAATAACAATTTGGTACTTTTTAGTAATAATTAACAATCTAGGTGAAAATACCTGACGCTTACTTTCATCACAAGGCGTCATAAAAATTGACTAATGGCGGCCGGAAACGGAACATCCTAGTGATGTCTGTACCTCAGTGGTATTTTAGGGATGCGCCGTGGCCGGCCGTCATGGTTAGCACGCTGTGCTACATAATATATTATTTCAATAGAAACGATATTCTCCTATTGATGATATATACTTGTGACTTATTTTATGACAATCCGACACTCACGCTTTGGAATGCCTACAATCGAACCGGATCTGAAAACCCACGCACTGAAGCCATATTATTTTACCAGCGATTTGTGCAAAATTCACTGTACAAAATGTTTTAGTCGATAAGGATCAATACTTTATCATCAAAAGTCTATATTTAGTGCTCTTAAATGCCGTGTGGTGACGCTAGGTAGAATGCAGTTGTCACTACCCCCACTATGTCCCTCGGGTGTCATACAAGGCGACTAAGGATTTGGACAGCAATGAGTAACATGCTCTTATACAACGCAGCAATATACCTAAAATAATAAATGACGGAACGTACATACATACATAAATCACGCCTATATCCCTGAAGGGGTAGGCAGAGGTGAATTAACACCCACTTTTCGCCAATTATGTTTGGTCCCATGTAACAGGTGGCGAGCCTATTGCTATATATCGAGCACACAAATCCTAGTACAAATTTATATTGCTAGGTGGTATGAGAGATATATATGCCTAAACCGGTTTAGGTTAATTGCAGTGGACGCAGGTTCGATTCCCGCATCAAGACTATAATTTTTAGAAAGAAAGAAAATATTTATTTAGTGACACGAAAGCAACAATAGAAATCTTAACTAAAGTATTACATAATTGTGACACTAAAAGGACAGTCACTCAGCATGTGTCGGTTGACACAGACAGAACGCGAAACTTTTTTAAACTTGTTTAGAACTTTTTCTGCCCACATTATTCTTAAAAGTTAATAATAACAATTGCTGAACTGCCAAATGGAAGCCCCTTCTTCGTATAGACTTTATAGTCCGTGACGTAAGCCATGCCGCGGTCTAGATTAGAAAGGGTCGTCACGAACACCGAACTAGTTCGTCGGAGATCGTGACGAGATGCCCCGTCACTGGCCGTCATTGCGTCAATTAATGCTGCCATTAAAACAATACAAAATTTTTCTCACACTCATATTATATAAAAAGCCTTCCATGCCTGGCCTGGGAGCGAAACATGACGTAGAATGTGCCAGCCCCTACCTAACCCTAGGGAGATTACCCAGTGTAGACCAATAAGCAACTTGGGACACCCGAATGGTGACAACCAGCTTACCCATAGAGGGTTTGTGTCAGGCAGGCGGTCGGCTGCAAAACTTAAGCCAAAGCCTTGAACAGTATGGATTGGAATGTTCTCATCTCAATCGCTCCCTACATACATCTTCTTCTCCCAGCCCTTGTCCTACTCTAAGTAGGGTCTCTCTTCTATTAGACGTGAGCTCAGTATGAACTCCCCTCTTTCCCATATCATCTTTCACACAATCCATCCATCGCTTCTTCGGTCTTCCTCTCATTCTACGTCCATGCACATCCATACTTAACATACCTCTAGTTACGTAACATGCATCCCTCCTCATTACATGCCCGTACCACGCTAACCTGTTACTCCTCAATTTTTCGATCATCGCCGCTTCTTTCAGACTTCCGTACTCATTTCTACTCCTGTCTCTCCTAGTCTCCTAGTCACCCCACACATCCATCTCAACATTCTCATTTCTTCATCCCTCGCTTTCGTTGCCCAACACTCTGATCCATACACTCTCTACATACATAAAATACATAAATCCCGCCTATATCTCCAAGGGGTAGGCAGAGGTGAACTAAAACACCCACCCAATTAAGTCAGGTCCATCGCAATACATTGCTAGGTGACATAAGAGGAACGCCGCTGCCCATTACTCATTGCAGTCTAAACCTTAGTCGCCTTGTACGACACCCACGGCAGAGTATTCTGCTCAGCCGTCTCCTTACGGCGTTAAATTAATTTCAACACGATCATCTATTCTATTAGCAGAGTCGTGATCCGGTCTATATCCTTTGCTACGTCTCGCGGTGTTATTCCGACGGACTAATGTAACGCGTTGTCTGCTTGTAAATAAGTTATTCCTTTTGTCTGATCAGTCGTGATATGTCAGGCCTCGTTGAGTCGTCAAATTCGGATCAGCTGTGAGGAGTCAACACCGTTTTGTGTCTCTATGTGAGACGTTCTACTGAAGAATGTGCGACGCAAAAAATTGCTAATTTTCATTGAGTTCGGGCCAAATAATATGAATTGAGATTTGACATGTATATTCTTCAATAAACGTGTGTATGTGTCCGATGGCGCAGCGGGATAACGCGCTTGAACTGGGATTGCGTAAACTAAGCAATGTTCGCTAAGGCTGGTCATTGGATGGGTGACTACAATAATTATAATATGATATCGAGTTCCTCCATGGTTGATCCCGGCTGTATCTGCAGCCGTTAATATTCACCAATTCTGTCATCTGTATGTAAAGCTAGTGCCCTAGCAGTGGCGACATTAAAGGTAGTGATGCGGGTCTAAAATAGGCCAAAATTTGTGACCAATTGAAATTTTTTGAATGTTCAAATAAAAAGTATTACTATTTTTTTCACACAGTTTTTTAAACGTTGCACCTTCGCAGGTCGTGCCGCTGCGATCCACCTGATACATTTTTATCAAAGTTCAAACCAGTAAAGTTCAAGTACGCATATTTGTAATACACATCAAAATTAACAAAGGGGCACTGTCTATTCAAGTTCTTTTCAATCTGGAACCTACAAATCACAAAAACAATCTTGGTTGTCAGTCCCGGATTAAGATAAATGTCTACGACTTCAGTTTATTTATGAATTTAGGCAATAAACAATTGAATTGAATTAAATCTAAATAAGTACAATAAATAGAACAGAAATCAGTAAAGTTTCCTCTGATAATTATATCAAACGTCATCATCATCATCGCCATCACCAGCCCTTTAATGTCCCCACTGGTGGGGCACGGGCCTTCCCTATGGATGGAAGAATATAGGGAGATAGGTCCATAACCCACCACGCCGACCCAATGAGGGTTGGTGGCGCTGGGTATTAACGATTGCAGATGCTCGGAGGAACTTGAGATAATAAATTTTAGGTCACCCATCCTATGACAGGCCTTAGCGAACATTGCTTAGTTTACGCAATCGCAGGTCAAGCGCGCTATGCCACTGCGCTAGCAAGCTAGCGATTGGCATCTGCAGTCGCTAATACCTATAATAATAATAATAATAATTTATTCATAATAATACACAATCTAGTAAACAGTTTACACAGGTCTTAAATAAATATAAACAGTATAAGGAAAATTAACACAATAGCGATTTGTTCATTATGCAATATTAATTTTAAATGCTGACATAAAGAATTAGGCGTGACACACTTTAGTACCTGAACTAGGTAAAACCTGTGTTTCAGGTGAAAAGGTGTTGAGTTAGACGTTATAATTAATCGAGGTATTATAAACAATTTAAGTAATGAATGATTGCCACTTTAAACTTTAATCTAATCTACAATATTTAGAATAAGTAAATTAACTTAAATAGAATTAGACTTTACAGTAGAAATATTATTATTAATTTAATGACACAGAAACTAGAAGCTTACTTTACTACAGTTAATAACTTGTCAGTATCTCGTAGGACAAATTTTGTAGAGCATTTTTGAAACATAATTTCCAAGTTCTGTTATTTAGTGGATATATATGTGCTGTTGCATAGAGCCTATTGTAAAGAAGTGGACGCGAGGACGGAGGCGACTAAGGATAAATCATTGATGAGGAATGGGCAGCAGCGTTCCTCTTATACCACCCAGCAATGTACTGCGACTTTTGTGCCCGATAAATGGCAATAGGCTCGCCAGCTATTACATGGGACCTGACATATTTGGCGAAACGTGGGTGCTAGTTCACCTCTACCTACCCCTTCGGGGATATAGGCGTGAGTTATGTATGTATGTACATATGATAATATCCCATAAACATGACCCTGTAAGGGTATCGCAATACAGACGAATTAATAATATAAGTCTGTATTGCGATACCGAATATAGAAGTCCTGCTACCAACCACAACATTAAGAGCTTAATAAAAAATTTCAAAAGCTTTCTTTTAGTAGTGGGGAGGCAAAGCTATTTTATCACCCAGGTTATTAATATTAGGACATACATCCATACATAAATCACGTCCATCCATAGTATATAGATAAAGAATTATGTTACGTCCCATGTAACAGATGGCTAGCCTATTGCCATCCATCGGGCACGCGCATCAGTAGCATTGGCAGGTTGTAATATTAGTAATGTATTCATTCTTTCACACATTAATGGCCTAAGTCTTCAATTACCAGTACATCCGTTTACGCTACATCCTAGTTGTGTCTAACCGAGAATCGAACCTTGAACTCGGAGGTAATCGGTGCTACCATGCAATTTGCTGAGAGGTCGACACTCAAATTATCGGTGGTTTTTTTTTCTGTTTGATAGGTCACGGACTAGTTATATTAATGTGCATTTATTTTGCTGTGGGAATTCTTTTATGAGAAGAACGCTCATTGGCATAAAGAAGATGGAAGATATGCGTATTTTTTTCCTAATGCACCTAGGCTGTGGTTCTAGATACCTTTGTTGGTTGTTCCGAACGTGAGTCGTTAGAAAATATTTGTTTTTTTTATTTTTATTTAATAGACTGGTGGTAAGAGGGTTGGTGTCAGGCAGGCGGCCGGCTGTAAAACTTTAGCCAAAACCTTGAGCAGTATGATCTCCGTTCGTCGGTCTCTCGACGTGGTCCGTTCCGTTTATTTTCTATACACTCATTCATCACTAGCACCTTTACGGTGTGATGGATGATATGAATCAAAAGGGAGTGGATGGCTAGATGACGTCTGACCGATATGAATGGAAGAGGGAACATACTGCGCCGACCCCAGATAGACTGGAAGCAGGGAAGGGAGTAGATGGTTCAGCATTTGACCACAAATTCGGCTAATGGATAACGATGATGAGGCCTAAGAAGGTACAGTTAGCATCACAAATATACTAACACTTCACAGTACTTTGTCACAATATATCATTTTTAGTTTGTATAAAATATACACAAAAAATATACAAAATATAAAATGTAGCAACTATTCCTGCGCATGCGCTGTTGTTGGTATGACAGCGGACTAAGTGTTCATATATTTATGATACTGACTGTACACGCTCGCCATGTAGATGCCTGCCCCCTAGCTACTTACAAAATGTATGAAACTGACGAATTACATAGAGAACAATTCGTCAGTTTCTTTTGTTTTCTATGCGTTCGAATTAGTTAGACCCTCAGTTCTCTCTGGCCTGTCTATGCTGATCCTAACTCTGTTCCCAATCTGACACATTTCATAGTCAAAGGTTAGGGGAAGGGGATCCAATGCGGATATACTGCCAAAAGATAGCACTCTAGTGTATTTAAGAAATTATCATTTAAACAAAAATAAAAGGTACTTAAAGTCATTAGCTAATGAATAAATTGTAGCCTCTCGTAGTAACGGCTAATTACATGTTTTACTGCCGCACTCAAAGACGTCAATTAATTTTAATGAGCACTTAATGTCAAAACCGGCATGAATAGCGACTAGTTTTGAATTATCATTTCTTGACGTTAAGTACTCATTAGCGTTAATTGACGTCCCTGAATGGGGCAGTTAATTATAATTAGTTTAAGGCTCATTATCACTAATTTAAAATTAACGACTCTGAGTGCCAGAAGTAAGTAAAGTTAGTTCAGTGCATCATAACCAAGCGTGTGTCGGTGAGGTGCGGTATTGTCAATTGCTTAAAAACTCAGTAAAAATCCAGTGAAACAATCATTATTTAGTTACACTAGTTTTTATAATACAAAGGTTTTGTTTTCCGTTCAATCCACAATAAGAATTTTAAGTTATTTCAATAAAATTAGAAACGTCAAATGTTTAAAATGGTAAGTACCAATTGTTGATTTCATAATGTTGCTTCTCTCTGCGCTGTTCCCAGTCTATCTGGGGCGGCTCAGTATGTTTCCTCTTCCATTCATATCGGTCAGACGGTATCAAGCCATCCACTGCCTTTTGATTCATATCGTTCATCACACCGAAAAGGTGCTAGTGATGAATAAATGTATAGAAAAGAGTCGGAACTGACCATGTCGAGAGACCGATGAACGGGGAGAGTGATTGCAATGACAACATTCCAATCCATACTGCTCAAGATTTTACAGCCGGCCGCCTGCAGATATATGTCATTAAAATGTCTGTCATAACATGCTATAACACTTGTGTTATGGATACTAGATGACGGACATATTTTAAATATAATTATGTATATAAATGATGAAAATATACTACATAAACATATACACAACCATGACTCGGGAACAAACATTTGTGGTCATCACAAAGTTTGCCCCTACCAGGATTCGAACCCGGGACCTCTTGGCCAATACCCAGCAATCTGAGCATTCGACCAAGGCGGCCGTCAATGATAGGTGTAAGTGTAAAAAATTTTAAATATATATTTATCTATTTATCTCTAGACATGGTGTTATTGTTGATCTTTTAATTCTAGGAAGAAAATAAAGCACCACGCAAAAGAGTCGCAAACTTCAGCTCGTACGAAAAAGCATTACTTGCTCAATTAATTAAGAAAAGACCAATAATTGAGTCAAAATTGATTGATGGGAAGTCGATTACAATGAAAAAATTGGCCTGGAGTGATGTCACTGAGGAGTTTAATTTCAATGCGCATGTGCACAAGGTAGTATTCATATTCATATATAATTTCTTATTTTTATATTAATATTATACACCACTACTTTTTATACTCTACAAACACTATAAAAAGATTGATTCTGCCAGTCAAAACAAACAACTTTCACTATGGGACAAACAACGAAATCGTGAAAAAAAATCAGCTGTTCCATACATTTTGGTTGCGTAGGTATTGCACGATACTATTGTATGAAACAGTTGATTTTTTTCCCGATTTCGATATTGGTCCCTTAGTTAAAGTTGTTTATTTTGACTGACACAATCAGCCCTTTAAGTGTTTAAAAAGCAGTGGTGTATAATTACTAATATTTGTGTATATTAATATATGTGTGTTACCGCCGTATGATGACGGCAGAGCAGAATACAAGCGTCACCACCCCCGTCTCCCCCGCGGGTGTCGTCCAAGGCGACTGAGGGTTAAAAGACAACAATGAGTAATGGACAGCAGCGTTCCTCTTAGGCTACCTAGCAATGTACTGCGATTTCCGTGCCCGATGAACGGCAATAGGTTCACCTCCTAATTTATGGGACCTAACCTAATTGGTGAAACTTGGGTGTCCTCCCTCCGTCACCTCTGTCTACACCTTCGGGGATATGGGCGTGATTTTTGTATGTTTGTAATGTATGTACTAATATTTCTTTGCAATTTGCAGCGTGACACAATTACGTTGAAAAGAGCATGGGACAACCTTAAGGCCATAATCCGTAAAAACAGAGCCACCGAACGCGGGAGCTTGTTAAAAACTGGAGATGGTCCAACAAATCCATCGCAAGAAGCTATCATAAGTATGGTAGAGGAGGTAACATTTAATTTCCACTTAAGAAACTTCTATGAACATCTAGAGTGTTACCACACCAATCGATTGATCTTCAGTCGATACTTTTATTCGACGTCGGTCGATTGGATAGTTCGGAATTGTCAAAGTAAAAGATATCGGTTGACGTCAACTATTACAATTATTCGTTGATTGAAGACGTCGACCGAAAATCGAACGATTGCTGTGGTCACCCAGAGGATTGTGAAACTGTAAATTTTAGTACAAAAAGCAATCTTATCTTTCATAGCAATATTATCTTTCACCCCGTAAACATTGTCCAATATTAATATTTTTTGGATATGTTGTAAATGTAATATAAAACTAGGTTCGTACATTTTTATTTTTACGAAATTTTGCCTACGATAAAAGTTATTAACACTGATATATCTTTATTTTTGACATAAAAACTTCCTCGAGCATTAATTATATTTTTTTAATTGAACTAAACTGAATTAACTAAAAAATTCAAACGACTTAGATTGGGCTGTACCGACCCTAAAAAGACATTTTTTCAATTTTTATTTTATTTTATAAAGTTTTAAGGGAGTGAAAACGTTATCGCTTGAGACAAGTATTGAAGAAGGAAGTTTAGGCATATGTAGGCATAACTCGTATGGGCACTTCACAATCCCCATAAGTATTTATTTATATTTATATGCATCCTTATTAACTTTTATATTATTCATCAGGTTCTACCTGCAATTAGATGTCAAGTGCAAAACTCATCCGACAGTGATGGTATTGCGTTGTCTCCAATAGACAATAAAGAAAATCATGAAGCAGAAGAAAATATTTCGGACACTATGTTTCACCAAAATAGTGTAAGGGAAGATTTGAATCAAAAGGGAGTGGATGGCTTGATGACGTCTGACCGATATGAATGGAAGAGGAAACATACTGCGCCGACCACAGATAGACTGGCAACAGGGCAGGGAGAAGAAGAGTTTCACCAAAGCTTCGCTAAGGGTATGTGTAACAACCACTTGCACTAGGTTATGCTTTATAAAATTACATAAAAAAATTAGCACAATGTTTAAAAATAGAACGACTTATTGCTATGAATCAAGTTAACTTTATTATGTTACTATAACAAAATTGTAAAACTTTAATGCAAATGACCATTAGTGTGTATGCATTTCCATCATAACATACTATTACATTACTTATGCAAATATTTTTTTCAGATCACTTAGATATTATAATAGAAGAAGGCCATAATATCACATTATCTGAGACTTACCATTACGCAAGCGAGAAAAGAGGTATTTGTCATTTAATATTAAATCGGCACTTATGTCAACTGTATTTGAAATGTACCTAATGATTTTTTATATATTTTAGGATCTGAAGATATCACTAAAATTGCTGCTGCTACTAAAACTAAAAGACACTGCATAGAGCAGAGTGAAAATAAGAAACCTTCTGATTTTGTTAGAAGAGAAGGAGCCATAAGGATCAAACATTTGGATGAGAAAAATAAAATTGAGATTGAGATTTTCAAATTGAAGGTGCGTAATTCAAATGTTCATCTTTCACGTCATTCTATGCATGAGCCTTATTGGATGTACCCACATACATAAATCACGCCTATATCCCCGAAGGTAATAAAGGTAAAGGTGAATTAGCACCCACGTTTCGCCAATTATGTTAGGTCCCATGTAATTTATGGCGAGCCATTTATCGGGCACGAAAGTCGCAGTACATTGCTAGGTGGTATAAGAGGAACGCTGCTGCCCATTCCTCATCACTGATTTATCCTTAGTCGCCTTGTACGACACCCACGGGAGAGATTTGGAGTGGTGACAATTGTATTTCTGCTCTGCTAAAAGTAAAATATTTTTTTAGTTGGAGAATGAACAAGTAAAGAAACGTGCTGTTGAAATGGAGGAAGAAAGGAGCAAAATACTTTTGGAGATTGCGAAATTAGAGTTAAGGGAGTTGAGAAAGAAATTGGGACAAAATTAAAAAAAATACTTTTAAATCGGTACTAGTTTTATTCTAGGACAAAGCCCCAAATAAACAAAATGATATAGCAGAAACAAAAGATTACGATTGTGAAATCGTAATCTGTTTTGCTATTACCCTTACACTAATTATAATTAACTGCCGCACTCAGAGACTTTAATTACCGTTATTGCGTACTTGATCGTCAAAAAATGACAATTCAAAACTAGAACTTACGTAAGTACGTAAGTAAATTCTACACTGAAACATGTGTCAAAGGCGGCTCTCACAGAATCTTACCAAATATGGCTGAGAGAGGAGTATGAGTGGCGGAGGTGAGTGTTGACATGTGTGAAGAGGCCCCGTAGGCCTACACTTGGGTCACAAGTCCCAGGCGCTGCTACTGCCTCCCCTCTCTGCCACACTATGGCGAGCGCAGACATGCGATTAAGTTGAACAACTAAGGTGCGAGTTCACCGACACGCAAAACAAGCAATTGAAAGATGACCGTCAGCTTATGACAGTTCTTCCATACAATACATACACATACATACATACATAAATCACGCCTATATTCCCGAAGGGGTAGGCAGAGGTGAACTAGCACCCGCGTTTCGCCAATTATATTAGGTCCCATGTTATTACATATTGGTGGCGAGCCACCTATTGGTGGCGAGCCTATTGCCATTTATCGGGCACAAAAGTCGCAGTAGGTACATTGCTAGGTGGTATAAGAGGAACGCTGCTGCCCATTCCTCATCACTGATTTATCCTTAGTCGCCTTGTACGACACCCACGGGAGAGATTTTGGGTGGTGACAATTGTATTCTACTCTGCCGTCACCACACGGCATAGGCATTTTAGCTCTTTCCTTTACATTAATTCATCGGTCTCTCTTCATGGTCCGTTCCGTCTCTTTTCTATACATTCATTAATCACGACCACCTTTCCGGTGTGATGGATGATATGAATCAAAAGGGAATGAATGGCTTGATGACGTCTGACTGATATGAATGTAAGAGGAAACACACTGCGCCGACTCCAGATAGACAGGGAACAGGGCATAGAGCAGAAGAAGATTGACACATTAGAACATGACCCTTTCACCTTTCCTATACGCTATTTTAAGAGGGTCTTCTGTACAATCGGATCGCAATTAGAGTGATGCACTCTGATAATCTAACACTCAAATCCTTGACACGAAACTTTTATTAAAACCAACCTTAACGTCCCACACATAAGATCCACTGGCCACTCCACTGGTCAGATGAATAATGATGTAGTTTGACCTACATTATATAAAAGCTCAATGCGTCTTTAATTAAAGCGCAATTACATGAGACCCCTCTCAGGTAAAATTGCCATTCAAAATTCGACTTTAAACGTATTGAAACAGAGCCTGATTCATTTTATGGTGAGGTCTGTCAAGGGTCGCGTATAGCTGGGTGACGCGTTATGGGATGGGTAATGAAATACAGCAATAATTAAAATTAGATCTAATTATAAGGTGATGGTTGTAAATCCTTGTGATTCTTCGTCATTACGCAACGGCTTTGATATTTAGCGAACCGTGTTATTTGTAATAATCGAATAAATACTTATCAGTCGTTATGTTTTACTAGATTTGATATCGACAATTAATTTTCCTTAAATTTTGCTTTACGGAACGATCAATTTGAATGGGGGCAGATTTATTTTGATTTTCAACAAATTTGATTTTATTAACACCTTCCTCTCCCTGTCCCAGTCTATCTGGGGTCGGCGCAGTATAATTCCTATTCCATGCATATCGATCAGACGTCAACACTCCCTTATGATTCATTTAATTCATCACACCGAAAAGGTGCTAGTAATAAATGTATAGAAAAGAGACGGAAAGGACCATGTCGAGAGACCGATGAATGACCAATCCATACTGCTCAAGGTTTTGGCTTAGGTTTTACAGTCGGCCGCCAGCCAGACACCAACCCTTTTTGAGCTATTATTGGTAGTTTGGCCTCCACTATTCGGGTGCCCCTAGATGCTTATTTGGTGTATACCGAGCAATCTCCGTTAGCCGACTTTTACGACAGCCTGGCTCGCCACCTATTACATGGGACCTAAATAACTGGTGAAACGTGGGTGTTAATTCACCTATGATTTATGTATGTAGGTATGTAAGTATAAAACTGTCCAATCAGGAATCTGTTCTTGTAGAAAGGAATCTGACCTTACGTTATACGTCACATATTTTTATGCATCTTTTTGGTTTTGTAAAGAAGTAATAAACTCACATATACTTTCACTCATTTTTCAATCTTCAAACTGCAACGCGGAGTCCCGTGTGACACAGTGTTCCCACAAAAGATAGCTGTCCAAATATGGCTCATGAAATATGTCAGTGTCGCATTCATTTTGGAAAGTTCGTTTTGATTGATATGACGTTAGAATTTACCGTGTTTATGGTACCAAATAAGCTCGATAGCGCAGGCTTAGCGCATCCAACCTGCGATTGCGTAAACTAAGCAAAGTTCACTAATCCCGGACATTGGATGGGTGACCAAAATCTATATATATATCTCGATTTCCTCCGTACTTCGGAAGGCACGTTGAGCCGTTGGTCCCGGCTGCATCTGCAGTCGTTAATATCCACCAATCCGCACTGGGCCAGCGTGGTGGGTTATGGTCCATTCTCCCTATAGTGTTCCATTCATGGACTTGTGATGACTCTAATAATAATCTATTCGATTTTAATTTTAACATTATATAAATTTCAGAAAAATTAGTTAGAAAAATTACACATTTATATAATGTTGGAATTAAAATCGAATAGTTTATAAAGCAAACCGAAGCTTAACCAAACGCACGGTATTTGTAAAAATATCTGCTTTGGAATGTTTGAAATTTATTTCTACATTGCGAGGGTACCCGTTGGCTTACAACTTGAAGTGTAAAGGTTAGAAGAATTTCGGCAAGTTAATTAATGTCTTGGTGGGCCGATCGGTCAGGCACCTGCCCGGATAGCAGCGGACGCGGGTTCGATTCCCGCATCAAGACCATAATTTTTCGAAAATCTTTATCTAACCACCAAAATCTTTTTCTAATAATAATATTACAAAATCCTTAAGAGGAAACTTTTGGTAAAACCAAACTTTACTTCCCTCATTACTTACTAGTCAGATGGAAAACAATGGATGCACGTTAAACAGTAGTACCTTTTTGCGAAGAAGTCAAATACAGGCTTTACGCATCTTCCCTGGAGTACACTACGTTGAACAGTACCTACAACAATTTTACCACTGACCCAAGAAGGGACCATACACCTCTGCGTACCGTTCAGGATAAAAATAGGCATATTGTTTTAATACAACAACTAAATACATACATTCACTCCAATAGCCTCCATAAAAACATACATCACAATTCGTTCCACAATGTTCCGTCACACATCACTGTTCGGCTTATAACTTGAGCTCAAATGGGGGAAGGTGGCCTAAATAATGCTTATACTGAGCAGAGGCCTTTTTGGTACAATTTTTTTTAGGTTAAATTTATTTTTGTCTGTAATTTTAAAGTTTAAAAATAAAGTTTTATTCTATTGTATTCTAAATCGGGCATGCTGCCTAAAACGGCTACTCTTGTGTTTGGAACTATTTTCACACACTTAAGGAGACGATGGGACCTTCACTGAACTCTCGACTGGTGGTCTAGTGGTCTAGAGGTTCGCCCACCGGAATTATACAACGCGGTCCGGGATTCTATCCCCAGGGGAGTACAAAATGGTCAGTTTGGTTGGTGATAGGACTGTGTTCAAGTCCGCCCGGCTAGTAACCACTACTTACTCGTATCTAGATCTGTCGCCGTAATAGTAATGTTACCAGTATTATTGTGTTCCGACAATTTGTAATAACATATCCAGTCATTCTATGATTGAGGATGCCGGCTGAAGCTCGATTGCATCTTCGACCGTCACTTAGCATCAGGTGAGATGAATATAATAGAATATAAAGTATCAACGAATTCTAAAAGTACATAGGAAATAATTTACAATTTTGTACAAAGAGCGACCTTATCGCGGAAAGCGATCTTTTCCAGGTAACCTTAGGATGGACGGGATTAAAAAATTTGACGGGATTTAAGCAGCATGCCCGCTTTAGGCCCCCTTCCCCTAACTTAAGTGTAACACGTGAAATTTCGACCTTTCCGCCGCCTTGACCCGTACATCAGACGCGCAGTTAACAATACACATTGAAACACTTAACTTTAACTTCTCGCCACCATTGTTTGAGGAACGAATTTGAAAAAACACAATACTCTGCTTTCCACATCAGAGCCTTGGCTCGGATCTTGGCTGAAATATTAATTGCACTTCTAATTGTAGCTCGATTTCTGATTAAGCGTGTGTTTGTACCCATTTATCGTTTGGAATACGGCAGAGCAGTATACAATTGCTACCACCCCTAAACGCATACAAGGCGACTAAGGTTTAAACCAGTGATGAGGAATGGACAGCAGCGTTAAGTTTAATTTAGTTTAGCTGAGTCTTTGCCGGACTTAGCCCCCTGATTGGGTCATTGTGCGTGTCTCTTTATATCGTCCTTTTTTTTCTTTTTTAACCAGGGTAAAATGCAGTTAGCATCCCCTAGCAGCAGCGGGAACTCCGCCTTGAAGGGTATGTGGAACTCGAGGGAATTGCCCTCCGTACGCCACTAAACGTCCCCTGGGTGATACACCTTCAACGCGTAAATGGGGCCTAGGGCATAACCGAAGTCTCCCATCCATCGATCCCCCATCGCGTTCCCTCCTCAAACCTAACGCCGCAGCACCCCTCTTTATAACGTCCTTTTTTTTTCTTTTTTTAACGGGGTCAAAAATGACTGTTTACGCACATCCCGCGGCCCCGGGACTTGGGCCGTGGGGGTGTGTGGGACTCCCCGGCGTGTAAAAAGCGCCGGGACTACTCCACTAAAAATTTCCCCGGTTCTTCGCCCTAGGTAAAGTGGGGAAGAGGGCTTCAGCGGCGCGTTCTCCCAAAATCCCCCACTCTACTTCTTTGTCCGTTCCCGGGCTCACCCTGCGCGTCAATAGATGCAGTCGCGGCTAAAACCCACGCGCTCGGCTCCATCCATCGTGGCAGCATACCGAAGAACAAGTATGCTGCCGCGGCAACTCCAGGCCACAAACCTGGACATTGGGAAATGTCGTGTCCCGCCCAATGTCCAGGGGCCACTTACGGGACGACGGTGCCGGCGTAAATGCGCCGACGTCGTCCAGCCCTCTTTCGCCTGAGGGGATCTTTATAACGTCCTACTCCAACCATCTCAGATTATCCCAATAACTGAGCAGCCTTTTCAGACTGCTGCAGGCTTCCGGGACCGATACTGGGGATTGGAGAAGCCTTGCCCGTTGATCTGCCACGCTCCTGCATTCTGTAAGCACGTGCTGTGGCGTTTCTTCTGCCTCCACGCATCCTCTGCATAGAGGTTTGTACTCGTTTATCGTTTGGAAGGCACCTGTGGTGACGGCAGAACAGAATACAATTGTCACCATGGATGAGATGGGGATCTCTCTCCCGTGGATGTACGCAGGGTAAAGATAGCAATGAGTAATGGGCAGCAGTATACCACCTGGCAATATATTGCGATTTACGTGCCTGATACATAGGCTTGCTACCTTTTACATGGGATCTAATATTTATATCATTAGCCAACCGCTTCAGGGATTTAGGCGTGATTTATTTATGTATATATGTACGTACCACCCCAAATAACTTTCGCGGGTGTAGCATAAGGAGGCTTAGGGCTAAAACAGTGAACATGAATGGGCCACAGCGTTCCCATTGTACATCTATTTTATGGTTCCTCTTCCATTCATATCGGTCAGACATCATCGAGCATTTCCCTCGATTACATCGGAAAGATACAAATGATAAATGAATGAATAGAAAACTGATGGAAAGGATAGCGCGATCGAGATGTCAACATTCCAATCCTTACGGCACATGGCTCAGGCTTAGGTTTTACCGCCGGACACCATCTTTATTTGGGTTCGTGGTTTGCTCACCACCATTCGGGTGCCCCTCATGTAGACCAATTAGCAAGATATCTTTTGAATCTTTTTCTTATCGAAAAAAATAATCTTTTGCTGATTTATCTACACCGCACAATCTCTCTTACTGCCACACTCAGAGACGTCAAATAACGTTTATGAGCACTTAACGTCAAAAAATGACAATTCAAAACTAGTCGCTATTCTTGCCAGGTCTATGGTCTAGATTTGAATAAAAAATTTTGACATTTAATACTCATTAAAGTTAATTGACGTCTCTGAGTGCGGCACTTAGTCGACCTTTACGACACCCCAGGATTCTAGGCTAGCACTTTCTGCGTTAATTTTTCGGTGGTCCCAGGCCAACTTTTACGGTTAATCGTGTTTTAAAAGTAACCCCGTTTACAAATCCCACAACCAGCGCTTGGCCTGCGATTGCATAAACTAAGCAATGTATGCTAAGGCTGGACAATGGATGGGTGACCAAAAAATTATTATCTCGAGTGCCTTGGAAGGCACGTTAAGCCGTTGGTCCCGGCTGCATCTGCAGTCGTTTATACCCACCAACCCGCACTGGACCATCGTGGTGGGTTATGGCCCAATCTCCCTATATTCTACCCTCCATAGGAAACGCCCGTGTCCCAGCAGTGGGGACATTAAAGGGCTAGTAATGATGATGATAGTTTAGTTTAGTTTAGCTGGGCTTTGTCCGCACTTAGCCCCCTGATTGGGCCATTGTACGTGTCTCCCTATTATTGCTACTCCAACCATCCAAGATTATCCCAAAAACCTAGCAGTCTTTTCAGACTGCTGCAAGCTTCCGGGACCGATACTGGGGATCGGAGAAGCCTTGCCCGTTGATCTGCCACGCTCCCGCATTACAAATCCCTCCAATAAAGTCATATATTCAACATTTCTATCAAGGGCGCCCTAGTCTTACCAAACAGCATCACGAATGCCACGATTGATAAAAACCTTTTCACAAGTCGTTAGTGAGCGTGTAAAATTCCGACTGCTCCCCGCTATTTAAATTGGCATTGCATTTTGTACCTTACGCCCCATATAATACAGGTGTTAAGGCCCATTAAAGGCACGGCGTTATTCGATCACGAACCATGTGTTTCGCAATGCTTTAAGTGATTGGATTCATCTGGGCTTGAACTTAAAAGTGGATTACGCTGCGTGTTACAGCCACAGCAGTACAAACAATATTTGGCACAAAATAATTAATTCATTATTCCATACATATAATACATAAATCACGCCTATACCCCCGAAGGGGTAGGCAGAGGTGAACTTGCGCCCACGCTTCGCCAATTATGTTAGGTCCCATGTAATAGGTGGCGAGCCCATTGCCATAGATCGGGCACAAAAGTCGCAGTATATTGCTATTACTAGATGATATTAGAGGAACGCTGCTGCCCATTCCTCATCACTGATTAATCCTTAGTCGCCTTGTACGACACCCGCGAGAGAGATGGGGGTGGTGACAATTGTATTCTACTCTGCCGTCACCACACGGCCAACGCATTATTAATGTTTTGATTTTAATTTGAACATTATATTATTTCCTAATAATGTTAGAAAAATGTACTTATAACGTGAAGTGACTTAATGTCTTGGTTGGTCGAGCGGTTTAGGCAACTGTCCGGATTGTACAGGACGCGGCGGACCCGCACCAAGAGTATAATTTTTCTAACTTTTTTTCTAACAACAATATTCTTTGTACTAATGCATTAATTTCCATCATAAAATCAATAATCATCATCTTCCCCAGTCACCAGGCTATCTAGGGTCGGCGCAGTATGTTTCCTCTACCAATAATATCGGTCAAACCCCATCAAGCCATCCACTCCCTTTTGATTCATATCATCCATCAGACCGAAAAGGTACTACTGATGAATGAATGTATAGAAAGTAACGGAAAGGACCATGTTGAAAGGCTGAAAGACAACACTCCAATCCATACTGCTCAAGGTTTACACCCCCTCTTTGTGTAAACGAGAAAAACATTTTTCTGTCAAAGTTTTCATAAAAATCATAAATAATCTTTTTTAATGACATAACCGAGTCCAAAATATGTTCAGATTATTTAGCATTTCATCTGTCATAGTTAAGTTAAAGCCAGTGATAAATAGCTTTGAGTAATGATAACAACCTTTATGTAATAAATTCGTGTTGTAGTTTACTTTGACCTACGCCCTTATACATTAACGATAGCTAGGACTGAACTTATCTTAACCACAAGAGTACTGGGTAAGCTTGTACATAGTGTAGAACATAGCAGTATTCAACAGTAGACTTGGGTCAATACGTGACAAGGTCCGTTATCTCTAAATTTTAAATATATTTCTTACATTCACACGAAAGTGAGGGATGAAAGAAAAATGCATGCAGCGGAAATGAGAATGTTGAGATGGATGTGTGGGATGACTAGGAAAGACAGGATTAGAAATGAGTACTCTAGAGGAAGTCTAAAAGTAGCGCCGATGATCGAAAAATAGAGGAGTAACAGGTTAGCGTGGTACGGGCATGTAATGAGGAGGGATGCATGTTACGAAACTAGAGGAATGTTAAATATGGATGTGCATGGACGTAGAATAAGAGGAAGACCGAAGAAGCGATGGATGGATTGTGTGAAAGATGATATGGGAAAGAGGGGAGTTCATGCTGAGCTCACGTCTAATAGAAAAGAGTGAAAGAAGAATGTTGTGCCGACCCTACTTAGGCAGGGAGAAGAAGAAGACATTCACACCTGTCATCTAGCCCAAAAGTAGCATAAGCAATTGTATTATGGATGACGGACAATTTTAAATACATTTATTAATATAAATATTGAAAATACTAAACAAACAACCATGACCTTGGGGACAAATATCTGTGTTCATCACAAAAAATTCCCCTACCAGGATTCAAATGCGGAACCTCTTGGCCAAAAGTCAGCGATCTGATTATCCGACCGGCCGCCAAAAGTTGAAAGATTGCCTACTGTTGAAAGTCCAACTGTAATTTGGATATTTTCAACAGGTCCTCTCATTAAATGGCTAGCCATTTGCATGCTGGTAATGATTTAGGGTAGATCGCTGGCTCTTTAGAAGGCTTCGATAGTTTGACTTAGCATCTATGTCATCAAATTTGTTAAATTTAATATTATTCTACACGCAACGCGTCATGAATACAAGCATTTGTTTTCGAGTCATGGTTGTTTGACAGTTTTTAGGTCACCCATCCAATGATTGGCCCCAGAGAACCCCATTGTCCTTAGTCAGTCAGAGTTATTCCATACCCTTAGTCAGTCAGAGGTATACCATGCTTATCCGCCCTCTTAATCAATCAGAGTTATTTCATGCTCCTCCCCCCTTAATCAGTCAAAGGTATTCGGTGCTCCTCCATCTTTAGTCAGTCAGTGGTATTTCATACCCTTAGTCAGCCAAAGGTGTACCGTGCTCCTCCGCGATAAGTCAGTTAGAGCTATTCCATGCTCTTTTGCCCTTAGTCAGTCAGAGGTATTCTATGCTTCTCTGCCCTTGGACAGCCAGAGCTATTCCATTCTCCAGGGTTATTCCATGCTCCTTCACCCTTAGACTACCAGCGATATAGCATGCATCCCCGCCTTTATCAATCAGAGGTATTCCATGCTCCTCCGCCCTAAGTCAGACAATGGTATTCCATGCTCCGCCCTTAGTCCAGTCAGGGGTATTCCATGTGTAAGGAAACCCCATTCATACAAAAACCTTTATTTGTGTATGCTAAATGTTAATTTTGAGGAAAAAATAGATTCTTGACTTTCGGATGTCTGTCATTACTGGCAAAAAATTGAATGCAGTTTTCGCGTGGATTTTCTATTATGTTTGCTTTGGTATTTAGTATTCTTCAATAGTTTTTAGGCTTTAAAGCCGCCAGCAGACCTAAGTTACACAACACCATGCTCTTCTGCCCTAAGTCTTGAGAGGAATTCCACGCTCCTCCGCCCTTAGTAATTCAGAGGTATTCCATTGTAAGCTGTGACCTATTCTAAAGATCGCGCAACGCATCACATTACGTCAACAACAAAACAAATCAATCGCCAGAGGAATGCTCCCACGCAGTCCTCGAGATGAGTGTGCGCCGCTCGAGATTTCTGGTGCGTACGGTTGGTACAGTCGCGCAGACAAATGTAAATTGACAACTTTATTATTTATTTATTTAACCATCATCATCATCTTCACCAGTCCACCAGCGTAGGTGGGTGTAACGTGAAGTGGTCTAGGACCGTATAAATATTAAATGTCATCATCATCATGCACTTCCTCATCATCATCACGCACAGGCCTTCCCTATTGATGGAAGAATATAGGGAGAATGGGCCATAACCCACCACGCTGGCCGAGTGCGGATTGGTATGTATTAACAACTGCAGATGCAGCCGAGGCCAATTGGCTTAACGTGCACGGAGGAACTCGAGATAATATATTTTCAGTCACCCATCCAATGACCGGCCATAGTACACAGATTGCTTAGTTTACATACATACATACATAAATAACGCCTATATCCCCGAAGTAGGGTAGGCAGAGGTGAACTAGCACCCACGTTTCGCCAGTTATGTTAGGTCCCATTTAATAGGTGGCGAGCCTATTGCCATTTATTGGGCACAAAAGTCGCAGTAGGTAGCTAGATGGTATAAGAGGAACGCTGCTGCCCATTCTTCATCACCGATTTATCCTTAGTCGTCTTGTACGACACCCACGGGAGAGATTTGGGGTGGTGACAATTATATTCTACTCTGCCGTCACCACACGGCTGTCACCACATTGCTTAGTTTAACTTCACGCAAAACGCTGCTGTCCGCATGCGTACACGCTACGATGCTGCTCGAGGTCGCCCTATACTCTCGCCAGCGTGCATTGACAACTCCGAACATTTATTGCTACCAACCAGCCCAACGCTGTAGTTTATACCCGCCATCTATTGGCCAACATCTGAACTATCAGCTCACAACCAATAGATTGAACTGTAAAAGTAATGGGGAGAGATTAATTTGAAATAAGTGCTGGTTTTTATGGCCTGCAATATTAAGGTGACTATCGATTAGTTAGGCGATTTGAAAGGTAATTATTAAACTTTATGTCCAATTTGGTGATTGGAACGTACTGTTTGTTGAGTCCGTGACAAAGAAATTTATGGTAAGAAAAAGTGCGGAAAATTATAGTCTTGATGCGGGAATCGAACCAGCGTCCTCCGCGATCCGGTCAGATGTATAAACTTAAACCGTTCAAAAAAAGAAGAGAAAAACTTTACTTTTTTTTAAATATTTATTTTAAATACGCTCCAACACCACTTCACGACGCACCCACCAGACGCATTCAATTTTGATGAGTGCCTTCCAACGGTGGCTCCATGAATATTTATCATTGAATCTCGTCGACATGTCGTTGACGAGTTATGAGTTCCCCCACTGGAGGTCTGGCATTTGTACCAGCCGCTTGTTCTGCCATCACCGTGGTACAGAGCTGTTCCAGTTTTAATACATACAATACAATACAAGGCGACTAAGGATAAATCAGTAATGAGTAATGGGCAGCAGCATTCCTCTTATACCACTAGCAATGTACTATGACACTTTTGTGCCCAATATATGGCTTTTATTGACAGTCAAATTTAGTTTTCGTGGGTACTGGTTCACCTCTGCCTGCCCCCTCGGAGATATGGGCGTGATTTGTGTATGTATGTGTATGTAAATTTAGTTTTTTCAATCCTGTCTCAATATCTCCACAAAATTTGTCCAACTGTATTTTCGTCGATTAATAGACAAACTCCTTCTTCTCCCTGCCCAGTCTATCTGTGGTCGGCGCAGTATGTTTCCTCTTCCATTCATATTATTCAGACGTCATCAAGCCATCCACTACCTTTTGATTCCTATCATCCATGACACCGTAAAGGTGCTTGTGATGAATGACTGTATAGAAAAGAGACGGAACGGACCATGTCGAGAGACCGATGAACGGAGAGAGTGATTGAAATGACAACATTCCAATCCATACTACTCAAGGTTTTGGCTTAGGTTTTACAGCCGGCCGCCTGCCTGACACCAACCCTCTTTGGGTATGCTTTTGTTGGTGGTTTGCCCTCCGCCATTCGAGTCCCCCAAGGTGCTTATTGGTCTACACCGGGTAATCTCCCTTAGTCGACTTTTACGACACCCATGGGATGAGTCGGGGCTGGCCTATTCTACGTTATTTGTTCGCTCCCAGGCCAGCATCGAAGACTAGTCTATTTAGTATAGACAAACATTAAATTATATATTAATTATACTAACAAAGTAACATGATAATCTTGCTGCAAATAATATACGAGGAGTGCAAGCCGTTTTTGTTCATACATCGATCATATTATTTATGACAAAATCATTCATAGTAAATAGGTAACTCGTATAGCGGCACATTAATTTCATTGGGAAATCATCAGGCATGATGTTAAACCACTAACTCCAATAGTCGTTATAACATTATTATGGATATAAAAGTTTCATACTCAGATTTAACTCACAAACAAGCATAGTTAATATACAGTTACAGTATATATTAACATATTTCCGATAAACTATTCGCGATTTTAATTTTAACATTATATAAATGTTAGAAAAATTAGTACAAAGATTTTGGTGGTTAGAAAAAGAATTTCGAAAAATTATGAGGCACCTGCCCGGATAGCAGCGGACGCGGGTTCGATTCCCGCCTCAAGATCATAATTTTTGGAAATTCTTTTTCTAACCACCAAAATCTTTGTACTAATTTTTCTAACATTTATATAATGTTAGAATTAAAATCGCGAATAGTTTATAAAACAAACCCAAGCTTAACCGAACGCACGGTATTTGTAAAAATATCTGCTTTGGAATGTTTGAAATTTATTTCTACATTGCGAAGGTACCCGTTGGCTTACAACGTGAAGTGTAAAGGTTAGAAGAATTTCGGCAAGTTAATTAGTGTCTTGGGTGGCCGAGCGGTCAGGCACCTGCCCGGATAGCAGCGGACGCGGGTTCGATTCCCGCCTCAAGATCATAATTTTTCGAAATTCTTTTTCTAACCACCAAAATCTTTGTACTAATATTTCCGATAAATGGTAATAGGCTTGCCCTTATCGCATGGGACCTACTATAATTAGTTTTCAAATAATAATTATTATTTATGAAACGTGAGTATTAATTTCTATTTGCTTTCCTTTCGGGGATAATTAATTAGTAATTTCAACAATACATACATACATACATAAATCACTCCTATATCCCCGAAGGGCTAGGCAGAGATGAACCAGCACCCAACATTATATAAATGTTAGAAAAATTAGTACAATGTTGTAATATTATAATTTTTACTCCATTATTTATGTGTATAAATGTATAATTATGTGTATAACATAATATATACTAATATAGACGTACGTAAACTGTTTTAATTATCCAGTCTTAAGGTGATTTTCCACCAGAGTCGAGACGAGACGAGGCGTTTATCGCACTGACCCCCGAATACAGAAACGCTATTCAAATTTTGAGCACTGCTTATTTATATAGCGTAGTGGACAATACCAGTCAGAATTTGTATGGAAAAACGTCAATTCTGACAATAATTAAATGTTAAGCAGGACTCAAACTTTGAGTAGCGTATTATTCTATTCGGGGTGACCCTTTTCCACTAAAAATTATGACTATATTCTCAGGTAATAACACAGTAGTAAGTAACAACAAACAACATTAAGCCTATCGCGAGAAGCGTGTGTCTTTTGCAGAGTTATTATACTCTATAATAATATATCAGAAGCAATAGGGTTCATTTTTACACAAACAAATATTTCGGCCGTGTGGTGACGGCAGAGTAGAATACAATAGTCACCACCCCAAATCTCTCAGTAAATCAGTGATGAGGAATGGGCCTAGCAAAGTACTGCGACTTTTGTGCCCGATAAATGGCAAGAGGCTCGCCACCTATTACATGGGACCTAGCATAATTGGCGAAGCGTGGGCTAGTTCACCTCTGCCTGCCCCTTGGGAGATATAGGTGTGAATTATGTATGTATGTAAATATTTCAATTCTCGTCTCGCATAATTCTCGTCAATCCACACTGTTTCCACCAAAGATGCGTTAGGAGAGGATTGAAATGGAGATGTTCTAAAATGTATGGACTCTGGCCCATATATATATTTTCATATTTCTCATTTGTACAGTTATTCAAAATGTAGGCAATAATTTATAAAACTGTTCTTAATCGATAAATTCCTATATTTAAGCTCTGTATTTTGGCTTGTTGTAATTATATTTAGCCGTAGATTGCAACACAACAGCCTAGCCTACTTTCATGGTGGAAGGAATATGTCACTTCATAACATTGACTTACGATTTTATTTGACAATATTTGACATTAGATGTGTACCTACCTACAGATGTATGATATTATTGGTTTTAAAAGATTTTTAAGCCAAAAAACTATCATCATCATCACCAACCCTTTAATGTCCCCATTGCTGGGGCACGGGCCTTCCCTATGGATGGAAGAATATAGGGAGATTGGGCCATAACCCACCACGCTGGCCCAGTGCGGGTTGGTGGGTATTAACGACTGCACATGCAGCCGGGACCACCAGCTTAACGTGCCTTCCGAAGCACGGAGGAACACGAGATAATAAATTTTTGGTCATCCATCCAATGACCGGCCTAGCGAATATTGCTTTGTTTACGCAATCGCAGGCCAAGCGCGCTATGCCACTACGATAGCGAGCTCCTCCTGCAAAAAACTATACATTATATAAATTTAGTTGCAATTTTCCCAGAGTCACCAATTTATTCTAAATATTTTTATATAGTTCATTCAATATAATAACGCGTTCAGGATATTGTTTGGGCTGGCGCGATACTGTAGTGCGTCCACTATGTTCGCAGAGGCGCGGACTGATTGCTTTTTTGCAATAATGCGCAAGCGATGTGGGTCGCTAATGTCGCGCGTTCGCGCCAGCCCCAACAGCATTGTAAGCGCGCTAGGCGAGCGCTGGGACTCGGCGCTATTGAAACGCTGGGTTAGCTTGCACGCAACGGCTGCGACATCCCAGCATGTATAACAGTAAATTTTTGTTGTAACCACTAACACTAGAATAGGTTTCATTGTTACTAACACATATGGATATTGTCCGAAATAAAGATTATTATTATATTATTATTATATTATAGTGTACAAATACATGGGCATTTTGGAACATCTCCTTTACCATACAAATTTCAATTCTCTTCTCGCCTCGTCTTGTCTCGCCACTCTGATGGAAAATCACCTTTATAACGGAGAAAAACACAGGAAGCAATCAGCAAGCATTAAAATGTTTATTTAAAACTGCCATTTTGTTCATTGATAGAGAGCTGAGATCAATACAAAAGGTTCTCGTTAATATTATTGTAATTGATTTGCTGTTTCAATCAATGGCGATTGTTTGTTCGGGCCTTGTGGGATTGTGACGGTTTCGTGCAACAGTGAGGCAAGTAGCTTTATAGAAAAGTGCTTTTTGTATGAAAATGATGTTTATTATTAGTTTATTAGTTTATTATTCATCGTTATGTTCCGGTTTAAAGAATATTGAAACTTAGCGTTTCATAGATTTACCGTGAGGGTGAAGATTATAATAATAAGCAATAAATTATTTGAATTCAAGTCATTTATTGCTTATTATTGTAGTAAAGTAAAAATATTGCTTACAATTAAGTGTAAGTTTGAAGATAGAAATTATTTCAAAATTACAAGTTACCTAAAGAACTTATGTCCGGTAGCACATCTTTCAGAACCGTACCAGGGTGTATCTGTTCTTGTGATGTATGTAGGTAATAGCAATCCCCTGATCTAATCATCATCCGAGCCCTTTAATGTCCCCACTGCTGGACATAGGCCTTCTCTATGGATGGAAGAATGTAGGTAGAAGTGGGACACCCACCACGCTGGCCCAGTGCAGATCGATGGGTATTAACGACTGCAGATGCAGCCGGGATCAACGGTGTAACGTACTTTACGAAGCACGAAGTAGCTCGATATATATTTTTGGTCACCCATCCAATGACGGGCCTTCGCGAACATTGCTTCGTTTGCGCAATCGCAGGGCGAGCGCGCTACACAACTGCGCTATCGAGCTCCTCAGTGGTGATTGGTGGTGAGTAATATCAACCAATCAGCCAAAAGTCCCCAACAATAGCCCAGTCATACAAATATATAAGATTTCACAAAATATTCATGGTTCTTTTCTACATGACTCCGTTTCTTTGCTAATTACCTCGTTGATTGGTGCTTAAAGCTCTTTTGGTGTACAGAACGTAGATGATGCATCTATTTTTGCTGTAACAATACTTATAGCTATTTACAAAATTATTTATACATCCATACTACACACATAATATCACTTCTATATTTATTCCCGAGGGGGTTAACAGAGATGAATAAACAGGTACCCCAGTTTCTCCAATTATGTAAGGATCCATGAAACCTACCTATAGTATTTAGTACCAAACTTTTAGTTTTACCAACTTACTGTTCTAGTGAAAACTATAGTTAAAAACGGGTTAAAATAACTGATAATATCATCTGCCTATGTATACCTACAATAATAATATCCATCAGAACTTAATGAAATAAAAAAAATGCCATTACCTACTTACATCCGTTACGAGAACAGATACAAATATCAATTTAAAAGTACAGTCAGCACCACTTAAATTGCCTTTACCTGCCTTTAGCTCGACAAGTTCGTGCGCGACCTTCCTGCGGTATGAGACGGTGGCGGGTACGGGGCGCTCTGGATGTTAGCGGCGGTGGGTGATGCGGGGAGAGGCAAGTTTTCCCTCCTCCCCGCATCGCCCGCCCCTGCTGGCATCTGGGGGCCTACCGCCTAACTCGATTGCTGATGATAGCTTTATAGCAATGCACTGCTTATGGCTATACTACCATCCTGAATTTTTAGGCAGTACGGATTTTGTGCCAAATTCATACAAAATCATTCGATGATCATTCGTTTAAAGCTATCGCTAATAGTTTAGGTACATTTGGTGCGAAATGACAGCGTGACGTCATAAACTATAACTTTTGCTTTAGCAATCGAGTTAGGCGGTAGGCCCCCTGGTGTGCCCCGTCCCCGCCACCGTCTCTCATACCGCAAGAGGGTCGCGCACGAAGTTGTCGGACTATAGGTGTCAAATTTTTATAACTGGTTTTGCACTTTCAGCTGAAAGCAATAAGATTGAAAAAAATATTGAAAACTTCTTCACTAGCTCCGTTCCGTTGTGATGGATGATATGTGACAAAAGAATATGATTGGCTTGATGGCTTCTCCCTGCCCTGTTGCCAGTCTATCAGTCTATCGCAGTCAGGGTCGGCACAGTATGTTTCCTCTTCCATTCATATCGGTCAGAAGTCATTAAGCCAACCACATTCTTTTGTCTCATATCATCCATCACAACAGAACGGCGCTAGTGATGAAGACACCGATGAACGGAGAGAGTGATTGAAATGACAACATTCCAATCCATACTACTCAAGGTTTGGCTTAGGTTTCCAAACCCTCTTTGGGTATGCTGTTGTTGGTGGTTTGCCCTCCACCATTCGGGTGTCCCAAGGTGCTTATTGGTCTACACCGGGCAATCTCCCTTAGTCGACTTTTACGACACCCATGGGATGACTCAAGGCTGACCCATTCTACACTGTTGCTGACTATACTTAATGCTTCTTTATAGTTCCGTGATATATAAAAAATATGCATTAAATTGTTATAAAAAATGTCTTTTATTACAATTCCTTCCTGTGCTATTAAAATCATTACGCATATTCTCAGAAGATACCAACCTCAGTACTCTACCTCATAATTCGATAATTGATTTCTTACCTTACATTGTACAACGTAAGGTGCGAAATTCATTGAGAAAAATTTACCTCTGTAGAGTTATACTGGTTTCAACTTCTTTTGTTATGTATTTAGTGGATATTCGGATACTGAATATTGAAATTTGCTTCTAAATGTGACAATAATTACGAACATTGTTATTAAGACTAAAACAAAAATCGTAAAACTTAAGTGGTTAGTGCAATTATCTCATACACATTCGGACGGCGTAGGATAATAATTTCCTTATGTTACTTTATAGAGCGTCCGGCCTAGTCAAGGTTTGACAAATAATGGGATTTACACCTGTTTAGGTGATTAACACACGCTTTTTATTCTATTTACTAGCTTTTACACGCAGCCGTGTTGTTGGCTGTGTGGTGACGGCAGAGTAGAATACAATTGTCACCACCCCGAATCTCTCCCGTGGGTGTCGTACAAAGCGACTAAGGATAAATCAGTGATTAGGAATGGGCAGCAGCGTTCCTCTTATACCACCTAGCAAATTAGCAATAGTACTGCTACTTTTGTGCCCGATAAATGGCAATAGGCTCGCCACCATTACATGGGACTTTTCATAGTTGGCGAAACGTGGGTGCTAGTTCACCTCTGCCTACCCCTTCGGGGATTTAGGCGTGATTTATATATGTATGTTTACACGCAGCTTCGCTGCTGTCTATAAATAACTGTCTAAATAATTTTAAAATCTGTTTAAATATTATTTTATTATAAGTTAAGCGTAAAAGGCATCTCCATGATGAGACCTTATTTTTTGGTTTGAATTTTATTTGAACAAAATATTAATGCTTACAAAACGGCAGTCATAATATTTTTTTCGAAATGAAAAGCTTCACTTTCCTTGTAACATATATATATTTTCTAAGGATTAACAAAATGACAGTGCACGTCATAATTTAATAATGTCTTTCAAAGGCAGATTTTTGCTACCTTGTATTAAACTGTTACTGTTACCTACTGTAATTTTCATAACGACTTCTTTCACCACCCGCGAGAGTCGCGTTCCATCATCATCATCATCATCACCAGTCCTTTTTCAATATCTTTACTGCTGAGACTTTTCCGATACTAGATGCATGAATGTAGGGAGAATGGGCCATAACAGCCATAACCTACTGTGCTTACCCAGGGCTGATTGGTGGGTATTATCGACTACAAGCTTGTACAAAACACAGCTAACGGTTTTTTGTGCCTTCCAAAACCCTGAAAATAATTAAATTTTTGCCACCCACCCACAACCAGCCTTAGAGATAATTGCTTAGTTTAGGTAATCGCAGGCCGAGCGCGCTATGCCTGCATCACCGATCTCCACCTGTGTCGCCTTTGTAACTACATTTGTCTTTGTTTGATTATATGACTAATTATTTGTACATTCAATTAGATGTCACACTTTTTATTCTACAATGCCCTGATAAAGAGCGATGCCTTTATTTGGAATAGCCATGAAAGGACAAAATGACATTAAAACAAAAATGGCGGACACTAGTCGGCAATAAAAACGTACCTTTGAAGTGTCAACATTCCACTGAAAACTTGACAGTTTAAATTGAAATATACTTCTTAAGTTAACGTAATAAGATTGAAGACTGCTCGATTTCTGTTTTCAATCATGATGTTGCATTTACAGTAGGTACGTCTCGGTACAAAAATGCTACCTCCAAGCGGTTTATATCATCAAAATGCAAATCTAAAAACTAGTACTGACCGATGTGACCTAGTCATTCAGGACACATACCTAGCAGATGTGAAAAACTAGCGGAGGAATGAACATCAATAACCCATAGAACCAGTACGCCTATTCGCTAACTTTTTTTGACACTTGAGAGTGACAATCACTGAACTATTTACTGATCCATTACTACTTTACTATAACGCTATTGTAACACTTGTCCCGTGAAAACAGTAATGGATAATTAAATAGTTCGATGATCATCACTGTCAAAAAAAGTTAGCGAATAGGCCTACAGGTGCTAATTGCTGCGATTGCGTAAACTACATACATACATTAATCACGCAATATCCCCAGAGGGTTAGGCAGTGAGTTAATTTAATACCACCCATCTCTCCCGGCGACAAGGCGACTAAGAATAAAGACAGCGACGAGTAATAATAAACCCTTGACTTGTCGCCTTACACATATAAACTGCTACAAAAAGCAGTAATTCTTAATACATGCCGAATCGTAAGAAAGTTTCTACAGAGTGAATGCGATTCGCCTTGTAGAGACTCTCTTATGGTTCCTAACCCACAGACTCACCACAACTCAGTCTCTGATAACCACTTGGCTTAGGCCCGTGCATATCAGTTTACCGGTATGAAAGCCGAGAAAAAAATACAATTTGAATAATAATAATAATAATAATCTTTATTTCGGACAATAATGGGCAGCAGCATTCCTCACTACCTAGCAATATAATACCATATATGTGCCTGATAGATAGCAATAGGTAATAACTTATTTGGGGACATTCTCCTCTGCCTACCCCTTCGAGAAATAGACGTGATTTATATTTGTATGTATGACAGAATGCGTGTATTAAATAATAAAAACCTTGGCCTATGAAGTCTGATATGAAATTAATATAAAAATTCAAAACAATATTTTAATATCAAATAATATAATATCAAAATTACAATTATGTGGTCCAATTACCTACGCAATCCTGACCTTAGGTCAAGTTCGAGTTGAATAACGGATATTACTTCAATCGCGTCCAGTAATTAAGCACATTTTAATTAATTTTTTTTAATCTGCCACCGAAAATTGTAATTATAATTACATTTTTTTACGAAACCGACCGAATGCCAGAGGATGCAGATTTACAAAACGTACAGACCTACTAACATCATAAATGTGAACGTTTGTCTGATTATTGTTTGCTTTTGAGGACATTAGTGAGATTGGATACAATTTGTGATAAGACAGCCAGCCTCTCTGTGGTTAAGGATTCCAGGTGAAGCTCGATTCCATATTCGGTCCTTATCATCAGGTGTGATGAAGGCCGAGAGCTTCCCAGTCTAACATAAAAAAAATGTGGATTACTTATTAATTGTGTGCCGTGTGGTCACGGCAGAGTAAAATACAATTGTCACCTCCCCAAATCTCTCCCGTGGGTGTCGTACAAGGCGACTAAGAATAAATCAGTGATGAGAAATGGGCAGCAGCGTTCCTCTTATACCTACCATCTAGCAATGTACTGCGACTTTTGTGCCCCATAAATGGCACTAGGCTCGCCACCTATTACATGGGACCTAACTAATTGGCGAAACGTGGGTGCTAATTCACCTCTGCCTACCCCTTCGGGGATATAGGCGTGATTTTTGTATGTGTGTTATTAATTTCGATGCAAAATTCTTTATTTTTGTGGGGTCACCTCATTATTTCAGTTATTAAAGTAAGAATAGACGAGGTTGCATACCAAAAGCAATAAGATTCAAACATATTAGAAGCTTTAAGATAATTTAAAAGTTACATAGTAATTGATTGGTCGGATGTAATTGACGCGTCGTGTTCGCTTAAATACGAGGGACGCCGCCGTAATTGGAAGCGAGATGAGCGTTCAATTACGCGCAACCAAGGTCCAGAGCGGGAGACGAGCATTTTTAACGCTATTCAAATTACATAGGTACGCACACTGACACTCGCGTAAATACGCATGCACGCACAAACAGGACATACTATTATAGGCGTGATTGGAAGCGATCGCCACCTAGGGACATAGGCGTTCACTTATACTCGGGAGATGCCATCCTCCCATGGGGGACGCCTGCCGTGGAGGCACCCTCACAGGAAGTGCTCGATTGCAAGGCTAGAGGACACGTTTGTCTAAAACCCAGTATTATGCTGTAAAAGCCTAGCTCCTTCAAAGACCACCTGGCAAATAGACTAAGATTTACGTGCCCGATAGATGGCAATAGGCTCGCCACCTATTACATGATGCCTAACCTAATTGGCGAAACGTGGGTGTTAGTTCACCTGTGCCTACCCTTTCGGGGATCTGCTTCTTCTCCCTGCCCTGTTACCAGTCTATCTGGGGTCGGCGCAGTGTTTTTGATCTTCCATTCATATCGGTCTGACGTCATCAAGCCTTCCACTCCCTTTTGATTCATATCATCCATCACGCCGTAAAGGTGCTTGTGATGAATGAATGTATAGAAAAGAGACGGGCCGGACTATGTCGAGAGACCGATAAACGGAGAGAGTGATTGAAATGACAACATTCCAATCCATACTACTGAAGGCTTTGGCTTAGGTTGTACAGCCGGCCGCCTGCCTGACACCAACCCTCTTTGGGTATGCTGTTGTTGGTTGTTTGCCATCCACCATTCCGGTGCCCCAAGGTGCTTTTTGGTCTACACTGGGCAATCTCCCTTAGTCGACTTGTACGAAACCCATGGAATGAGTCGGGGCTGGCCCATTCTACTTTATTTGTTCGCTCTCAAGCCAGCATAGAAGATATGTATTCGTTCAAATACACGTTCTACTTACGCTGCTGCATCCTTGCTGCTCTATACTATACTAACTCACCGTTAATTAAACCACTGTGTAAATACGTCTACTCATATAAAATTCAACTATAAACTAACAGCAGTAATCCTAATTATAACCATCGCCTTTTAATTGTGCTGTATTTTTCTTGATGTAAATTATAATAAATAAATAAATAAATATTTTTCACCTAAGCACTTGTGTTTTGGATACTAGATGACAGACATATTTTATATATAATTATGTATATAAATGTTGTAAATATACCATGTCATGGTTGTGTATAAACATATACACAACCATGACTCGGGAACAAATAT
The DNA here is from genome assembly GCA_963931975.1 of Cataclysta lemnata. Taxonomy (NCBI): domain Eukaryota; kingdom Metazoa; phylum Arthropoda; class Insecta; order Lepidoptera; family Crambidae; genus Cataclysta; species Cataclysta lemnata. The sequence goes on from OZ008364.1 coordinate 8,045,848, forward strand.
TTGTGTTCATCACAAAATTTGCCCCTACCAGGATCCGATCCCGGGACCTCTTGGCCGATACCCAGCGATTTGAGCTTTCGACCAAGCCGGCCGTCATTCGCTTGACATTGACATTAATGGTCAGCTGCTGTTTTGATGACTGATTGCCAATAACACAAGAAGAAGCACACGCAATTTGGCTTTCAAAGATTGGGTTTTCTCAAAACATGTAAAAACATTCACACATAAAACTTCGATTAGGCGACCTTTTGAAAAGGCATCACCGCCGAAATATGCGGCAGCGATGCAACTAGGTACTCGGAACAGTAATTGCTGATCACGCTTTGACTGCCATTCGATTGTTCGTCTTAATTGACGTTTGATTTAATCACAATGAGATATTTATACCTTTTAAGGTCAGCTATTCATTGAAATCATCATAGTTTACTTAGCACTTTTTTTGGGAGGAAATATCTGAATCCTTGGCATTGTTAATCATACAGAGTATACGTAAGATTTTAGTGGTTAGAAAAAGAATTTCGAAAATTATGATCTTGAGGCGGGAATCGAACCCGCGTCCGCTGCTATCCGGGCAGGTGCCTGACCGCTCGGCCACTCAAGATACTAATTAACTTGCCGAAATTCCTCTAACCTTTACACTTCACGTTGTAAGCCAACGGGTACCCTCGCAATGTAGAAATAAATTTCAAACATTTCAAAGCAGATATTTTTACAAATACCGTGCGTTCGGTTAAGCTTGGGTTTGCTTTATAAACTATTTGATTATAATTTTAACATTATATAAATGTTAGAAAAATTAGTACAAAGATTTTAGTGGTTAGAAACTAACTTTTTCTTGTTAGTTTCTAACATTTATATAATGTTAAAATTAAAATCAAATAGAGTATACGTAAATCACAGAGTATAATACACAATCACCAAGGGGTAGGTAGAGATGAATTGATAGCCACGTTTCGCCAATTATGTGAAGTCCCATAGAGGCTAGCGCTTATTGCCATCACGTTTTCAGTATATTATTATTTTGATTTTTTATTTCATCATCATCATCATTATCAATAGCCCTTTAATGTCCCCACTGCTGGGGTACGGGAGGCCCTATGGATGGAAGAATATAGGGGGATAGAGCCATAATCCACCACGCTGACCCAGTGCGGGTTGGTGGGTAACAACAGCTGCTGCCCATTCCTAATCGCTGTTTCAACCCTTACTGCCGCACTCAGGGGCGTTATATAATTAACTTTAATGACTACTTAATAAAAAATAATGTGAATTCAAAACTAGTCTTTATTCGAGTTTTTACGATCTGATCCCCAAACATACATACATACATAAATCACGCCAAATCCCCAAACAATTATTATTAAATTTCAATTCCGGTCTGATCCCCAAATTCTTGCCGAGTCTATGGTTTTTTTATGTCTAGGTTTATGTCTAGTTTTGATTGACATTTTTTTGTATTAAGCACTCATTAAAGTTATAGAGATGGGAGTGGTGACAATTTTATCCTGCTCTGCCGTCACCACATTTTTGTTGAGTAAGGCTACTTTGAGTTTAAGATGCGATACAATGTTGGTGACTAGATTACTAGACTTATTGCAGGCACGGTTGCGGCTCACCTAATGACTTAATGCCGCACTCAGAGACGTTAATTAACGATAATGAGTACTGAATGTCAAAAATTGTCAATTCAAAACTAGTCTCTATTCTTGTCAGGTCTTTGGTCTAAATTTAAATTCTTCCATGCTGACCTAGCGAAAGAGTAACGTAGAATGTGCCGTGCCAGCCTTGGCCAATATCCAGCGAAAGAAGATTGTTAACGAATTATACCAGAATTTTAAAAACAAAATATTACATAAATCACGCCTATATCCCCGAAGGGGTATGTTAGGTGCCATGTAATAGGTGGCGAGCCTATTGCCTATTTTCGGGCACAAAAATTGCAGTACTATTGCTAGGTGATATAAGAGGAACGCTGCTGCCCATTCCTCATCGCTGATTTATCCTTAGTCGCCTTGTACGACACCCACGGGAGAGATTTGGGGTGGTGACAATTGTATTTTACTCTGCCGTCACCACACGGCTAAAATATTTGCGAGGGGAATGTATTATGTATTCGTCTAGAGGTTATATTAATAACACTTCAACTATACGATACATTGGCGAAGATTGACGGGTTTGTGTAGAGGTTACATTTTTAACATTTGTAATTTGTAACACTAAACTATACAGGCAAAGACTGACGTGTATGTAAAGTTTGACATGGCCGCAAAAACATTTAAGCGGCCTTTTTATTAACAGCCCATCACCTCTAATTACGCGGCCTACGATAACATAAAGTATATTCTGATGCACTCTCGCAATAAGATGAGCATTTGGAAATCACAAGTATCATTGTAGCTACCTACTCGGCAAATACCGCAGGCTCCGAAACTATTGCACAAAAGTTATTTTTAAAAATAACACTCTAACCATCTTTGATACATTATAATGTGGGTACGTACGAGGTCGTGTGATATGGGTTTTAAAGTGTAGCACTGCGGTTATTCACGTATTGGCGCAACGCGTGTTAGTTATTCAGTAATTTTGAATTTAGAAATGCGAAGAGATTAAAGCTATGCTGGAATGCAGAGGAATGTTAGGAATGAACGTGGAAGGATGTCGTTGTAAAGGAAGACAAATGAAGAGATGGATAGATTGTTTAAAATTGGGGAAGGACAGAGAGGAGTGGAAGAAGAAAACATGCTGTGCCGACGACGCTTAGAGCGGGATAAGGGCACGACGAAGAAGTGTTGCAATCAAAATCCCTTATTTTCGCGTTTTAAAACGACGAAAAAGCTCTGTTTGATTCATTGTCTCTAAGTACTATTAATTTACACACAAAACAAATTCGCTCGTCTGGTTTGTCAATGACGCCTTTACAATTTTAGTTAAAACAGAAATAATAAAATAACATTATTTGAAAAGAAAATTCATTTCCTTCTAAAAAACACAAAAATTTACAATTGCGTCAATGTTGCACTTAATCCATTTGACAACGACCTAATTATACCCACTGTACATCTCTCAGAATTTGTCACGGTATACTTATTAAGAAAAGTCATGAAATGCGTACCCTTTTATTGCTAAGTCATTAGGTGAGCCGCAACCGTGCCTGTAATCAGTCTAGTAATGTAGTCACCAACGTGGTATACCACCTTAAACTCAAAGCAGCCTAACTCAACAAAAATCAACTCGACAAAAACAAAAACGGCAGAGCAAGATAAAATTGTCACCATCTCTCCCGTAGGTGTCGTACTAAGTATGAAGATGTCATACATACATACATACATAAATCACGCCTATATCCCCGAAGAGGTAGGCAGAGGTAAACTAGCACCCACGTTTCGCCAATTATGTTAGGTCCCATGTATTAGGTGGCGAGCCTATTGCCATATATCGGGCACAAAAGTGTCACAGTACATTGCTAGGTAGTATAAGAGTAACGCTGCTGCCAATTCCTCATCACTGATTAATCCTTAGTCGCCTTGTACGACACCCACGGAGAGATTTGGGATGGTGACAATTATATTCTACTCTGCCGTCACCACACGGCAAAACTAATAAAGCTCGTATTTATTACCAAGCTAAGAATCCAATGAAAAAAGAAGACGGCCGTTTCGAAATCGTATAGCAAACAACATTCTTGTAAAATAATAGGCAAGCGCAATGAGAATGTCTGCTTTAGTCACAGTAGTGATTTACACTCGCAAACCTAGCATTACCCTCTCCGGTTTGAGATATTTAGCTAGATAAATGCAATTTGAGAGCTTCTGTCTGTAATGTTTTATTGCTATTAAATTTTATTACCTCTCATTCTTGATGCTGATCCTATTTGCTAAGTTTCAATTAAATATTGCTTAGAGTGACGGCTTAGCAGATAATTGTCACCACTCCTGTAACTCGTTAGATACTTAATAGTCTGGTTAAAGTACTTACGTTCATACTTAATAACTTAACCGCCTCCGAGGTCTAATGATTGGCCCACCGGAATTAGACCCCGAGGTCCCCGGTTCAATCACCAGGGGGGACAAATTTGAACTTGGTGTGGTTGGTTGTAGGACTGTTTTAAGTCCGCCTGGTTATTTGCTGCTTCTTATCAAAATAAGTAGCGATAATAATAATTTTAACAGTATTATTGTGTTCCGGCTATTTGTGGATAAGATAGCCAGCCCCTCTGCGGTTGAAGATTCCAGATGAAGCTCGAATCCATCTTCGGTACTTATCGTCACTTGCCATCAGGTGAGATAAAGGTCAAGAGCTTCCCTAAGACAAAAAAAAACTTAATTAATAGTTGTGACACCTTAAAAAGTTGTACAAGACACATATCATTTAAATGCAAGAATAATAATCTAACAACTATAATAAATACTATTGCATAATTATTTTACAAATAAATAAATATTTTGATTTTCTTTGTAGTGTTTTTCTAACATTATGTAGTAAGTAAGTAATGTTCAAAAAAATCAAACCATAGATGTGTTAATTTTCCCACAGAGTCCGGTAAATGAAGCCGGGTGTCATAAGTAGTGTACGAGTGAAGATTAGATCTCGAATTGTGCTCGTGTGGCATGCCGCCCACTCAGCGGATTGTCTTCACGATTCACACTTTCCGTAGAGCTGTAGGTGTACGGACAGTGCATCTCAAAGATATCAGAGAAACTGACCTATATGACAAGTTATCACCAGTTTTCTATGCTGGCCTGGTCGTAAAAGTCGACTAAGGTAGATTGCCCGGTGTAGACCAATAAGCACCTTGGGGCACCCGAATGGTGGAGGGCAAACCACCAATAACAGCATACCCAAAGAGGGTTGATGGCAGGCAGGCGGCCGGCTGTAAAACCTAAGCCAAAACCTTGAGCAGTATGGATTGGACTGTTGTCATTCCAATCACTCCCTCCGTTCATTGGTGTCTCGACGGACCATCCGTTCCGTCTCTTTTTTATAATATTCATTCCGATCATGACCACCTTTCCGGTGTAATAGATGATATGAATCAAAATGGAGTGGATGGCTTGATGACGTCTGACCGATATGAATGGAAGAGGAAAGATAATGCGCCGACCCCAGATAGCCTGGGAACAGAGCAGGGAGAAAAAGATTACTTGGAGCCTAACTTAATTGGCGAAACCTTTTGGGGATATAGGCATGACTTATGTCTATGTACTATTAATTTGGGCTGTTCGGAAAACAGATTGAGAATCCCTACAAGCGCGACCTTCACAACTTTCGATGTGCAATTAGAGAAGAACTTAAACTATAAAAGTTCATCTCGTGAACTACGTTTCATAAACGTAATTCACATATATCATCAATGTCCCATTGAGATTCGTGTGTAATTTATTTTGTTATTTAGTAACATGTGTACGTACATGATATCCAATAATACCAAGCTGTGGAATGCAATAAAGTCAAATATACATACTTAAATAGATAAGTCACGCCTATATCTCCGAAGTTTAAGGCAGAGATAAATAGGTATGACGACACCAACAAACAATCTCTGAAATAATAATTTAGGATAAGGAGGATAATTCTATGAAAATCACTTCTTTAAAAAATCAAATAAAAGTATAAAACTTAGCAATCCGCCATTATTTATTAGTACGCCGTGTGACGTCACGATTTAGTTAACACCGTTTTTACATTTAATTGCATATAAAAATAACAACGTAATTATAGAAAGTGTCATGTTTAAAGAAATCATCACGTCAAACAGACAGCATTCCTATTTTGGCGTTTTGGCGGATTTGCATTATTCAAAACATGTTTTTTCTATCAAAATCTTAAGAATTTACAAAAATATAAAATATTTTAGGTAAAGTAGACACGTAAAACAACATAGTGTATTTTAACACCCACGTTTCGCCAATTATGTTAGATCCCATGTAATAATTGGCGAGCCATTTATCGGGCACGAAAATTGCAGTAGCAGTGCTAGGTGCTATATGAGGAATGCTGCTACCCATTACTCATTGCTGTCTTAATCCTCAGTCGACTTGTACGGCACCCGCGGGAGAGATGGGGGCGGTCACGGTTGTATTCTGCTCTGCCGACATCACATGGCATTTACTAACATGTGTACATAAAATGCAATAATATCAAGATGTAAAATGTAATAGAGTCAAATATGGATTCTTATAAATTACTAGCATTGTAAAGAATATGAGCTCTGTTTGTAATGATGAAGCCATCATTTGGTCTCGTTTTGTCATTGTCGTCAACATGGTAATCAAGGGTAATGATGAGAAGCATGCTATCATTTCATACGTAGGGGGAAGCGGCCCAAGTCGGACACACTACCGAAAGCTGGCGATTGGTGAACTCAATTGGGACCAGATGGGAACTTCTATTGCACCTGCCCTTTTAACGGGACAGTCAAATAAGTAATTAGGCATAATATTCTTTCCGAAACGATTTTTCACCTAAATGATGATATCAAAATAAATCAAAATTCAGGCATAAGAAAAATTTTCCTATTTTCTCAACCGTTCCTGTACCTAGTCGTGTAATTGTGAGTCTAGATTGTTTCGACGTCAAGATACCCCCGAAGGGTAGGCAGAGGTGTATTAACACCAACGATTCGCGAATTTTCTTATGTCTCATGCGGCGAGCCTATTTCTATCTATCGAGCACGTAGATATGTTGCTAGGTGGTAAAAGAGGAACGCTGCTGCCTATTACACATCGCTGTCTTAACTCTTAGTCGTCTTGTATACACACAGGAGATATAGAGTCATTACAATGTGAAAATACATTAGCTGCGTATAGCATCTGCGTACACATCCTACGCACAAGTAAAATATTGACTTCGCACGTTAAACACCTTAGTTCCAATGGTGATTCATAGAATTAATAAATCCAGCCCACCACATATGACTATATCTGTATTCCCTTGGCCCTATTATAGGTATCCAATTTGTAGGATTGACAAAATATCTTCTAGTATAAAAGAATGTTATTCAATCTGTGGGTCGCGACCCTTAAGGCTGGTTTTTCAATGCAATAGTTAACTCTGGTCGAGTTATTATATTGTAGAAAATTGTTACTAAAGGTTAAATATCAGACAAATATTTAACAATAGCCTAACATAGTTGACGAAACGCGGGTGCTAGTTCGCCTCTGCCTGCCCCTTCGGGGATATAGGCGTGATTTATGTATGTATTTAACAATTAGTAACAATTTTTAACAATAGGTTGAGTTAATTATGTATCAAAAAACCGGCCCTAACTGCCGCACTTAGAGACGTCAAGTAACTTTGACAATGACAATTCAAAACTTGTCGCTATTTTTGCTGGGTCAATGGTCTAGATTTAAATAAGATTTTTTGACATTAAGTACTCATTAACATTATTTGACCTCTCTGAGTGCGGCAGTTAGTGGGGTCGCGAAGCATTAAGGTTACAGCTCATTAGACCCACCCGGCTCCCGGCCAGCATCGCCCGCCCGCCCTGGGGATCGCATCCGGGGCCTCTGGATCTTAATGCCGGTGGGCGAACCACTAGACATCAGAGGCATAACAACCTATCCATATTCTAGTCTAGAGTGTCCTAAGAGGTATCACTTACTGCACAACCCCCAAGTCATTTAAGAACAGGGTATTAAGTGGAAGTACAATGTTACTTTGTTTTGCAAAACAATAATTACGACATAGTTTCACGATCCAGCCGTGTGGTACACTCAAATCATAGTTACAAAATGGATGCACGTAATCATATCAGAGGCTATGAAGAAAACGTGAAATAAAATCCGTAGGCGCATTACAATTCTGACAGACATCAGCTCTTGTCATTATTTCAAATCAATATTCGCCTTTCAAAATCACATTTACTATTTTAATAAACTCATCCATCATTATCTGACAAGCGTGTAGGTAATTAACACCGATGTGAGGTAGGAGGAATAATTTATCAATATAATTGTATTAAATAATTAAGTATAAGAAAATTAATAAAATGGTAAAATGAAACCTGTGCAAGTAAGTGCACATGCACCGTATAAAAGCACCATTATTATAAATATTCAAATACAATAGTATTATAGAATTTATACAATAGTATTTGTTAACTTATTTTTCACTGTCAAAATTTTGTATTCTTTATTTTTCACTTGTCAATTAGATCACTAAACGTCTTGATGTATTTTATTTTTGGTCTAATTTATTTATATACTTTGTTCATTTAATTTCCATGCTGACCTGGGAGCGAACAAATAATGTATAATGTGCCAGCCCCGACTCATCTCATGGCTGTCGTAAAAGTCGACTAAGGGAGAATACCCCGTATAGACCAATGCCTTGGGGCACCCGAATGGTGGAGGGCAAACCACCAACAACAGCATACCCAAAAAGGGTTGGTGTCAAGCAGGCGGCCGGCTGTAAAAACTAAGCCAAAACCTTGAGCAGTATATGGATTGGAATGTTGGCATTCCAATCACTCTCTCCGTTCATCGGTCTCTCGACACGGTCCGTTCCCTCTCTTTTCTATAAATTCATTAATCACTAGCACATTTCCGGTGTGATGGATAATATGAATCAAAAGGGAGTAGATGGCTTGATGACGTCTGACCGATATGAATGGAAGAGGAAACATACTGAGCCGCCCCAGACAGGCGGGCAGGTAGAAGAAGAAGATTTAATAATTTAGAGTTTTCGCTGAACTGAAACATCAGCCAGGACATTCGTATATTAACAATTAATTACTTGATTTTCGCGTTGACCTGGTGATATAGACAGCCGCCAGGACTCCGAAAGTCGCGGGTTCGAGTCCCGCACCGATTTTTAAGATTTTTCGAAATATCACTGACCTTCCTTTCTTTGTGACACCTAGGCCATTAATGCGACCTTTAGGCATGCCCACCGGCTAACTAACAAACAACTTGTACCCGTGATTGTATTATAATTACAATACTACGGGTTAATTACGCAATGCGGAGTTAGGCGTTTCATAGTGAACTTTGTAATGGTGCTTGTACACGGTGCAAGTAGCTGGAGCAAGTACTACCCGATTAAAATATCTGTAGGTCAGCCCGGCTAGCATGACCACCCAAACACGATACGATATAGCCATTTATCGCGTTGAACTTACAAAAATAATTGGATTTTCGATAGTTCAATTTCATTCATTCCGCTTGCGCGAGTACTTTATGTATGAGTCTTGTTCGTCTCAGCTGTCAGCATGTTTGCGCAAGTAACCCGAGCGATGTGTGTAGTTTACGTGTGCAGTACATCCTAGAGTCGCTGGATTTGCTGGAATCGATGAAAATAACCCTCGCAAGTGCTTCGACATGCGCAAGCCACTTGCACCGTGTAGAAGCACCATTAGGCGAATTATCGTGAACTTTATAAGTCAAGTCGGTTCGATTGAATACTTAATTTTCCTGTTTTTATTTTTGATTGACATGAATGGCTTTAAGTACGCTTGGAGTGTTGTAACGTCGACATGTAGCTACACGAAAACAGTTTGTTGGCACTCACTTTTAAGTTAAGATGGTTTAATATCATTATTATTTACTTCTGTTTAAAATAAGAACGGTGACCTTAGTATTAAATTAAAATAGTGTTTCATCAGGTCAGTGTGATAGCAATTGTACAGTCGCTAGTCCTGTTCAGAAAATGTTTACCACCATAAGGATCACAATTGCATGCACACATTGTCATTAAGGTCACAAGTTCAAAATGTCTATTTCATTTATTATATAGTTTGATTGACTATAGATTATCTTTTTTCTAATGAAATGACAATCAATCGCTCTGGAGCGTTTGATTTATAGAAAAACATACAAGCCCCGAGTCAGAGGGATGTCTTAACAGTCGAGCAATGGAGATTTCCCGCCGCAGATAATAAGTACCTTGAGACACCCGAATGGTGGAGGGCAGACCACCAACAACAGCATACCCAAAAGCCAAAACCTTGAGCAGCATGGGTTGAATGTTGTCATCCTAATCGCTCTCTCCGTTCATCGGTCTCTTTAGTGAGATTTTTCGTCTTCGTTCAATGTCTGTGATTATTAATATTATAAATGAAATCAGATTGATTGATATTACATGGTATTTATTTGGAAAATTTGCCGTGTGGTGACGGAAGAGTAGAATACAATTGTCACCACCCCAAATCTCTCCCGTGGGTGGCGTACAAGGCGGCTAAGGATAAATCAGTGATGAGGAATGGGCAGCAGCGTTACTCTTATACCACCTAGCAATGAACTGCGACTTTTGTGCCCGATAAATGGCAATAGGCTCGCCACTTATTACATGGGACTTAACATAATTGGCGAAACGTGGGTGCTAGTTCGCCTCTGCCTACCCCTTCGGGGATATAGGCGTGATTTATGTATGTATGTATTTGGAAAATAGTAAATAAATAGCCTTAACCATTGCGTAAGATGTTTAAATTAAGCGGTCAAACTATAGACACGGTCCTTTCAGAAAGTCTTACCCCCAAATACAGAAACGCTACTCAAATTTTGAGCCCTGGTTAAAAAGTTAAGTGGACAATATCCTTTCAGAACATGTATGGAAAAACGTCAATTTTGACAATACTTAAATGTTAAGCAAGACTAACTTTGAGTAGCGTTTCAGTATTCGGAGGTTACTATCATAGATTTAGAACACTCAATATTTCTAAGTATACCCGGAATGTAGTAGTGACGACGGAATGTGCAAATTCAATGCAACGCAATTTTAAAAAATTCTAAGTATTCTATTTGAGTACCATCCACTCCCACTCAATCTAAATATTATTAATGACATGAAGACGTGTGATCTATATTGATATGGAAGAGGAAACATACTGTGGCGACCTTGCAATCGTCAACTTCCTAAAAGATGGCAGTCCCACCATTAGTGGTTCGCCCACCTGTATTATGATCCAGAGGTCCCGGGTTCGATTCTCAGAGGGGTACAAATTTGTACTCGGTTTGGTGGGTGGTAAGACTTCTTTCAAGTACGCCTGGCTAGCTACCACCATCTTATCAAAATCTGTCGCCGTTATAATAACCTTTCCATCTCTTTTCTATACATTCATTCATCACTAGCACCTTTACGGTGTGATGGCTGATATGAATCAAAAGGGAGTGGATGGCTTTGTGGCGTTCTTGTAATGCGACCGCCTTTGTTGTTTGTCTATGTTTGACAAACACAATGTTTTTCACTAAGTGACAGTTGTCAAATTAATTAGATGAGAATTTTATTCCGAGCTAGAGAGTATGGTTATTTTCTAAGCCTTGTAAATATTATTTCCGATTTATTTTTATTGTCCAGTTTGTATATATTGTAACCGTGTACATATTTAGAAGTACAGTCAGTTACTTTTATGAACCCTGCCTTTTACTACCACGGAACACATCCGCAACCACCAAGATTGCACCCGGCCATACAACTTCCCAAATTGGTGACCCCGACGTGATAGTCAAGAGCTTCGGTTGTAATATCTTTGGCAATTGACCGGCGCGGAATGGGAAGCTGCGTTGGACATGCGGATAGCCACTACGAAGAAATTTTCGTCGTGTGAAACGGTACCACATCCCAAGCTGTGGCGTCGAGCGCCCCCTGGCGCATTCACCGTTTCCTACATTCGCAAGTTCGAGTGACGTCTCCGCGGGAGTTGCAGTTGGACACATGCATGCATTGGAGTAACTGCGCATTATACCATTTGTGCACATCGCTCACGCAAGTACTATCGGCATCATTATTTGGAGTATTTTTTTTAAACATTTTATTATTATTCCAAGTAATGATTTTTAGTTAGTTGTATAAAGCGTGTTCGGAGTATTGATTTTTACGTTATTTTATGAAAATTATTTTTTTCAACTTGTGTAATGTGACAGGAAATATTTCATTTGTTTTTCGTGTGTATTTTTTCGCGTGGTTTGAACAATTTGTTTACATTGTCTTTTGTTTTTACGTGTAATGTTGTCTGCATATTGACAACTTATGTTGTTTTTGTTGACATGTCGACATATAAATTTTTAGACGTTTGTGTTTTGTTTTCGCCACATCACGCGCCCACGGAATAGCAATTTTTCTTTTCTGTCCGTTCTCTCTCTATTTTATACAAATTAATTTTAATTTACTTTCGTTTATAATTATAATAGCGTGTTCGCGTTGACCATGGCTGACGAACTACGTTCGCGTTTAGCAACTCTTGAGGCAGAAAATGCAGTTTTGCGTAATCTGCGTGACCAAAGTATATCCCAATCTCAACGGGAGGGCGAGGTATGTCGCGTGAGTGTCAAACTTCCCCCTTTTTGGTCTGATAGGGTGACAGTGTGGTTCGCACAGGCTGAGGCGCAGTTTTTGCTTGCTGGCATCAACACTGATGCCACGATGTACAGCTATGTCCTTAGCCAGATTGACCACAGGATTGCTGGCGAAATCGAAGACATCGTTGTCAACCCTCCGGCTGAAGGGAAGTATCAGAAGCTAAAGGAGACCTTAATCAGCAGACTTTCGTCATCAGAGGAACAGCGAGTGAGGCGCCTTCTTGGTGACGAAGAACTCGGGGATCGGAGACCATCCCAATTTCTCCGTCACTTGCGCTCGCTCGCGGGAACGGCTCTCTCGGACGATAACATCTTGCGGCAATTATGGTTACGTCGTTTACCACAGCACGTACAGGGGATTTTGGCTGCACAAGCTGACTTATCCCTCGATAGAATCTCAGATATAGCTGACAAGATTTTGGAAGCTCAGCCTAGCTCTTCCAACGTGTATGCTGTTGCCACGCCCTCGCTCGATACCGTTATGGCTCGATTAGAAGAATTAACTAAGCAAGTCGCTGCTTTATCGACGGGTTCTTCTGTTCGATCTCGGAACCGTTCTTTTTCCAGAAGCCAGTCGACATCACGCAGTAGCACGCCTGGCAATAAACGTTGTTGGTATCATCGCACATTTGGTGCGAAAGCCAGCAAGTGTATTGCTCCATGCAATTGGGCGTCGGAAAACCTAACAAGCAATCAGTAGTAGCGGCGGCATCTGATTGCAAGTCCATCCAACATCACGGCCGCCGTCTTTTTGTCACTGACCGTATCACAAAGCGTCAATTTTTGATTGACACTGGTTCGGATCTTTGTTGTTACCCCCGCAGCTGGTTGTCAGTTCCGCGAAAATCTTCGGACTATGAACTTAACGCCGCTAACGGGAGTAGTATTAAGACATATGGCACTATTCATTTAAACCTCAACTTTGGTCTTCGACGATAATTTGTTTGGGATTTTGTTTTTGCTGATGTTACGACAGCGATCATTGGCTCAGACTTTTTAAGTTATTACCATCTTTTGCCAGATTGCCGACTCAAGAAGTTGATGGATGGCGTAACGAATTTGTCAGCACCCGCTATTGCAGCAATGTCGGAACAGCTTAGTGTCAAGGTTGTCGTTACAGGAGATTCCAATTTTGTTAAACTGCTCGCCGAGTTTCCAGAAATCACTCGGCCTCCTGGAATCCCTCGTAATGTTTTGCACAATACTGTGCACTACATTAAGACTACGGATGGCCCGCCTATTTCGTGTCGTCCTCGTCGTCTGGCGCCTCAGAAGTTGATAGCAGCAAAAAATGAGTTCGACAACATGATCCAAGCTGGCATTGCACGTCCTTCTAAGAGCGCCTGGTCGTCTCCGCTACACATGACCTTGAAAAAGGACAGTAGTTGGCGACCTTGTGGCGACTACCGATCCCTTAACGCCAGAACTGTCCCTGATCGGTACCCAGTCCGTCACATAAATGATTTCGCTCATAATCTCGCAGGATCTAAGGTTTTTAGCCTAATAGATCTCGTGAAAGCATATCATCAGATCCCGGTATTTGAAGAGGATATACCGAAGACAGCCATCGTTACCCCGTTTGGCCTCTTCGAATTTCCCTTCATGACCTTTGGCCTTCGAAACGCTGGTCAAACTTTCCAGAGGTTTATCGATGAGGTCACACGGGGTCTTGATTTCTGTTTTCCGTACGTGGATGACATTCTTATTTTCTCTGCGGATGAGGCTCTCCACTGCGAACATCTGCGTATCCTCTTCAAACGCCTTCAGGAGTATGGAGTTGTCATTAACTCATCGAAGTGTACTTTCGGCGTTCGGGAACTTACCTTCCTTGGTTTCCATGTCAGCCCAGAAGGTACAAGCCCTCCTCAGGATCGCGTTCAAGCTATTTTGGATTTTCCAGCTCCGAAAACCGTCCAGGGCGTGCGTCGTTTTCTCGGTATGTTAAACTACTACCGTCGATTTGTACCCCAGGCCGCGCAATTTCAAGCTCCATTGATTGATGCAGTAGTTGCCATAAATGGTAAAGGCAATAAACCATTCTCATGGTCGCCTGAACTACTGGAGCAATTTGAAGTTTGCAAACGGAGTTTGTCCAGGGCTACGCAATTGCAACATCCGGTTAATGACGCACCTCTTGGACTGTTTACAGATGCATCTTCTGTACATATTGGGTCCTGTCTTCAACAGCGAGTCGATGGTGAGTGGTTTCCTCTTGCTTTCTTTAGTAAGAAACTTACTAAAAAGCAGACAGAGTGGCCGACTTACTATCGAGAGTTGCTGGCGGTGTACGAAAGTGTACAGCATTTCCGCTATATTTTGGAGGTTCAGAGCGTCACTATTTATACGGATCATAAGCCATTGCTGTACGCTTTCGTACAGCGCAGGGAGAAACTGCCCCCTGCCCAATTAAATCAGCTGTCTTTTATCAGTCAATTTACAACTGATATTAGGTATATTAAAGGTGAGGACAATGTCGTGGCTGACGCCTTATCTCGAGTCGAAGCTATTGCTCTTGAACAGGACTATGAAGCCCTCGCGAAGTCGCAAGAGTCAGATAACGAACTATCAGACATGCGTCAGAGCTCCAGTCTCCAGTTGACAAGCGTCGTCGTTCCTGGTACAAACGTTTCCATTTTTTGTGATGTATCCACAGGCAAGCCACGTCCATATTTGACCCCTTCCTTTCGCAAAGCAGTTTTCGATAAGTTTCATAACTTAAGCCATCCTGGCGCACGTGCAACTGCTCGCCTTTTGACAGAGCGTTATGTCTGGCCTTCTGTCAATAAGGATTGTAAGCAGTGGGCACGCGCTTGCGAGGCTTGTCAACGAGCTAAGATCTCACGTCACAATTCTTCTCCGTTAGGTGATTTCAACCTTCCATCTGGTCGTTTCAGTCGCATACACATTGACATTATTGGTCCTTTACCTTTATGCAATGAGTATCGCTATTGTTTGACAGCTATTGACCGAGTAACTAGGTGGCCTGAGGTTTGGCCTATGCGCTCCATTACCGCAGAAGAAGTGGCAGACACCTTAACTAGAGAATGGGTTTCGAGATTTGGGGTACCATCAATCATCACGACAGACCAAGGTACTCAGTTTGAGTCTGATCTGTTTCGTCGACTGATGATTCACTTTGCCACTAAACGAATAAGGACCACATCTTATCACCCATGTGCTAATGGCATGATCGAGCGAGTACACCGCCAGCTTAAGGCTGCTCTCATGTGCCATCATGATTCTTGGGTGCGTTCACTTCCTTTCGTTCTTCTTGGCATGCGTACCGCGTTCAAAGAGGACATTAAATCCACAGCCGCGGAGATGCTCTATGGAGAACCTCTTCGTTTGCCAGGTGAGTTATTTATTTCATCAACCCCATCAGATGTAATTGATAACCCATCAGATTTTGTCGTACAACTACGTCGTAAGATGTCAGTTGTAAGACCTATTCCTGCATCTCGACATTCATCACCATCAACTTTTATTTTTCAAGATCTTTCTTCTGCATCACACGTTTTCTTAAGGGATGATACAGTTAGACGTCCTTTACAGCCACCTTATACGGGTCCTTATAAAGTTGTTAATCGTGCCAGCGATGGCAAAACTATGACTTTGGACATCAAGGGCAAAAGTGTTGTCGTCAGTATCGATCGTGTGAAACCAGCTTTTGTTGAACATACTGTCACCCATCCAGAGCAGATTGCAAAGCCTGCGTTTTCTGATCGTCCAGAGCAGACTGCAAAGCTTGCGCCTTCTGTTCGCTCAGGGCCAACTCCGGCCATCGCTACCGCGCCGTACACTACTCGGTCTGGTAGACGCGTCAAATTTAGATGTTTATAATTTCTACTAGGTTTTCCTTCTCCGTGGGGGGGTGGTGTGGCGTTCTTGTAATGCGACCGCCTTTGTTGTTTGTCTATGTTTGACAAACACAATGTTTTTCACTAAGTGACAGTTGTCAAATTAATTAGATGAGAATTTTATTCCGAGCTAGAGAGTATGGTTATTTTCTAAGCCTTGTAAATATTATTTCCGATTTATTTTTATTGTCCAGTTTGTATATATTGTAACCGTGTACATATTTAGAAGTACAGTCAGTTACTTTTATGAACCCTGCCTTTTACTACCACGGAACACATCCGCAACCACCAAGATTGCACCCGGCCATACAACTTCCCAAAGCTTGATGACGTCTGACGGACACAAATGGAAGAGGAAAAATACTGCGCCGATCGCAGATATACTGGGAACATGGCAGGGAGAAGAAGAAGAAGTATACTTTCTTTATTTGATTTTAATTTTAACATTATGAAAATGTTAGAAAAATTAGTACAAAGATTTTAGTGGTTAGAAAAAGAATTTTGAAAAATTATGATCTTGAGGCGGGAATCGAACCCGCGTCCGCTGCTATCCGGGCAAGTGCCTGACCGCTCGGCCACCCAAGATACATACATACACATACATAAATCACGCCCATATCCCCGAAGGGGTAGGCAGAGGTCAAAGTCAAAGTCAAAATTCATTTATTCATATCTGGTATGATTACAATACACTTATGAGGTGAATTCTCACCCGCGTTTCGCCAATTATATTAAATCCCATGTAATAGGTGGCGAGCCTATTGCCATTTATCGGGCACAAAAGTCGCAGTACATTGTCAGGACGGTAGTATAAGAGGAACGCTGCTGCCCATTCCTCATCACTGATTTATCCTTAGCCGCCTTGTACGACACCCACGAGAGATTTGGGATGGTGACAATTGTATTCTACTCTGCCGTCACCACACGGCTAACCCAAGATACTGTCGATACTGTAAGTATCTTGGGTGGCCGAGCGGTCAGGCACCTGCCCGGATCGATTCCCGCCTCAAGATCATAATTTTTCAAAATTCTTTTTCTAACCACTAAAATCTTTATACTTTCTTTGTAAAAAAAAACTTGTATGTAAAACTGGCGTGCCCGTGCTTCGGAAAGCACGTAAAAACGGTGGTCCCGGCTGCATCTGCAGTCGTTAATACCCACCAACCCGCACTGTGCCAGCGTGGAGGGTTATGGCCCAATCTCCCTATATTCTTCCATCCATAGGGAAGGCCGGTGCCCCTGCAGTGGGGACATTAAAGGGCTGGTGATGATGATGATGAAAACTGTGTGTTTTTTTGCTAATGACGCGTAGTTGCCACATCTATTGTGAATTTGTGTAGCGATTAAACCTATGCACGAAAAGAATCTATTAAGCGTAATTTTGTATGAGAAACTAATGATATTATTACTTTATTAAGTAACATCCTCTCCGTGAAGCCTCCTCGAATATGGCTCATTAAATACAAGAGGGGCTCAACTCGTAAAATACTCGAAGCCATTGTGTGATCTAAATTTGTGGTAATAAGACTGACTGTTCGACGAATGCAATTCTGAGTTCTCACTTTTGAATTTAAAAAGCGATAATGCTCTTGCAAAATGCCGAATCGATTTTCCTTGAATTAAAATAATATTTGTGCAGTTTGGGCCCCATTAAAATTCACTTGGCAATTGTAACTTGATTGACAACTGGGTGTTCGACTAGCATTAATTGGGTATGTTACAGTAACATATGCCTTTGTGAAGTGAACTTGGGGCTGTAGCGTCTTCGGTGGTCGTGATAAGTGCTATTTTGCAACTGCAGCCGCTTTTTATAAACAAGTACTCTTAACCGCCTCAGTGTAGTTGTTCAATCACCGGAATTAAGATCCAGAGTTCCCGGGTTCGATCCCCAGTTGGTACAAATTTGTACTTGGTTTGGTTGGTGGTAGAGGACTTCTTTCAAGTCCGCCTGGCTAGCTACCACCATCTTACCAAAATCTGTCGCCATGATAATAATGATAACAGCATTCACAATAATGCTGTTCCGACAATTTGTGATCGGATAGCCAGCCTCTCTGTGGTTGAGGGTCCAGGTGAAGCTCGTTCCTTCCCTGTGGATGAAAGAATATAGGGAGATTGGGACATAGACTGGTGAATTGCCTCACGGCGGATCCCAGACTCTCCCCGCTTGAAGGGCTAGGGGAACACCGGAGTGGTTTAGTGGGTATTCCCGACTCGAAAGAGTCGGGCGAGCCCCACACACGTCAGCCGCTTAGCTAGCGGCTGATATGGTGCCGAACGCAGTCCACTCCGTAAAAAAAAAAAGGGAGATTGGGACATAACCCACCACGTAACCCACGGGACAAATTAACTACTTAACTTGCCGTCCAATAATGGAAGAAATCAAGATATGTAGTAAAATTTTTGGTCACCCATCCAATGACCGGCCTTGGCCAATGTCGCTTGGTTTACGCTATCGCAGGCCAAGCGGGCTCTAACGCGTGAACAATTTTCGCCTTTGTCGAATCCCACGGTCCACGGCATCTTCAAAATTATCATTGCATTGCGCCCGCGCCGACTGTAATCTATCAAAATGATCATTAGCGACTATTGATAGTAATGATGATGATTCGGTTGTAACATATATTACTATTGCTTTGGATCGCGGTTGAGACCTACAATAACGAAAACCAAGCGTCGGTTGTCACGGTTGCACTGGGATGGGTGGCCGAAAATTTTGTGACAAGGAGTTCTTGTTACTTGTATGTTTATGGAAAACTATTTTAGACATTGTAACTGGAAGCATTGGTTACTTATTGCAGTGTAAAGATTTCTCTGTGATAAACACATCAACGCGTTAGCTAGTAGACATTATTATTAGTTAATTAAATAAATTAAAGAAAGTATTAATTAAATTAAAGGCTATGACGAAAATTGAGGTTTCTGTAATATCTCTGGTTTTATGATACATTTATTTTGTTTGACATTTTGTTGTTGAATTACGTCTATGCATTAGTTAACGACCATGCTTGGCTTAGAGCAAAAAAAAATAACCAAATTTTGGATAATAGTTATTTGTTGTACATGAGTGCAAAGTTGTTTTTTAACCGCGTGCTCAATTTTGATGACCGAGCTAGCGAAGGATTTTAAAATTGAATCACGAGCGTAGCGAGTGATTCAAAAATTAGAATCCTGAGCGATAGCGAGGGAATCAAAAGAGCACAAGGTGAAAAATCTTTGCACTCGAGTGCAACACGTAACTTTTCATCCCCCCCAACGAGGAAATTGCAAAATACACAAAAAAAAATACAATCACAACAGTTTCTGTTTTCACCCAGAAACTTCCACAACACCCTCCCATTAAGCGAAACACACTCTCAACACCCACCCAGAAACACCCACAACATTCACACCCGCAATACACACCCATCCACTCAGACACACCCAAAAAACACCCATTCACCCAGAAACACCCATTCACCCAGAAAAACCCACAAAACACCCATTCACCCAGAAACACCCATAAAACACCCATTTACCCAGAAACACCCAAAAAACACCCATTCACCCAGAAACCCACACAAAGCATCCATTCACCCAGAAACACCCATTCACTCAAAAACACCGACAAAACACCCATTCACCCAGAAACACCCACAAAACACCCATTCACCGAGAAACATCTACAAAACACCGATTAACCCAGAAACACCCAAAAAACACCCATTCACCCAGAAACACCTACAAAACACCCAATCACACCCAAAAAACACTCAATCACCCAGAAACACCCCCAATTCTCACCCATCCATTCAGACACACCCACAAAAACCCATTCACCCAGACACACCCACAAAACACTTATTCATCTAGACAAACCCTCAAAACACCCATTCACCCAGACACACCTCCAACAGCCACCCATCCACCCAGCCACACCCGCAACATTCATCCAGACACACCTGTAAGTACCTATTAAAAATTACTCCGAGACGGTCAATCAGCTTGAGGCAAGCACGTTGATTTTCTCTATGTTTTTGTTCCGTTGCTAGCGTAAACAAATCAAACAGACCTAAAAAGCTTTTAAATGCTTGTCTCAAGCATCAAGCAAGCGTTATAGACGATCAAAATGTTTAAAGCAAGATTGACGCCAAGCTGATTGACCGTCACGGAACTCCTAGGTTTTAACAAATTTATGACGTGAAAAGATTTTTTTTTAATTCTCCCTATATTTTAGGGAAGGCAAAGGGTCGAGCCCATACAGCCAAGTCTTTAGTGTATATTTTATCTGTAGTCTTATGAAATAATGAGTGGGTGAAAAGAATGAATGAAATTAATTTTACGTTAAAATATGGGTGCCACATATTTTAACGCATCTAGGGAGTGCTTGGCGCGAATTGAATGGTAACAGAGTTAATGATGGTGCTTGATGAAATGGATAAAACCACTTTTTATAGTGATCTTCACCACAACATCAAACACATCATGAGACTTATTTTCGATGATTCTGCATAATTGCACATCAACACGGATGCTTGTGCATCAAAATAACACCACTTTCACTGCACAAAATCCACTCTGTAACAATTTTTGAATTAGTGAAAATAAATCTGACTGACACCACGAAACGCGCCAAACACTCCTCGACGTGAAAAGAAAATGGCGCGCGCAAAGCAAATTACAAAAAAAGTACGCCAAGAAGGTTCCGAGTCTGAGTTTTTAACAAATTAAAATAGGTTGCATGACAATTTCGGCACCATGGAGGTAGAAATAAATATGTATAATGGATGTTTTGAATTCACAAACTCATTGCACACGATGTTCTAAATTCAAATTTACTTTAACCTCTAGAGGATAAAAACGGCTTTTGCACTCAGATATCGAAGAGCAAAAACGCCTTTTCCGAGATGGTGGGATGAAATAGTAGATTTTCCATCAAGTGCACAAAACGTATCATTTTTGTCCGAGACTTTTAGCAGCCCGAGCCGAAGGCGAGGGCTGATAGTAATGTCGAGGATAAAAATGGTTTTGTGGACGAGTTAGAAATTCTGCTTTTCACTTCGATTGCGAGGAAATAAAACAGTTGTTTATCATAACATTTCTTAAAATTCAAACTAAAATTAGTACAGTTTTGAATATTGAAGGAAATTGTTCTTCGCTTTGATACTAGGCTTGGGCTGCAGACCTATACAGCCAAGAATTAAATTAATTTAGAAATAATAGTTTTCTTAATTAATTTACTAACCTACCGTACCTGCTTGAATTAAAATTTTAATATCTTTTATGCCTTAAAAACACATTAGGCAAATAAATTTAAGTAAATAATAAAATAACAAATTCTATCTCTGAATTTCTTATTGTGTTTGGCTGCATAGCTCATTTTCTTTGCCTTAATTTAGACACATTTATGAGTAGATACGTTAATGCTCTAGAGCACAAAATTCGATTTTGTGCAGCCTATATCCTGCACAAATAAGCACTTTCAGAGCATGAGAAGTGAAAAGTATTTTGTTATATTAAATCTGCCATGTGGTGCCGTGTGGTGTGGTGATGACAGAGCAAAATATAATAGGCATGATGACTAATTTTTTAAAAAACTACACCATGTTTTTCTTACGTGTCTACTTTACCCAAAATAAATTATATTTTTGTAAAAACTTTCGATGTTGATCGAAAAAACATGTTTAGAATAGTGCAATTAAAAATTTCCGCCAAAACGCCAAAATAGCAATGGCTTCTGTGTGACGTCACTATACCGTAAATAGGCCAGTTTCTATATCAAGCTAGTGAATTTGATTGGCTAATAAAGTGTCAAAATGGAGATAACTGAATAATGAATTCACGCGGCGTTTTAGCAAATATGGCGGATTGCTAAGTTTTGTACTTTTATTTTTATTATAATAAATATCAATCACAAATATAATCTGATTACAAGTGACTATTAACGAATATACTTATCCTAAATTATTATTATAAATCATTATATCGGTGATTCTTTGTTAGTGTCATCTTCCCTTTAGTCACCACCCCCATCTCTCTCGTGGGTGTCTTACAAGACGACGGTAAACAGCAATGCGTAATGGACAGCAGCATTCCTCTTGCACCACCTAGCAATGTACTGTGATTTATGTGCCCGATAGATGGCAACAGGTTAGCTACCTATTACATGTGACCTAGCTTAATTGGCAAAAAGTGGGTGTTTAATTCACCTCTGCCTACCCCTTTGGGGATAACTAGGCGTGATTTATGTATGTATGTTTAATAATAAAATACTATATTCGTCCAATCAATGGCCTGTGCGAATGTAGCCCTAATCCCAGGAAACCTCTAATACATACATACATACATAAATCACGCCTATACCCCAGAAGGGGCAGGCAGAGGTAAACTAGCACCGACGTTTCGCCGATTATTTTAGGTCCCATGTAATAGGTGGCGAGCCTATTGCCATCTATCGGGCACAAAAGTCGCAGTACATTGCTATTGCTAGGGGGTTTATGAGGAACGCTGCTGCCCATTCCACATCATTGATTTATCCTTAGTCGCCTTGTACGACACCCACGGGAGAGATTTGGGGTGGTGACAATTGTATTCTACTCTGCCGTCACCACACGGCGTCTCTAAGTTTCTAAACCTCTAATAGTAATTGTTTAAACGATTTTTTAATAAAATATTTATTGCTTGGTTACGTCTCGTGCAAAGTAAATGCCTGTGCGCATCCAAGCGCCAAGTTTAAATACTAAATTAAATAACGATTTGTCTTAGCCAATATTGTATTATGTCAGAGGGTCATTATGTTAGATGATGTACTATCTGACACAAGATCCAATTGAATTGTTTCGATGTCAAGACGAGCCTAGTTTTTCAACAGATAGTAATCATATTATCATTCTAACAAAATCTCTTATTGACAAAGACGCGGAATCAACTCAGCAATTCAATCATTTTTTTACACAGCCCAACTTAAAAAACTATATACGATATCATCCATCACACCGGAAAGGTGCTAGTGATGAATGAATGTATAGAAAAGAGACGGAAAGGATCATGTTGAGAGACCGATGAACGGAGGGAGTGATTGGGATGACAGCATTCCAATCCATACCGCTCAAGGTTTTCGCCTTCCAACCCTCTTTGAGTATGCTGTTCGTGGTGGTTTGCCCTCCACCATTCGGGTGCCCCAAGGTGCTTATTGGTCTACACCGGACAATCTCCTTTAGTCGTCTTATATGACACCCCTGAGGTGAGTCGGGGCAGGCACATTCTACGTTGTCGCTCCCGAACATAGTCAACGCTATGGTCGGAAGCGACACTGCATGGGAGGCCGTTGCCGCTTTTTGCGAAGCAGTGATGGAGGCAAAGGAGGCCGAGGAGAGGCGCAGGGAGGACGACCCCGATGCGCATCCCCTCAGGCGAAAGAGGGCTGGACGACGTCGGCGCAATTACGCCGGCACAGTCATCCCGTAAGTGCCCCCTGGACATTGGGCGGGACCCCACATTTCCCAATGGCCAGGTTTGTGGCTCGGAGTTGACGCGGCGGCATACACGTTCTTCGGTATGCCGCCGCGATGGAGGGAGCCAATCGCGCGGGTAGGCCGCGACTGCATCTTGGCGCAAGGCTGAGTCCGGAAACGGACGAAGTGGAGTGGGGGATTCTGGGAGAAGGCGCTGCTGAAGCCCTCTCCCCCACTTTACCAAAGGCGAAGAACCGGGGAAATTTTTAGTGGGTAGTCCCGGCGCCTTTTACACGCCGGGGAGTCCTACACACCCCCACGGCCCAAGTCCCGGGGCCGTGGGATGTGCGTAAATAGTCATTTTTGACCCCGAAGAAAAAAAAAAAAAAAAAAAAAGGCACATTCTACGTTATTTACGCCCACTTCTTCTTCTTCTCCCTGCCCTTATCCTAATCAAAGTAGGGTCGGCATAACATGCACAACTTAATACGCCCAAATAATCATCATCACCAGTCCTTTAATGTCCCCACTGCTGGAGCTATAAAATAAATAAAATAAAAATAAAAATAAAGCCCACCACGCTGGCCCAATGCGGGTTGGGTTGGGTATTAACGACTGCCGATGAAGCCGGGACCACCAGCTTAACGTGCCTTCCGAAGCACGGAGGCACTCGAGATAATAAATTTTTGGTCACCCATCCAATGACCGACCTTAGCGAACGTTGCTTGGTTTGTGCAATCGCAGGCCGAGCTCCTCTACGCCCACACGGGTCGATAATTGAGGAGCCTCAGCCTTGTATCTGAAGCCAGGGGCATAGACATTAGAAGCGGTAAAAAAACAAAACAATTATTGCACGCCAAGAATGCAGAACGGATCTAATTGTTTATGGTATAATCGTTTAACGTTTATGTCATTTTTGTTTAACTTCGGCGCCCGATTTGGCCGAGTCTTGACCTCGGACAAACGCCTAGCACCAAAGGCTGTGTGCTAGAATTATTTGTCAAAAGTCGTCCGTCAGAGATGGGCGAACAAAATTTTATTACAAAGATGACTATGGATAGATACTGCCGGTTTTTATTTGAACATTCCATGTGTGGTGACAGCAACATCTCGCCCGTCGATGTCGTACAAAGGGTCTAAGGGTTAAGCCACCTATGTACTGCGATTTAAGTGGTATTTTAAAATAACTTAAATACAGTCATATCAATACATTTTCGCTGTAAGTTTGTAACTGTTTTTGGCTTTTTTTGGCTGGAGTTTACTTCGCAGACATCAACGAGAGCTAGATAATAGATGTGTGTCTATAAAGAAATAATCATTATAATCAAATCACATCATCGGAAAAAAATTTTTGGAATTCGTTCAGACCATCAAACTGAACAAATTTCACAATGGGAGCAACTCCAAATTCACGGCTGATATTTTTTTCGTGAATTTGGATATGCTCCCATGGTGAAATTTGTTTATGTCTCCTGGTATATGGAAGAATATAGGGGTATTGTGCCACAACCCACCACGCTGGTCCAGTGCGGAGTGGTGGGTATCAGTGGCGGAGCGTCCATATAACCCGATTCCCAACAGCCGTACCAAACGAGCGAGCATAAAAAAATCATTACCATAATTCAAGTACAATACCATTTTATAAGCAAATAAAAAAAATCCATCAATATAATCTTATCATAACAGTATTAAACGCGCGCGAAACAATATGCAACACAGGTACATACAATTCGCTCCCGCTCTCTAGATTCCTTCAACTAACTCGCTAAATATCGAGTTATGGACGCCTGCTATACAGCGCCTGCACGCACACAGACAAGCGTAGTCTTGTCAGGCGCACGCAACGCGAAATAGTACCTAAAGTTTGCCTACAAGCCGGCATCAAGCCGGCATTTCGGCAGCCTACGCGCTTATGCATCGATACACTACGACACACGCACACATTAGTAATAAACTCCCACGAAAACAAGTTCCGTCGAAAGTAAATATTTTAGATCTTATTGCAATAGACATAAAAGCGGAATTTCTTTTGTGAACTGCACTCAATATCGCGGTCGTGCGCTGCTCCTGCAAGCCGCTCCGGACCGGGTTGAATCGTCCTTCCCTTATCTGGCTGTATAAAACAAAGCACAGCACGCAAAAGTGGCAACGTAGTTCTCCGCTTCGTCACTAGATGGCGTTGAACATTTGTAGCCGTGTCCTAGCAGGCGGTGTTAAAAGTTAATGCTTAAACCATAAGAGGCTTCATATAGTTGCGGCTTGCCTAACTTGTTTTTTCACGCCACGCCACTGGTGGGTATTGACGACTCCATATACAGCCGGAACCAACGGCTTAACGTGCCTTTGGAAGCACGGATGAACTCGAGATAGTAAATTTTTGGTCACCCATCCAATGACCGGCATTAGCGATCATGCTTAGTTTACGCAATCGCAGGCCAAGCGCGCTATGCCACAGCGCTAGCGAGCTCCTCTTTATGTATGCACTAGTGGACGCCCGCGGCTTCACTCGCGTTAATGTCGGTTTTTATAACGCCTTCCTCGATAAATGGACTATCCAACATAATAGTTATTTGTTGTACGTGAGTGCAAAGTTGTTTTTTAACCGCGTGCTCAATTTTGATGACCGAGCTAGCGAAAGATTCTAAAATATTAGAATCCTGAGCGATAGCGAGGGAATCAAAAGAGCACAAGGTGAAAAATCTTTGCACTCGAGTGCAACACGTAACTTTTCATCCCCCCCAACGAGGAAATTGCAAAATACAAAAAAAAAAAAATACAATCACAACAGTTTCTGTTTTCACCCAGAAACTTCCACAACACCCTCCCATTAACCCAAACACACTCTCAACACCCACCCAGAAACACCCACAATGTTCACACCCATCCACCCCACCCAAAACCACAACCCAAACACCCATTCACCCAGAAACACCCACAAAACACCCATTCACCCAGAAAAACCCACAAAACACCCATTCACCCAGAAACACCCACAAAACACCCATTTACCCAGAAACACCCAAAAAACACCCATTCACCCAGAAACACACACAAAACACTCATTCACCCAGAAACACCCACAAAACACCCATTCATCCAGAAACACCCACAAAACACCCATTCACCCAGAAACACCCACAAAACACCGATTAACCGAGAAACACCCACAAAACACCGATTAACCGAGAAACACCCACAAAACACCCATTCACCCAGAAACACCTACAAAACACCCAATCACACCCAAAATAAAACCCAATCACCCAGAAACACCCACAATACTCACCCATCCATTCAGACACACCCACAAAAACCCATTCACCCAGACACACCAACAAAACACCCATTCACCTAGACACACCCTCAAAACACCCATTCACCCAGACACACCTCCAACAGCCACCTACAAAAAACACCCATTCACCCAGAAACACACACAAAACACTCATTCACCCAGAAACACCCACAAAACACCCATTCATCCAGAAACACCCACAAAACACCCATTCACCCAGAAACACCCATTCACCCAGAAACACCCACAAAACACCGATTAACCGAGAAACACCCACAAAACACCGATTAACCGAGAAACACCCACAAAACACCCATTCACCCAGAAACACCTACAAAACTCCCAATCACACCCAAAAAACACTCAATCACCCAGAAACACCCACAAAACACCTAATCACACCCAAAATAAAACCCAATCACCCAGAAACACCCACAATACTCACCCATCCATTCAGACACACCCACAAAAACCCATTCACCCAGACACACCTCCAACAGCCATTCACCTAGACACACCCTCAAAACACCCATTCACCCAGACACACCTCCAACAGCCACCCATCCACCCAGTCACACCCGCAACATTCATCCAGACACACCTGTAAGTCCCTAATAAAAATTACCGTCCCTAATGGAGTTCCGAGACGGTCAATCAGCTTGAGTCAAGCACGTTGATTTTCTGTATGTTTTTGTTCCGTTACTAGCGTAAACAAATCAAACTGACCTAAAAAGCTTTTAAATGCTTGACTCAAGCATCCAGCAAGCGTTGTAGACGATCAAAATGTTTAAAGCAAGATTGACGCCAAGCTGATTGACCGTCACGGAACTCCTAGGTTTTAACAAATTTATGACGTGAAAAGAAAATGGCGCGCGCAAAGCAAATTACAAAAAAAGTACACCAAGAAGGTTCCGAGTCTGAGTTCTTAACAAATTAAAATAGGTTGCATGACAATTTCGGCACCATGGAGGTAGAAATAAATATGTATAATGATGTTTTGAATTCACAAACTCATTGCACACGATGTTCTAAATTCAAATTTACTTTAACCTCTAGAGGATAAAAACGGCTTTTGCACTCAGATATCGAAGAGCAAAAACGCTTTTTCCGAGATGGTGGGATGAAAAAATTATTTTTCAATTTTAGTCAGTAGTTAGATACTGAGATAAGCGCGTTTAACCATACAAACAAACTGTTCAGCTTTATAATATTAGTATAGATGTAAGGAATTAATTATATCACATCATAGTTTTCATTCATTTTCATGGCCAGTCTACATTGTTATAATAATGTAAACTGTTTTACTTAACCTCCGCCATTGCCCGATTAAGAGCTAATTGTCATAAGCCTCCGACAACTAGTGATGAATGAATGTATAGAAAAGAGACGGAACGGACCATTGTCGACAGACCGATGAACGGAGAGAGTGATTCGAGGAACAACATTCCAATCCATACTGCTCAAAGTTTTGGCTTCGGTTTCACAGCCGGCCGCCCGCCTGACACTACCCCTCTTTGGGTATGCTGTTGTTGGTGGTTTGCCCTCCACCGTTCGGGTGCCCCAAAGTGCTTATTGGTCTACACCGGGCAATCTCCCTTATTCGACTTTTACGACACCCATGGGATGAGTTGGGGCTGGACTATTCTACGTGATTTATTCGCTTTCCGGCCAGCACCGAAGACTAGGTAAGTATGTATGTAAATAATTAATTAAATCACATCATCGTTGGCCAGGATACATTGTTAAAGTAATGTAAATTGTTTCACCTAACCTCCGCCATTGCCACATTAAGAGCTAATTGTTATAAGCCTCCGACAATCTAGTTTGCGAGAGTGCTCAACAAAGTCACGTTGCGTCCGCAATCGAGACTGGCGCTCACACGGCCTGACCTCTGACAAGAGGGAGAGGTGCCCGCGAGCTGTGGTTCCGTAGGTAACATTATACACGTTTTGACGCCTGGGTTGGTCGAATAGATTATAACGTGGTGGCTTTAGAGAAACAAAGATCCCCAGTCAACTAAAAAAAAAAAGAAAAAATTATTACTATTATTATTAAGTAAATTATATAACTAGTATAATATATGTATAGAAAGAAGGTGTGGCAACACCATTTACTTTTGAGCAATTACTTTCTCATACAAAGTAGTAAAGCTAAGTTTTACTATTTAAAGATTAATATAGAATAATACGACAAATTTCTCCTAATATTCTTCCATCCATAGGAAAAACTTGTGTCCCTTTTGGGACACAGGATATGGACATGGAATAGGATACGGACATTATAGGACTCATTATGATGGTGGCCGTGTGGTGACGGCAGAGTAGAATACAATTGTCACCGCCCCAAATCTCTCCCGTGGGTGTCGTACAAGGCGACTAAGGATAAATTAGTGATGAGGAATGGGCAGCAGCGTTCCACTTATGCCACCTAGCAATAGTGCTGCGATTTTTGTGCCCGATAAATGGCAATAGGCTCACCACCTATTACATGGGACCGAACATGATTTGCGAAACGTGGGTGCTAGTTCACCTCTGCCTACCCCTTCGGGGATATAGGCGTGATTTATGTATGTATGTATTATGATGGGTAACAGTGCGGTTTGGTGGGTATTAGGTGGCGACTGCAAATGCAGCCGAGACTAACATCTTAACGTGCCTTCGTACGGAGGAACTCGATAGTGGGATGATAGTTTTAAGACAAGAGTTTTAATAGCAAACATAACTAATTACTCTATAAAAAATATTTCTCAATTTACCTTGTTTAGCTTTTATAATTCAGAGTGGCTAATGAAGCTTAACATTCTTGCTTAATTTGCTTTAAAGCGTATTTCAATTGTAAGATATTATTTGCAGTGCTAAATAATGAAAATAGCCAAGGAACCCTAAGTAATAAGCAGTGTAAAGTCAAGATAAATAATGCGTTAGATGCAATCTCCGCGGTGAGTTTCAATTCGATAAGATAATGACAGTGACGACAGTGAACTCATTCTCTGACACCAAAGATGAGTGGCAAAGGAAAAATGTTTAATGTTGTAAGACTGGCTGTCCACTGGGCGAGCGATAAATTTACTGCCGCACTCAGAGACGTCAACTAACTTTAATGAGTATTTAATGTCAAAAATTTTCATTCAAATCTAGACCATAGACCCGGCAAGAATAGCGACTAGTTTTGAATTGTAGTTTTGAACTACTCGCTATTCTTGCCGGGTCTATGGTCTAAATTTGAATGAAATTTTTTGACATTAAATACTCATGAAAGTTAATTGTCGTCTCTGAGTGGGGCAGTTACTATTTTGATTTTAATATAATGTTCAACATTATATATAAATGTTGAAAAAATTATTACAATGAATATGGTGGTTAGAAAAAGTTCGAAAATTTATAGTGAGGCACCTGCCCGGATTTCAATGGACGCAAGTCCGTTTCCCGCGTCAAGACTATAATTTTTCGAACTTTTCCTAACCACCATATTCATTGAAATAGTTTTTCTCCTAACACTAAGAAATTGATTTTGGTACCTGTGCATGTAAGATATGTTACTTTTATGGTGATCATTTGTAACTGGTCACAGGTTACATAGGTCATAGGTTAGTGATCTACGTATGAATATGTGTCAGTGCAAGGTATCTTGGATACCGGATTGTTTATTGTTTACTTTTCGATGTCAACTATAATATATGTAAGAATAAACTGCAAGCTCTAACCTGATAATATATTATTTCTACTCTACGTTGGTAACTGTTGCTGGCTTTCAACCCCAACAGTGCAATCTGAATCTAGTAGAAGCAAGTTTGTTTTTATTTCTAGTGTACCTAGCTGTATTTACAAATATCATTAGGTTAAATTAGTTAAATTTAATTAAATAGAATGCGACCTTATATCATTATGAACTGCAAACGAAGAGTTATTATGTTAATGTCTTTGAATAGTTTTTTAAATTAGCCGCATCTTTAATTGATAAGAAGGCTTTAAAAGGTTATTTACATGTTTTTTGTTAAATAAACATCCCCTGAATCTGCAGCTGACCCCATAGCAGTAAGCCATACGAAAATACACAATGAAAGTTACTGAAATATACGAGCCTAGCTATTTAAATATCAGTTAATAGCCTTATTTTAACGGCGTATACTGCTGATCCGAGTTTCTCGGATGAAATTAAAAAATGACGTTTCCGTTGCAATCTGGAAACTAATTTTATTCCTCAGAATACCGTAGAATTGACACATTCAATCCGTTCATTACTTATTGCAAGTTGTATTCAGAATACAAACTTGCCCAACATTTGGCAACGAGAATTTAATAATACATTTGATTCTCTTAGAACTGAGTAACAAGTTGAAAAATTGCTATATTTGTGTCATCACAATTATATTTACCTCTGTCTCATGTATCATCTGCAAACAATACCGAATCATATACAGGTTCTGTGTGAAAGAGAGGGTCTTAGCGGGTCATATAATATGGTAGTGGTCCTATTATTGATCCATGAGGCACACCCATGTACGTCAAGCTTCCACTAAATGTCAAACTTTCTGAATCGACTTTTTTGGTTGCTTTACTACCAACAAGTTAAGGTTGACAATCGATTGAAGAAATTATACATTTTGGGTAGTCTGGAGTGCCATTGACAGTACATCATTTAGGACTGTTGTTGATGTCATTTAGTCTTTTTGTCACATTATTTCTAAACGACGGCATCTCTTTTACGTCTTTAGTATAAAAATTTTTTTTTTCAAGCTTATGAATATTGTTTAAACGCGCAAATTATTCATTTCATTTAATTACTTACTGCCGCACTCAGAGACGTCAAATAACGTTAATGAGTACTTAACGTCAAAAAATGACAACTCAAAACTAGTCGGTATTCTTGCCGGGTCTATGGTCTAGATTTGAATGAAAATTTTTGACATTAAATACTCATTAAAGTTAATTGACGTCTCTGAGTGCGGCAGTTAGAGTAGAATTAAGTCAAGGAGAAGAATAACCCCTCTTTTTTCCATCTACTCCAAGCGTTTTATAGCGAAGTGTTAGTGTATATGAAACCTTAGGAGGCAGTTGACAAAGCGGTTGCGCTCCTGCTATTCTATAATTGACAATTGACATGTGTACAAGTGTGTTTCCAACTAGTCCCCTATCAGATGGTTGTAGTCCCCTATCAGATCTATGTAATAGAAAAAACATAATTCGTCATTGTTGACTAGGCGATTTGTCAATAAACTCTTAACATCATCCTAACGTAAGCTCCCCTCGTCTGTCACGCCACCTCATGGAGGTCGATCGCTCCTACATTGTATTAAAGCACAACTCACGCGATTTATTTTATCTATTACTGCTCTAACTTATGCAACGCGTAAAGAAAAGAACAAGGACGGCATATAATGACACATGACAACCAAACGGCGCCATTTTAACTGAATTGAATGAGTCACTAGTTGTTTGTACCTACTCCTACTGCCTTTGTGTTTTCATAGAACTGTCAAAAACTTCAAAAATTCATTTCAACATAGAATTAATAACATATTTCTAGTATAA
Organism: Cataclysta lemnata; assembly: GCA_963931975.1. Taxonomy (NCBI): domain Eukaryota; kingdom Metazoa; phylum Arthropoda; class Insecta; order Lepidoptera; family Crambidae; genus Cataclysta; species Cataclysta lemnata. Next base: position 8,078,260 of record OZ008364.1, read on the forward strand.
TTGTATTAATGTGTACATACACTAGATAGCTTGTTTCATAACGATTTCAGAAACACAACATTTATAAAATAGCTTTCATACAACATTTTAGAGATATTTTCATTTTAAAAAGACGCGCCATTTTTGCGGTGGTTTTTCGTTTTGTGGTGGGGGGGCCGCCAGGTGACGTAAGCGCGAAATTCAAAAATGGCGGCGTATCACTGGAGGGGATAAATCTAAATACAGAATCCAAAATTTTGGCCGAATCCAAAATTGGGTTGGTGTCAGGCAGGCGGCCGGCTGTAAAATCTAACCCAAAACTTTAAGCAGTATGGATTGTAATGCTGTCATTCCAATCACTCTCTCCGTTCATCGGTCTCTCGACATGGTCCGTTCCGTCTCTTTTCTATACATTCATTCATCACTAGCACCTTTACGGTGTGATGGATGACATGAATCAAAAGGGAGTGGATGGCTTGATGACGTCTGACCGATATGAATAGAAAGGGGAAACATACTGCGCCAACCCCAGATAGACTGGAAACAGGGCAGGGAGAAGAAGTTTACTTTGGGTCGCATGCTATGAACAGTCGTCTAATTTTCGCTAAACAACCATAATATATTAGTAGTGACTTAAAATGCTTGCAGGAGTAACGAGTTTGATAGACCTCTTGGAAAACGCCATAATAATGCCACATTGCGATAACCTACACCCACAGTGCTTAATTTAAGTGTGCAATGTTTTGACTGGCCATTGAGTCCCTTAAAACGTCCATCAAGTATTCTTTCCTCTACTTAGAGCTTAGCCAAGGTCACTCTTGAGCCAAACGAAGTTAATTGCTCTTCTGATCCAAGTTACACCATAGAACAACCTTAACCTTCTATGAGGAAAATTGATTTAATTCTGTAAGAATGCACGCACATTCACTTGCTGGAGATTGATACCTTGTAACTAGGGGAAAGAGTGACTTACGCGCTCGGCGTGCGATTGCGTAAACTAAGCTATGTTCGCTCTGGCCTCTTCTTAGATAGGTGCCCAATAAAATCGTAGTATCCGACGAAAGCACCCCTATGATCATAAGGGCTTTTTTCTTTTATTTCATTTCCGGTCTACATTTATTTCAGTCTATAATATTGTCGAAATAAGTTCTTTAAATTGTTCTTTAAGCAAGTTTAATAAAAAGCTACAATTTCGTTGCTGAAAAATTTTACGTAAAAGAAAATTCACTTTCGCCGATAAGGTCATTTCTAGAGCGGGGTAGATGCGCGAGCGCCATTCGGTCCACGGATTGCGATCGTAAGTTCATCTTGTATACGTATTACAGTTTTTTACCTTTTATATCTTGAATTATTATTAGGGGTTTAACTATCAAATTCGCGTTTTGTATAGAGAATTTAGTAAAAATTCATTTTTCCATACAAACATATTTGCGATTTTTTAAGGAACCCACCGGAATTAAGATCCAGAGGTCCCCCGGTTCGATCCCCAGGGGTGTACAAATTTATTTTTTTCAAGCGGGATGAGTTGTCTAAAGAAAAGTAATAAAAACATTCATGTTTTTTAAAAACATTCATTTGACGGCCGCCTTGGTCGAACGCTCAGATTGCTGGGTATTGGCCAAGAGGTCCCGGGTTCGAATCCTGGTAGGGGCAAACTTTGTGATGACCACAAATGTTTGTTCTCGAGTCATGGTTGTGTATATGTTTAAGTAGTATATTTTCAACATTTATATACATTATTATTATTAAAAATATGTCCGTCATCTAGTATCCATAACACAAGTGCTTATGCTACTTACTTTGGGCTAGATGATAGGTGTGAGTGTAAAAATATTTATTATTATTATTTATTATTATGTGGACAACTTATCCCGCGGGATAATTTGAGCCGGATCTGATGACCAAAGTCTCACAAATTTATACTCGGCTTGGTTGGTGGTAGAACAAGCTCGCTAGCGTAGTGGTAAAGCGCGCTTGGCCTGCGATTGCGTGAGCTAAGAAATGGTCGCTAAGACCGGTCATTGGATGGGTGACCAACAATTTATTATCTCGAGCTTCTCCGTGCTTCAGAATGCACGTTAAGCCGTTGGTCCCGATTGCATCTGCAGTGGTTAATATCCACCAACCCGCACTTGCCAGCGTGGTGGGTTATGGCCCAATCTCTCTAATATTCTTCCATCCATAGGGAAGGCCCGTGGCCCAGCAGTGTGGACATTAAAGGGCTGGTGATGTTGATAAGATCGCGAACCTATTATTCCCTTCTCTTAAGCTTTAAGCCAAATTGCAAACACTTACATAATTCTAAAATAGTAATAGTAATACTAAATACTTTACGTTTTCAGTGGCTTGTGAAAAAAATTGTAGTCAGAAAAGTCCGAAAATTATAGTCTTCATGCGGGAATTGAACCAGCGTTCTTCGCAGTGCGGGCAGATGCTTAAACTACTCGACCAACCAAGACGTTTAAACCACTCGGCCAACCAAGACGTAAACTCTCAGAATGCGGAGGACCCGGGTTCGATTCCCGCATCGAGACTATAATGTTTCGAACTTTCTAATTTCTTTGTGATAATTTTTCTAACATTTATAATAATGTTTAAATAAAAATCAAAACAATCATCTTGTGAAAAACAAGTAAAATGTTCTTCATGACAAAATGGCGGCTTAGGCGGTTTCCCGCCATTTTCCGTTGCCAAAACCTGTGACAAGGACATCACTAGCAGTGTTGCCATCCTCGCCCGAACTGATTTCGCGCGCTTAACCCGGAAGTGCCCCCCCTCACATCCTTACTTAACGCAGCTTAGAATTAAGTTCAAGTATATAAAGAGAGCGTCTTCACTCCGTCGCCAGTCTGCCCTAAACCGCGTGGTTAACTTAACGGTTACATTTAACTGAAGTAAGTGTTGTGTTTACGTGTGTGTGGACTATTTTATCTGTGGTTTTCGTCTGGATGAGATAATTTTCGTGCACCATTTTTAACCAAGCATTTTCGTAAGAGTTTTTAATATTAAAAAAAAACATTTTTCACCTAATAATAATATAAATAACAATCAATAAACTAATTAACTGGGAAATTATTGATCAGAAAATAGTGCAATTATTTTATACTTGATAAACATTGTTAATAAGTCACTATCATGAAAAAACTTTTTAAATCGAGGACATTTTATTGAAAGTAGAGCAAAAAATTTTTTTTTTTACTAAATATTATTGTAAATGCTAATATATAGCAATTATTTATGTGTTAAATATTAAAAGGAAAATAATGTATTCACGTATAATCACTGTCATTACTTTTAACTAAATACAAACTACTAGAGTAAGTTAGAAAAGGCATTTCTTGGTGCCATTATGCTTGTAAGTTTAAAAAGAAACAATGAATGGATTAATTAATTATATTCCAAAAAAGTCAATATAACGTATCGAAAAAATATTTTAAGTAAAAAACATTTGTTTATGATCTAACCCTACAGAGGAAAAGAAAAATTAAAAATTCTTCTGTGTGCCAAAATGCTAAATAAACTCATAATATTATTTTCTTAAATATTTCCTAAAAACAACTGTTCTCACACTCAAATTGAAATGCTTTTTAATGAAACACGCAATGCATGAATAGTTTCTCATGCTTTTCCATGACCAGAGCAATTTAGAATAACAGCCTCCCCTCACTTTGCGATTACAAAAAATAAATTCCATATTTTCATGCTTCAAAAAGAAACCTCATAGATTTCGAAAACTAACCTATCTTATTTAATTGTACTTATAACATTTTAATAACATTAAACCAAGAAACAAGTAATTACCCAAAAAAGCTCATATAAAGCTTCGAAAAAATATTGTTAAGGTTTAGGCAATCTAACCGGGGTCTTTAACCCAATGGGAGCGTTATACAAATGGATCGAAATTGTTGGATAAATAAGCCAAAAAAGTGAACTAACTACAGAATGCCTCCTTTTAAGTCATCGAGAGTATCTTGTGATCAGAACTTCCTAAGCATGAATTCAAAGCTCGTTTTTAGCTTAAAGTAGCATTAGTCTTAAAAAACTATCAATTTTCTTTTTTGAGATTTAAATGCACTTTAAAGAGCAGCGGTAAAATTGTAACCACCATAATATTAACCATAAAATAATAAACTTTTTATTCTGAATTTCTTCGTGACATAAGTATAAGTTTAGCACTTATAAGTTCTGTTTGTTACATTATGTATATCAAACTACTAATTTGCAATCGGAATTGTCGTGTGCTGCCCTTCTCCAATGGTGTCCAGCCATGAGTTTTAAGTCGTCATCTCACCTTCAATTTTATCCTTAGTTATATTATTTTAAAAAAATCAATCTTGCCCTACAAAGGGAAATAATATTGTGGCTTTTTCAAAAAGGGCCAAAATATGCTTTTGTATGAAATGAGATTGCAATGCCTGTTTATTGAAAAACTTCGTTAACTTATAAACTAAATTTCAAAAGTTATTTTGTAAAACCGGCCAAATTTTAATAATAAATCAATTTACAAAACATAAATCAAATGACAGTAAAATTGTATCCATAATAATATTAATAAGACACGTAAATGATAAATAATAACTGTCCGTGTGGTGACGGCAGAGTAGAATACAATTGTCACCACCCAAAATCTCTCCCGTGGGTGTCGTACAAGGCGACTAAGGATAAATCAGTGATGAGGAATGGGCAGCAGCGTTTCTCTTATACCACCTAGCTATATCGATAAATGGCAATAGGCTCGCCACCTATTACATGGGACCTAACATAATTGGCGAAACGTGGGTGCTAGTTCACCTCTGCCTACCCCTTCGGGGATATAGGCGTGATTTATGTATGTATGTATGTATGTATGTAAATGATAACAATCAATGTGGGTTCATTTTTCTAATGTTCATTACAGATAGTAGTGATTATTGATATTGACCAGACCACAGAATGACACACACATGAGAAATAAAACATCCAAAGGTTAAATAATAACAGAACAACCAAAATGTAAATAATTCGTAAAGGTTGGTTAATACAGTAACTTATTTATTTGACTAATTCACTCGATCGCGTAACCATGGGATACTCGAATTTAAAAAAAAGATTTGGCGGGTAAAAACTACATGTTGTGTTCCGAATAGCATTTTGTCGGCGTTTGTTAAAAATAAACAAAAACACACTCAGCAACCATGTGAAACAATTTTGTTTCATTCACATTATTAGCGGATATTGTTTTAGAGCGGCATTATCGCCTATTGTGTTGGCTGTACTTGGGTAAAAAGCCACTTACCTACCAGATAATAGGTATATTGATCAGTTTAACATAAGAATAGGTTTGGTTTGTTTTTATGCGGTTTTAAGACAGAGTGTGACAACATTTGATTAAGAACGACAATTTATTGAAAAACGGAGGCAGAAATTAAATGAGACCGACTCTCTTAATATGGTGATAAGAGATGGACAAGAGATAGGACGAACGTGAAATAGAAATGAGGTAATAGAAACAGGAATACATACTTTATAAACTTATCTGACAGGTAGGTCATTTACGCTGCCATCGTTATGTACATAATAATTATATAATATAAACATTGCAAATGTAAACAAACATAAACACTTAAACAACCTTTACTCGATTACAAATGATCGTGGTAATTACACAAACATTTGCTCTACCAGGATTCGCATCTGGGACCTTCAGGTCAATAAAATACAATATAATAAAAATAATAATTTAAAGTTGTCCATTAGAATAAACGACATTTAATTTTCTAGATTTATTGAGTGAGCGATTTCGGAAACTAGGAAACGGACTAACGGACTGTAATTCTCATTATTTTCTCGTTATTTAGTCGACTTGTACGACACCCACGGGAGAGTGGGGGTGGTGACAATTGTACTCTTCATTACCGTCACCACACGGCTTAAGACTAGATAAATGTTTATAGCCTATAGCCTTGTTCGGTAAATGGACTGTTCAACACAAAAATAATTTTTCAATTTGAGTCAGTAGTTCCTGAGATTAGCGCGTTTAACCAAACAAACAAACAAACTTTTCGGCTTTATAATATTAGTATAGATTGAATGGCAATAGTCTCGCCCCCTACTACATAGTACCTTACATAATTGGCGAAACGTGGGTGTTAATTCACCTCTGCACACCCCTTCAGAGATAAATACGTTGATGTTTGTGTGTATGTATTAAACTCATCCGGCCAACAGTAACGTTGACTATTGGCTTAGAGGTCCCGGGTTCGAATCCTAGATGGACAAATGTTTTTGTGACGAACACGGACATTTGCTATCCAGTAATGTTTGTTTATAATTATGTTTTCGTTTGTTGATATGTATTCGAAATATTTATACATATTTATTTAACCGGCTCTCGCTGTTTTTAGCTACCTTCCCTACAGTCGAAGTAACGTGTGTAATACATCTTATTACAACTAGTGGTTATAGTTGGAATAGGACTGTCTGCAGCCAGCAAGGACCTTGAGAAACCTTAGTCAAGCGTGTTGGGAAATCGTCCCACAAGAAGTAATTGTTCTAACTTTGCTGATGAGGTATTGTCTTGGGATATGTACACACAGGTTTCCCGTTTAGGCACATTCTAGATAATACATCCATTAATCATGCCTATTTGTCCCCTAAGGGGTATACAGAGGCGAATTCCCACCCACGTTTCACCAATAGGCGATCGGACAGTAATCAGAATAAAATCTAAAATGTACTTAGATAAAGAAATTATACATAATAATTACAGTTTTAAGATTATTTAAGGAATAATAATGCCACATTATTCATTTCAATATTTGTTAATTATCCAAATAATGCTTTGCTGATAAATATTGAAATAAAACATTTATTTTTGTTTAAAGTTCGAGTCTGCAACATATTTTATTTTCACTAATTTGACAACATCATTTTATATCTTTTTTATTATGTACAAAACTCCATAGAGTCACCAAAGAGGTCTAAACAGGTTGGATAAACCACCAGGAGGTTTAAATACAGAAATTAAATTAAATTATTTACAATATTTTCAATCTGTACTGAAATACTAATCACAGTGCGTGACGTCATTTGTGGGCAACCATGAATGAAACGTGTAGGTATACTACTTATTAGTTTTCTCAGTGGATACGACCACAAATGACTTCACGCGCTGTCAGATTTTTAACGTGGTGTTTTGGCGACATTATTAAACAAACAATAATATAACATTTTTTTGAGTAGGTACCTAAAGGGCTATAAAATAAATAAAATTTTATTTTTTAGTGGAATAAGATTAATTTTAAAAACTTTCTGAATATTTGTCCGATCCCCTATTCGATTTAAAGTGTGTGATATTCAGGATGAGGTATTTTGAATGCGACCTTTAGGTGTTATGTTTTCTTGATATTCTGTCATTCCAGGCCAAAAATATTGTACTTAGTTCGATATTTTTATCAATGTAACTACAAAATACACAATTGACCAAATAGAATATCTCAGAGAGAAAGAAGAATAAAAAAAACTTATGTAAGGACGCGCAATTAGAATTTTCAATTGAAATTAACTAAGATATCTCTGGAGCTATTCAATATCCAATCATAACTGATAAGTTCAAGACTGCTTCTGAAAAGCTTAAAGCCTTTTCAATAACCAGGAAACTAATCATATTCGATTATGTTATTTACGTTTTATATATATATAATATTAATTATTATTATGTGGTGAACAATTGAATGGCTTAGAAGAGGAAAAGGCCTTTAGCTTATCTGCCTGTAGTCGTCTCAATTTAAACCCGAGAATTTAAGGTTGATCAAGCACTGCTAAAAAGGTAGTTAGGTAGGAATATAGGACTCACCAAAGCCGCGATGTGGTTAGGCTTCGGGTGCACCCATTCACTTAGTATTTAACTCGAGTAGCTTGAAAACAATTGGAAGACGTCCAGTACTTCGATAAAAGTCCTTTCTCTTTTTGAAAACCACAAAAATCACAGAGCGGCGTGTGTCTCGTAATTCTCGCGGCGGCCATATTAAATTTTGCACAGCAGCGCGCTCTGGGTCGGCGCTTGCGGCAATCGGCGGGAAATTTGAATTTGACGTTGGGTAATAAGGGAAGGAAAGGGAAGCTAATTAGCAGTGATGTCGCAACATTTCCCCCCACTTGAAATACTTTAGGATTTCAAACAAAGTTACTGATTTTAATGTGTTCGGCATTTAAAATTCAAGATATATAAAAAGGTAATATGAATACATATGGTTAAGATAAATATACACTAATACATATTATTCTACACATATCGGATTACAGATAAACTACAGTTCAGATCTTACAAAGGCAACGGGCATATTTTCACCACTGGTCGTCGAAAGGTGTGACCATTAGCAGTTCGAACGGTAACTACTCTAACGACTTTGTCTACCCCCGGATGAACATTTTCAATTCGTGCTAACTTCCAATGTAGAGGAGGAAAGTTAGTATCTATAAGAACGACTAAATCACCCATTTTTACGTTTGGATGGGTGTGGTGCCACTTACTCCTCTGTTGGAGAGTGTGTAAGTAATCAAGATGCCATACGCGCCAGAATGATTGCGTTAGTTTTTGTACTAATTGCCAACGAGAACGGGGCGACAGAGATGAATCGTCAAAAGGCATTTCTGGTAAAGCTACAAGAGGGCCACCTGTTAGAAAATGTCCCGGAGTCAAAACATCTACCTCTTTAGGATCTGTTGAAAGTGCACAAAGGGGTCGCGAATTTAAAATCGCTTCGATCTTAGTTAACACGGTAAACATTTCCTCCACAGTTAATGTCTGCGACCCTATGACGCGTTTTAAATGGTATTTGGTGGATTTGATACCACTTTCAAAAATTCCTCCGAAATGGGGTGCTCCGGGAGGGTTAAATTCCCACGTTATACTTCTACTGGCCAAACAATCCATAAGGTCGGAACGATTACTTTTTAAGAACTGCAGTACTTCATTAAGTTGCCTGTTAGCCCCGACGAAATTGGTCCCACAATCGGAGATAATTTTTCTACAAGTACCTCGACGCGAAACGAACCGATCGAGGGCTGCCAGAAAAGCGTCGGAACTGAGTTCAGTGACTGCTTCAAGATGAATAGCTTTAGTGCTGAGGCAAATGAACAGACACATATAGGCTTTATAGGTTCGGGCATTACGACGCCTACTTTCCTTGACCACAAACGGGCCACCAAAATCGATGCCAGTAACATTAAAACATCTTCCAGGGTTAAGGCGATCAGGTGGTAGTATGCCCATAATAGGCTGACAAGGAATTGGCTTTGCCTTAAAACAAACAATACATTTAGACAGTTGCGAACGTATCAAAAGTCGGATACCTAAAATCCAAAATTGCCTTTGTATCAAAGATTGTAAAGTGCGTGGACCGCAATGAAAATATTTTAAATGAAGACTGTCTATGATTAATTTCGATAAATGTGAAAACTTCGGTAGTAAATAGGGATGCATAGAGGAAGTTGCAATATTAGCATTACGTATGCGTCCCCCCACTCGCAAAATACCGGCTTCATCAAGAAATGGTGACAGTTTTTGTAATGATTTTACACAATTAGAATTTTTAGATATTTGGCTTATTTCTGTGGCGAATGAAATCAATTGAACATTTTTGATAAGAATTTTCAAAGATTGATTTAATTCGTTACTAGTCAGATTAACGAATTTGCGATTTTCAAGTTTTGACCTCGCGTTATTTATAAAACGCAAACACCAAGCGAAGGTTCGCTGCAATTTAGAAAAGGAGGAAAACCTTTCTATGATTTTTTCAATAAGATCGTTATGTCGCAATCCTATTAAACTGGAAGTATGAGGGTCTTTCATTTCTGGGAGAGCTTCCTCTGGCACAGAAATCTGGCGAGTCGGCCAGTCCGCTGGGTTTTTAGAGAGCCAAGCGGGCCCCGACCACCAAAGTCTGTGAGAAGTAAGCTCTGCACAGGTAGTACCTCGGCTACAACAATCCGCGGGATTATCATGAGTTGACACATGATACCACAACTCGGGTTGTACTAAATCCGTGATTTGTACAACCCGATTTGCAACATACATTTTTAATAAATGTGGAGCGGTATTAATCCATGATAAGACTGTAGTACTATCAGTGAATGCCCTAACGGAATTTATTTTAATTTTAGGTTCTAGTAAATTGTACATATGGCGTATAACACGCGCTAGCAAAACAGCGGCACAAAGTTCTAATCTATTTACTGTGAGAGTCTTTAAAGGTGCAACTTTGGATTTACCTATTAATAAACTTGTATTAACAAGCTGTGGAGTAACTGCACATAGGTAAACACAGCACCCATACCCTCGAGAGGAACCGTCACAGAATCCTACTAAATGAATTTCAGTAGGATTTGGAGGCAATATTAATCGTGGTAGCTTGATCTCTTGGAGGTCAATCAGATTAGCAGCAATAAGATGCCATTGCTTTGCTAGGCTTGGTGGAACACGCTCGTCCCAGGATAACTGAAGGCGCCACATGTCTTGAAGCAATAGTTTGGCTGCGAAAATTATCGGTGCTATCCATCCGAGAGGGTCAAAGATTCTAGCCACGATTGAGAGTATCGATCTCTTTGTAAAGTCAATGTTAAAATTGTCGGAAAACGAATAGGAAAAGTAATCATTATTTGGATCCCACTTGATTCCTAATATTTTGAAACTACATTCGCCGCTTTCGTTATTAAATGTTTTAGGAGATTGACAGTGTTCTATTGGAATATCGGCAAGCATTTCAGGGAAGTTGCTGCTCCATTTTCGGAGTTCAAATTGACCCAATTTAAGTATAGCTATTAAGTCGTTTTTTAATGTTATAGCTTCTTGTAAAGATGAGCAACCGCTGGTGATGTCATCCATAAAAGTTTCCTCGCTCAGAACTTGAGCAGCACGAGGGTAATCATGGCCATGATCTTCAGCCAGCTGGCGTAGAGTTCGAATGGCTAAATAGGGAGAGCTGGCAACTCCATATGTGACGGTGTTGAGCTCGTATTCAATTAGAGGCTGATTGGGTTCCTCGCGCCATAGAATATGTTGATACCGCCTATCTTGCGGTCTAATTAGTATCTGCCGGTACATTTTACAAATGTCGGCGCTGATTACAATTAAGTGTAAACGAAATTTCGTAATTAAATCTATAATATCGATTTGAAGTTTGGGACCTACGTGTACGGTATCATTCAACGAATGCCCACTAGTGGTGGAGCCACTACCATTAAAAACGACTCTGACTGGGGTGGTCGAGCTACTTGGGCGAACGATCGCGTGATGCGGGATGACGTAAGTATGATTAGTAACCGAAGTAGCTACTGGCTGCATGTGACCGAGCTCGTCATACTGTTTCATAAACTTAACGTATTCTGTTTTCAGATTAGATTCGCGAGCAAGGCGCTTCTCTAAACTGAGAAAGCAATTTAAAGCATAACGGTAAGAATCTCCCAATGAAGGAGCATCCTCTTTCACCATCAGCGGGACTACGTAACGACCGTCAGGAGTACGGTAAGTATCTCTTTGATACTTTTGTTCACAGATATCCTCCTCTGGAATAGTAATACGAGCTTTAGGTGGTTCCTCGCTTTCCCAAAACTGTTGAACTATTTCATCGAGCGCACAAGTGGACGCGATGAGAGAAGTAACCGACTGTGGAGGAGCTAGCACGTGAGTATTAGTTTTTAATTGACCAGTTATTACCCAGCCGAACACACTAAGGAGGGCGCAAGGTAATCCAGGTGCAGGTAGGTACCGCGGTCCCTGATAAATCTGATCGAAACATTCTACTCCTAGGAGTATGTCTATACTATCGGGTTTATCGTAATTTTCATCAGCTAAATTTAAATGATTAAAATATTTACGAATTGTTGACGGTAACGGTACAGAAGGCATCGCGGATGTAATTTTGGGTAAAATTACTAAGGGTAGATCAAATTGCGGTTTCTCACTATGTCGGGGAATAATAGAACAAAAAGTAACACCATGTATGTTATGAACAGAGTTTTGACCTAGGCCAGTGACAGACATGCGACAACGTTGTATGGGTAAAGCCAAGCGTCGAGCACAGGAACTAGTAATAAAAGAGTCCATAGAACAGCTGTCTATCAAGACGCGCGCGGGCTGCCATGAGCCATGTACGTCACGAACGCGTACCACCGCAGAACCTAATATTTTTGTTGACTGCGACTCGGTAGGGTATTGAATAGCACTAGTTAGTGTAGCAGAGCACTGTTGTTCTACTGAATCGTCTGGCGCATGCACAGCTGGGATAGATACGCTCGGTTTAGCCTCATCGAAATGCAACAGTGTGTTATGTTTTAAACCACAGATAAAACATCCAGATTTTGACTTGCAATCTTTTTTTACGTGACCAGATCTCAAACAATTGGTGCATAGTTTTAAGTCGTCCGCAAGTTGACGGCGACTAGGTATGTCCATAGACTGTAACTTAAAACATTTATAAATAGAGTGTGGATTATTGCAGCAAGGGCAACGAGGAATTGGTTTATCGGAGGAAGTAGACGCAGTAGAAGTAACTAGCGAAGATTTTGGGCGTGGACTGTACTTATTATTATTAGACTTATGTGTAAAAACAGGATTCTGGGGCATTGTAGATGTCGTTTGAGACACTTCTAAAATTTTAATATAATTTTGTATGAAACTTAGTAAATCGTCAAACGTAGGTATTTCACGAGTATTTTGTAACTCAAAACGTTTCCGAGTATCACTATCTAAGGTGCGAGAAGCTAAATAAAATAATAGAAACTCAGTTTCGTCTTCAATTTTTAAAGCGCGGAGTGCATGTACCGACTCATACAATGTGTTAGTCAACTTATTTAGCCCTTCTAAGGAAGTTTTAGTCAACGGTGTGAGTTTACATAAGTTGTCTAAATAAGCGGTAGCTAGAACTCGCTTGTTATCGTATTTTTCCGTTAGCGCATTAAAAACGATTTCGTAGTTTGTCGCTGTTAACGGAACACCCTTTGCGATAGTCAAAGCAAACCCCGATAAACATGAAATTAAGTAATGAAATTTCTCAATATTTGAAAGCGATTGGTTCTCGTGAATTAACGGTAAATAGCTGTCTTTGAATGTTTGCCAGTTTTGTATGTTTCCGTCAAAACTTTGGATTTGTATTTTTGGTAGTCGAACTTGATTAGGAATTTTATGTGTATGCACTGTAGCTCCCGACTGATTTTCGAACGAGTCCGCCAATTCGATTACCGCAAAGTACAAATCATCAAAAGAGGAAACCATTTCATTATCTATTAGACAAGTCGGTTGTAAAGACAATTTTTTTAAATTTATTTCGTGAGTTATATCTAAAAAGTTTTGCCGAGTGGATTCAATATGTTTATAACGAGCACGAAATTTACTTAACTTTGATTGATCCTTTAACACTTCCAAAGACAGATCGTAAAGAATTTGCATTGAACGAAATTCATGTTCTCGTCTACTAATAAATGCCTTTAATTCCGCCTCCGATTTAGTTTTCTTTAGTTCTGCCGTATCGTTAGGCATGTTGATATACTTACTACAAAATTTTATCTAAATTAAAGTGACAAAATTTCACTTTACAAACTACTACTTACATAGATAGGTACCTACTACTTTCTTAGACACGCGTAGGACCTGCCAATAGCTTGACTTTGTGTTCTTTTAAATACGTGTAAGATGTAGATAAGTAGGTATAATTTTTATTTTTTTTTAAATATGTTTTATATTATGTAGGTAAGTATAAATTATTTATTGTATTATTAAAACCTGCATACGTACAAATTAATATTTGATAAACGTAAGCAATAAATACATATACCTAACTGTAGATATTATTACTTAATTAATCCGAGCACAAATCAATAACTTTGTAGGTAAATATCTGTAGTTGAGACGACTGCAAGCAGATAACCGAAGTAGCCAGGTAGAACACTATGCAGCATGAGGCGTATGTGTTACCGATAGGTAGGTAGGTACCTACCTACTTAGTTGAATCTCTTAGCTTGCAATTCTCTAATTTACTTTAAAATGTTCGGATAAAATAATTATTTAACTATATTAGTATTTGTTTATTTTATTATATTTAAGTTAAGAGAAATTCGAATTAAATACCGATAAATAAGTAGGTACCGATACTTAATCCGACTCGAATGGACCACTAATATGGTGAACAATTGAATGGCTTAGAAGAGGAAAAGGCCTTTAGCTTATCTGCCTGTAGTCGTCTCAATTTAAACCCGAGAATTTAAGGTTGATCAAGCACTGCTAAAAAGGTAGTTAGGTAGGAATATAGGACTCACCAAAGCCGCGATGTGGTTAGGCTTCGGGTGCACCCATTCACTTAGTATTTAACTCGAGTAGCTTGAAAACAATTGGAAGACGTCCAGTACTTCGATAAAAGTCCTTTCTCTTTTTGAAAACCACAAAAATCACAGAGCGGCGTGTGTCTCGTAATTCTCGCGGCGGCCATATTAAATTTTGCACAGCAGCGCGCTCTGGGTCGGCGCTTGCGGCAATCGGCGGGAAATTTGAATTTGACGTTGGGTAATAAGGGAAGGAAAGGGAAGCTAATTAGCAGTGATGTCGCAACATTATGAGATGAACTCTATTACACAGTTACCAATTAACTGTGTAATAGAGTTCATAAATATATGTGACAGCACACTTTATTGCTTTACTTGAGAAATTTAGCTCTCATCGCATTCCGCAATACCACCTCCTAAGCCTTAGGAGGATAACTTAGTTTATGTATGTACGTGTTAAGCAAATATATATGCACAGGAGTCTCCAAGCGAATATAACGTAGAATGTTCCAGCTGACTCAGCCATTTATTTATTTATTTCAACTTTATTGTACATACACAAAAGTTACAAATGGCGGACTTAATGCCATAAGGCATTCTCTACCAGTCAACCGGAAAGCTGGATACAGAAATATTAGTTGGCGGTGTTGAGAGTGAGTGCCATTCATATCGGTCAGATGTCATCAAGCCATTCACTCCCTTTTGATTCATATCATCCATCACACCGGAAAGGTGCTCGTGATAAATGAATGTATAGAAAAAATCCGGAAAGGGCCATGTCGAGAGACCGACGAACGGAGAGGCTTAGGTTCTACAGCCGACCGCCTGCCTAACACCAACCCTCTTTGGGTACGCTGTTGTTGGTGGTTATATAGCCCTCCACCATTCGGGTGCCCCTAAGTGCTTATTGGTCTACACCGGGCAATCTCCCTTAGTCGACTTTTACAACACCCCTGGTATGAGTTGGGGCTGGCACATTCTACGTTATTTTTTCGCTTCCAGGCCAGCGTGGCAGACACATGTATGTATATCCCCTGAAATCCCCCCTTGGTGCTCACCCGAAGACAACCAATCCAACGCTTCGGAAAGCTTCGTTTTGGCACAAATTCCAGACAAAGTTTATTGTGGTTCAAAAGTTCGAAAAAGTACGAAACAGTACGAAAAAGTTCGAAAAGGTTCGATAAAGTTCGAAAGGGTTTGAAAAGGCTCTTAAAAAGTTAGAATAATTATAGTTTTGATGCGGGAATCGAGTCCGCATCTTGTACAAATATTTTTACATCAGTGTAATTAATAATAAATAATTTTTCGAACATTTTTAAAATGTTAAAATTGAAATCAAAATAGTAAATCCCAGACAATTTGCTTCCAACATCGAGCAGCTCTCATAATATTTACGCCGAGTAATTAATGATCTATTGTTTCCTATTAACTCGTAAGTTTACGTGGGGATTTTTAGACAGGCCGCGACCTCCGTCGGTTCAACTTGACCCTTATTTTGTAAATGGTAACGTGAGTGATTTTGACTAATTTTGTTTTTTCTCACGTCCTTTTTCACTTACATATTGTACTCGTATAATTTTGTCACGCCTTTCTCCCACAGGGGTAGGCAGAGATCACTTAGTACAAAGAATAAGGCCCTGAGCATACGTGACGGACGGACTCTGGACGGGACGTGGGGCGTCTCTCGTACAAAAAGTCCCGTGTGACATATGTCACGGAGACACGGACGGAGCTTTTTGTACGAGGTAGGCCCCGTCCACGTCCCGTCCGGGATCCACACACACTTATATATATAATTATCACGCCTTTCTCCTACAGGGGTAGGCAGAGATCACTTAGTACAAAGAACTGGGTACAGGCATCTGCCCGGATTGCAGAGGACGCTGGTTCGATACCCGCTACAAGACTAAAATTTTTCGAACTTTTTCTAACAACAATATTGTTTGTACTAGTTTTTCTAATTATAATGTTGAAATTAAAATCAAAATATTAACATAAATCACTTGCTACGGTCCTTGCATACATCTTTCGCTTCATCCAATTTCATCATCACCAGCCCTTCAATGTTCCCGTTGATGGGGCACAGGCCTCCCCTATGGACGGAAGAATATTAAGGAGAATGGGCTGTAACTCACCACGCTGGCCCAGTGCGGGTTGGTGGGTATTATCGACTGCAGTTGCAGCTGGGACGGAACGGCTTAACGTTCTTTCCGAATGGAGGAACTCGAGATAATACATTTTGGTCACCCATCCAATGACGACCATATCGAGCATTGCTTAGTTTCAATCACTAGTTTACGCTATCAATCTAGTCTCCTCTAAGATGAATCTCTGATAAAATTGTGTATGATCTGTGATTTTTTTTTATATTTTATTACACAAACTTGTTAACAATTGTCTTCAGTTATAAACACAGTATGTAGTGGGTGGTGGGTTTAAAGGTCAAATTCCATTTAAGCTCCTGATGAACATAAATTACGCTATTAGTACTTTCTTAAGCCATACATTAATCAATCTCCTACTATATTAGTCTTCGCCAAACAAACCGAAATATAATTAGATTCAACTCATTCATGGCCAATTAAGACGTTATAATTAATCAATAATAGGTGTCGCTATTGTCATGTACCACTTACTATTAATTACCCAATCTAATTGGTGAAACGTGGGTGTTTGTTCACCTCTGCCTCTTTGGGGGTATAGGCGTGATTTATGTACAAATGTATGTACTTACTATTAATATTTTTGTACATATTATTACGTTTACTTTGAGGAGTTCGATGGCGCAGTGGCTTAATCCTCACGGCTCGCTAAGGCCGGTCGGTAGATGGGTGATCATAAATATTTTATTAACTCGAGCTCTTTCGTGCTTCGGAAGGCACAGTAAACCGTTGGTCCCTATGACCTATTCCCCTATATTCTTCCATGAACAGGGAAGGCCTGTGCCTCAGCAGTGGGAACATTTAAGGCCTAATACGTGACAGTGACATACGATATATCTGTGGACATACTGCTTAAAATGGGTATGTCAACAACATTTGTATTTCAACTCGACAACCTTTATAATCGGCTGCTTAAGATTTATAAGTGCGATTATAATGTAAACATGATATGCTATATAAATAACAAAATTCATTTCTAAGCTAACTTTACATTTTGCTTGCAGGGTGATAGGTGAAAATTTAAGTTAAAATATGTCCTCTAGGGGGTATGGAAACCGTGGTTTACATTAGTGTCCTCTTAGGCAGTATGGGTATACTGCTGAATCGGGTGATTCCGGTCATATTTGCACAGATGAAAACTTTTTGAAGTTTTGTAACCTAGCATTTATTGTTAAAATAACAACACTTTTGGGTAACTAAACTGTTAATTACATACATACATAAAACACGCCTATATCCCCGAAGGGGTAGGCAGAGGTAAACTAGCACCCACGTTTCGCCAATCATGTTAGGTCCCATGTAATAGGTGGTGAGCCTATTGCCATCTATCGGGCACAAAAGTCGCAGTACTATTGCTAGGTGGCATAAGTGGAACGCTGCTGCCCATTCCTCAACACTGATTTATCCTTAGTCGCCTTGTACGACACCCACGGGAGAGATTTGGGGTGGCGACAATTATATTCTACTCTGCCGTCACCACACGGCGGTCTAATTAAACTGTTAATTAGGATCTGGAATATAAAAATTTCCCGGAAGATCAAAGGCAACCTTTTGCCTTTGACACACACCTTTCCAATGTTAAACGTATTTCTTTGACTATTCATGACTATACTATAGTATGTAATGAAACCATATAAATTAATAAACCATATTTTCAGTTTTAATTCATTTTTTATTTCAACCAGTTTGCAGAGTAGGTTACAAATGGGAACATAGTTATTTTAAATTGCGCACATTAATAAACTTACAATAAATATTGTCGAATCAGATTCACTCGCAAAAATAATATTTACAAAGTGAATTAACAAGCGTTCCGCATAAATCAATATTTATTACCTGAGCATTCAATTAAAGTTGCTTTATGATGCCATTACACATGGTAAAACCTATATAAATTTAATTTAATCGCTGCTCTGTGACATGTTTGATGAATTTTAGATCTCTCGACGCAATACCTAAGAGCTAACTGATAAAATACTTGAAGTACAGCTTGAATCGTTCGGTCTTCCATGTTGGCCTGGGAGCGAATAAAATAACTTAGCATGTAGAATGTAGAATATGAAAGCCCCGACTCACCCTAGAGGTGTCGTAAATGTCGACTAAGGTCGACTTTTGAGTTGTCTCTGCTTAGCCCCATGGTTGACTAGTATAGAACGACGTGAGCTGTTAAGTCCGCCAAATGTACATTTATTTATGGACATTCAAGTTGAAATAAATAAAAACATAAAAATAAATAAGGGAGATAGCCTCGTGTAGACCAATAAGTACTTTGTAAGTTATGTCCTCATTCATACCCGAGGTCTAAGGATAGCCTAGGTCTTTAAAAAGACTTAGGTGCGTGTTAAATTTTTAATAATTAGAGTGCACAGCAGTCATTAAAATTTTAATGTATTTAAGATATATTTTATATTCATGCACCTTTAAACAAAGATGACGATTATTTTCACCACCCCTACACATGATCTTAATAATGCACTAAATATATTTTGACCGCCAGTTATTATAAGTTATTTATAGTTTTTTTTTTGTATTTCTTTGGAAAACATACAATTATTATTATTGCACTTCAAATAATATAAAATAGAAATGTTGTTTAAATTTTTTTTATTAATTTAGTGTAAAATCTGAGACGGAAACCACAACAGATTATGTTTGTTTGAACAATTGAATCCAAGTTTCTTGTAGCTCAAATTAACCATTCCTTTTTATTTTTAGATTCAACTGTCATCATGGCTCTACACAAAAAGGTAAGATAAGTTAATTTGTTCTTTAAATACAAAAGTAAGTCTTATTGCATACATTTAGATCACACAATGTTTTAAAGTACATATTTTTTAAGTTGCGTCAACTTGCGTCTTTCTTGTTTTATGCTGATAACTAGTTGATATAAAATAGTTATCATTAACCGTGGCGTGTAGTAACGGCAGAGCAGAATACAATTGTCACCACCCCAAGTTTCGCCGGTTTTTTTATTCATAGTTAACTCAACCAATTGTTAAAAACTGTTACTAATTGCTAAATATCAGTCTGATATGTAACCATTAGTAACAATTTTAGTAACTAATGTTACTAATGGATAAATGTCAGTCAGATATTGTTACTAATTCTTAAATATCAATGACATTTAAAGATAAGTAACAATTTTTAACAATTGGTTACAAGTTAACTATGCATCAAAAAACCGGCCCTAAATTTTATGCGAATTCCGTGCCCGATAGATGGCAATAGGCTCGCCACCTCAGCCCTTGACCTACACTAAAAATTATTTCTCGTATCTACCACCAATCATCCCGTCAACTTGACAAGAGCGTTGATCGGCAAAAACTTTCCCATTGTTCTAAGAGCTAGACAATCCATCAATATACCATTGAAATCTGAGAAAAAACTACGAAATATTCCGGTATGTTGATCTCGCCATTGAAGGCGGGTTTGATTCCGTACGAGAGCCTTTAATGTACTTCAAAACCGGATCCAGACAAGTGTAACGTAATCTCTGTAATAATTACGTCCATACCATACAGTTACTGTAACGCTCGGAGTACCATCCTATTATAGAATTCGTGTTACATTACACGTTAAATTACATACAAACATAAATCACGCCTATATCCCCGAAGGGCTAGGCAGAGGTGAACTAGCACCCACGTTTCGCCAACTATGTCAAGTCCCATGTAATAGATGGCGAGCCTATTGCCATTTATAGGGCACAAAAGTCGCAGTATATTGCTAGGTGGTATAAGAGGAACGCTGCTGCCCATTCCTCATCACTGATTTATCCTTGGTCGCCTTGTACGACACCCACGGGAGAGATTTGGGGAGGTGACAATTGTATTCTACTCTGCCGTCACCACACGGCATTACATTACACGTTACACTCGTCTGGATCCGAGTTTACTCATAATTCGTGCTAGTCATTAAAAAATAAGAACTTGTAATTTTATACTCCATTCATTATAGCAAGAGATATGACTCATATACTTACTATAAGTTGCACTCAAAAACAAGAAACATGACGTATTGTCAAATACATCAACAAATATAGATGAAAGCAAATACTATGAAATATTGGTGTTCTACATTTTTATTTTTGAATTTTATATTAAAAGTCACATCAAGATGCTTATATTTTGTCAGACAAAGACAAAAACCAAAACAGTTATCGATGTATATTGCCATATTTATGGAAATCCGCTCATGCATAGAGACATTATGGAAGATCTCGTTACAACATGCGCCTTGCTCCCACAAATAATGGAGATACGTTTTGAAAAACAATAAATCTCGCAGAAATATTGCAATGGTCCCTCGTATATCATAATAAAATTTGTCTCGGTATCAATAGTGATGCTCATATGGGCAAATGTGCTATCGATAATTCTAGCCATTCACATCGCCGTTTGTGCCTAAAATCATTGTCACCTGCACTGTTTTTAATACTTTCAATTTAATCAGTTTACTGCCAACTAAGTGTGCTAACTAAGTGTGTGTCAATTGCACATCAGACTTTTATACAAACTGTCATATATCGCCAACCGTTTGTCCACCCCAACTTAGGTACATAACGTGCTGTTTACCATACACAAATGTATATTTAAAACTTACTTACAATAATACATACATACATAAATCACGCCTATATCCCCGAAGGGGTAGGCAGAGGTCAATTGACACCCACTTTTCGCCAAAATATGTTCGGTCCCATGTAACAGGTGGCGAGCCGCAGGTGGATTGCTATATATCGGGCACATAAATCGCAGTAAAAATGTATATTGCTAGGTGGTATGAGAGAAATGCTGCTGCCCATTACTCATTCCTGTCTTTACCCTTAGTCGCCTTGTACGACACCCACGGGAGAGATGGGGGTGGTGACAATTTAACTTACAATAATAACGTTTGTAAAATGTTAATAATGACAATGTATCAGCTCAAATCAGAAAGTTTAAGCCTATTGCATAAGAAAACACTCATTATTAGATATGGACTGAATGAATTGCAGATCAATTATAACATTCTAACCTTCCACCATTCCAACCAATTAATTATAAATTATTACAATCAATTCTAAAATTCCACCCTAACTCCTTATGAAATAATAATGAAATAAAATTACTAGTACCTGGCAAAATTTAAACAAAACGCACTTGATTATAACGCCAAATAAAGGCGATTCCGTCTGCAAGTGTACTGAGTATTTTTAGGGCTTTAATCTTTTTTACATTGTATCGACAAAAGGAAGTCTAGGTGTCCCATCACTAGCAAATCACGGCAGCTGATTGCGGCTCCGCTGCCGTAACAGTAATTTCGTCTGTGCATCATGTAATATGATGACTTTGTTCCCATGCGAATCGTCCGAATATCATAAAACATGTTTCGTGTCATCATCATAAGAGCGAAAAATTTTCAAAAAATAATTCTAGGCGTAGAGTATCTAATACTGACTAATAGTCTCTTACTACAAAATAAGCAGTACTATACATACATACATAAACCACGCCTATATCCTCGAAGGGGTAGGTAGAGGTGAACTAGCACCCACGCTTCGCCAACCATGTCAAGTCCCATGTAATAGGTGGCGAGCCTATTGCCATTTATCGGGCACAAAAGTCGCAGTACATTGCTAGGTGGTATAAGAGGAACGCTGCTGCTCATTCCTCATCACTGATTTATCCTTAGTCGCCTTGTATGACACCCACGGGAGAGATTTGGGGTGGTGACAATTGTATTCTACTCTGCCATCACCACACGGCAAGCAGTACTATATCAGTCAATAAATATCAGGTTAACACTAACTACAATGCAAGGCTTCGCAGGTACAGTATTGTATTGAAAATTTATTGACAGGTAAATATTCCAAATCACTGCATTCCTCATTAGGTGAGCAGAATAATGCTGTTAGCATTATGATTATGGCGACAGGTTTTGATATGGCGGTGATAGATAATCAGGTGGACTTACCAACCAAACCGAGTACTATTTGTACTCCCCTGTGGGGGTCGAACCGGGAACCTCGGGATTTAATTCCGGTGGGCGAACTACTATACCACGGGGACGGTTAAAACCTCTATAAATAAATTAAGTTTAATCTCTCTCATATACAAACTAGCCATAGTATTTTGCGATTTACGTGCCCAATAGATGGCAATAGGCTCGTCACCTATGGGACTTAATCTAATTGACGAAACGTGAGTGTTAATTCACCTCTGCCTACCCCTTAGTTAGGTGTGGTCTATGTATGTTTTTTTTTTGTATGTATTTTTATTAGGCTATTTTTGTACACCCCTTTATAATGTAGGTACCTACACAGCTTGTCTATTTAAATAGACTGGCGCCTGTGGTCCTGGCCTTTACTGTCTTTGGGTTATGACTTTTACATTAAAAATAATGGCGTTAGGCGATTTATGCGTCATTACTGTTCAATCCAATGCGTATAATGCAGACTTGCTGCTATAAACATGGCGTTAAAATGCCGCCAATTTGTTTTAATCGACCCTAATCTGAGATACGCGCCTCGATACTTGAATGTATCGATAGCGGCCTCATTGGCACATCACTACACATGGTGTTTGATTTTCTTGCGAATATTCACACGCTTTTGTAAGGGATTGTGATTTTTAGTACATATATATAAATATACCTCAATCAATCACGCCTATGTCCCCAAAGGGGAGGACAGAGGTGAATTAACACAAACATTTCGCCAATTATCGTTTAAAATAAATCTCCCAAATAATGATTAATTTTTTTTTATTATTCAACAAAATAAGCATCCTGAATACGCCCCATGCTAACTTAGTCATATCAAAAATTCATAATTGTAACATTAATTTTCGAATTTGCCATACATTTTGCTTTACTAACCAAACAATTTGTACGAGGGAAGAAATAAAATGTTAAACAATTTCGTTTTTAATAACACCACAGTATTTTATATTACTTCTATACTAGCTGACCCAGCATACGTTGTTATGCCATATAAATTATCTCGAAGCCATGGTTACATCGAATGTTTAACAGGAAAGCAGTTTATATGGGAAAATGAAATTGTTGTTTTTACTATTTTCCTTTCCTGCCATACATAAATCACGCCTATATCCCCGAAGGGGTAGGCAGAGGTGAACTAGCACCCACGTTTCGCCAGTTATGTTAGGTCCTATGTAATAGGTGGCGAGCCTATTGCCATTTATCGGGCACAAAAGACGCAGTAGGTACATAGCTAAATGGTATAAGAGGAACGCTGCTGTCCATTCCTCATGACTGATTTATCCTTAGTCGCCTTGTACGACACCCACGGGAGAGATTTGGGTGGGTGACAATTGTATTCTACTCTGCCGTAACCACACGGCTGCCAAGCCCAAGACAATCATTTCAAAACCAAAACCAGCTAAATCGGCTCAACCGTTCTCTAAATTTAGTTAGACAAACGCACGGCATTTTATTTATTTAAGTATATAAGATAGATAGCATGGGTAGTATTTAGGGTGTGCGTTATTTCTGTTACATGTTGCATAAATGTCAAAAATAGTAGATTTTCCATCAAGTACACAAAACGAATCATTTTTGTCCGAGACTTGTAGTAGATAGTAATGTCGAGGATAAAAATGGTTTTGTGGACGAGTTAGAAACTCTGCTTTTCACTTCGATTGCGAGGAAATAAAACAGTAGTTTATTATAACATTTCTTAAATTTCAAACTAAAATTAATACAGTTTTGAATACTGAAGGAAATTGTTTTCCCCATTGATATTAGGCTTGGGCTGCAGGCCTATACAGCCAAGTATTAAATTAATTTTGAAAGAATAATTTTGTTAAATTATTTTAATAACCTACCGCACCTACTTAAATTAAAATGTTATATCTTTTATGTCTTAAAAAACACATTTGTCAAATAAATTTGAGTAAATATTATAAAATAACAAATTCTATCTCTGAATTTCTTATTGTATTTGGCTGCATGGCTCATTTTCTTTGCCTTAATATACCCGTATATACCGTAGACACATTTATGAGTAGAAACGTTAATGCTCTAGAGCACAAAATTCGATTTTGTGCAGCCTATATCCTGCACAAATGAGCACTTTCAGAGCATGAGAAGTGAAAAAAATATTACAAACACATTTTTAATTTTTACAATTACCATGCGTTCGGTTAAGCTTGGGTTTCATTTTAATTATTATTGAAAGGCCACTTAAACTCCCCGCAGTGCAAACCGCTAAAGCATTCTCAGCTTAGTGATGGTTGCCCCATATACCGAGAAGCATGGTCACGTTCCATTCGCCAAAAGGAGTGTCTCCTCACGAAGTGTTGCAGGGAAATGTCGCCCGGCATTACCCTCGCCAATTTGTCTAATCACTGCTTTTATAGTTCATTGTTCTGGAGCTTTGTCGTTTATAGTTTGTGGCAGTGAACGTGATAAATTTATATTTATTTGATATTGCGAAACTTGAGTGTTGATACGCGTCTGCCCACCCGTTTCGGGGTTAAGTAGGCGTGTTTTTGAAGTGTATGTTGTTGTAACATTGTCTTAATGGTTCAGATAGTTGTTTAAAAAGATTGCGATCTTCATTTGGAGAATTAAGTAAACAACATACTTCATTTTTAAATTGTATTTATGAGAAAAACAGCATGTAACTTAATAATTAATTCAAGTATTAAAATAATTAGATAGGTATATTTTTAAGGTTAATCAGTACTAATTTATTGAATACAAAAGTGCAATAGTTGTCATATCACTATCAGGATTTTTACACAAGTTGCTTTTTTTTCTTTTTTTTCTGTCTGTTAGGAAAGGCAACAGTAACACTAGCCCATATCTTTGTCACTTCAATCTTTCTTGCTTAAATAACATCAAAATGTCAGTGTTTCGCATTCCATTGCCTTCCTACCACGAAGATAACATTTTATGCCTTTTGTCTACGTTTACTGTATATCGACCGTCATGAGTGGCCTATTGGTCTATAAAATCACCTAACATTCTACCACAGTATTGACGATCGGATTCTAGTACTGCCTGTACTTATAGAAATCTATTGGCTTTATAATTTGTATATATTATATAGGTAGGTGGAAATGTAATTAGTGTTAATAATAAACTTGACGACTTGGCCGTAGGCTTGCACCAGGGATCGGCTTTAAGCCCGTATTTGTTCCTCCTGATTATGGATGCTCTGACATCGGACATACAGGAGGAGGCACCCTGGTGTATGCTGTTCGCCGACGACATTGCACTTGTCGGAGAAGAGGCAGGGAAAATGGCAGGAGAGATTGGAGAGCGTCGGGCTTAAGATCAGCCGGACCAAAACAGAACACATGTTCTGTGACTTTGGTGGCCCCTCCAGTTTCTCCCGAATTGCCTTAGGTGGGGTATTCCTACCAGTTTGCTCGGATTTCCGGTACCTTGGATCGCTCTTCCAAAGCGACGGTGATATTGACCGGGATATAAGGAATAGAGCGAACGTAGGATGGATGAAGTGGCGACAGGTCTCAGCAACAATATGTGTCCCACGGATGCCTCTTAGGCTTAAGGGGAAAATCTATAAGACGGTCATTAGACCTGTTGTCATGTATGGATCAGAGTGTTGGGCTATGAAGAAGACTGATGAAAGAAGAGTGCATGTAACAGAGATCCGTATGTTAAGGTGGATGTGTGGTGTGACACGGAGAGACAAGATAAGGAATGAGTATATAAGAGGAAGTTTAAAAGTAGCGCCAGTGACTAAGAGGCTGCGGAGTGATAGACTTGGATGGTTTGGTCATGTCATGCGAAGAGATGAAAGCTATGTTGGCAGAAGAATGTTAAGTATGAACGTGGAAGGACGTAGAAGGATAAGAAGACCAAAGAAAAGATAGATGGATTGTGTAAAGGAGGATATGATACCGAGAGAGGGTGGATGAGAAATTAGTGAAGGATAGAGAGGAGTGGAAGAAGAAAACATGTAGTGCCGACCCCGCCTGGAGGGAGAAGGGCAGGAAAAAGAAGAATAAACTTGACGACTTATATCATTGTAAAAATAACACCTGCATTTCACAAATAAAATATATATTCTATTCTATTGATGCTGAATCGAACCCGAAGCCTCCGCAATTTGTGCTGATGCCAATACTTGGCCAACCAGGATGCAGTATTTTTATAAATTTCTAAGTTAACTATGCGCGTGTAGCACTCAAGAATTGTCTTAATTAATTTCGAATGTTAATAGCTTCCTTTTATCGAGTCTGGGAATTTGTTGAAGATTTTGAAGGACATACCTAGTGTTAATTAATTAATATTTATAGTGACAGTAAACGTTATAATTCCAAGAAACAATCTACATGTTTATTTCAACAAAATAACTAAGCCATCATGCAAAAATCGACTTCAAACCTAATCGGACAAAACTCATTTCGGCTTGCCGCCAAGATTCTCTCATAAAAAACAATGCGAATGGGGTCAAAAACTCTTGCCGAAGAATAATTCATGTAGCAATAGATGCACTCGGGGCATGTGAAAAGTTCGTCACAATAATTATTTTGAATTAAAATGTTAGCGTTACAAAACACAGTTTGTCTAAAACACGCTAACAGTAAACAGATTTCGGTTGCGCGATAATTTTTTATGTAGTTAGATAGGCAGTATGGTCTTCCATACTGGCTTGGTAGCGAAAAAATAACGTATAAATGGCCAGTCCCGGCTCATCCCATAGGTGTCGTAAAAGACGACTAAGGGAGATTGCCCGGTGTAGACCAATAAGCACCTTGGGGCACCCGAATGGGCAAAGAGGGTTGGTGTCAGGCAGGCGGCCGGCTGTAAAACCTAAGCCAAAACCTTGAGCGGTATGGATTGGAATTTTGTCTTTTCTATACATTCATTAATTACTAGCAACTTTACGGTGTGATGGATAATAATATGAATCAAAAGGGAGTGAATGGCTTGATGACGTCTGACCTGATATGAATGGAAGAGGAAACATACTGCGTCAGCCCCAGATAGACTGGGAACAGGGCAGGGAGAAGAAGATAGTCGGTTCCGAATATGAAGTGTCAAGTGGTGTCGGCTGAGCGGAATTCAATTGTCACCATCCTAAATCTTTCTCGCGGGTGTCGTACGTAAGTATGTGTTACGTGTCCCATAGATGGGATGGAATTTTTTTGTTACTTTCGCAGAACAGTGTATTATGAAATAATTTACAACTAAGTATCAATTAAAAAATGATTAAAGTTTTAATTGAAGCCCATGTTGCGGCCTAACCATCAAATAGACGTTGAAAGTTCACTGACAAGGTGTAATTACAAACAACCATCGATGCTATCTTGGCAGTGGCACACAGTAAAGCAATTTGAACTCTTGCCTGCTAAAAATAAAGTTGTATCGTGTTTAACAGTACCTGGTTCATGATAATACGTGATAATACTTTGGTACTTTTGGTACGAATCTGGCAGAATTAATGAAATCTAATTCACCGCTGTCAAGTCTTCGAAACATCGGGATAAATAACAACAAAGCCAAACACCTAAATATACACACATAAGCAAACACGCAAGTCAAATCCCTTAGGGCACTTAAATAGCAGTAAATTTATTGATAAGTGGTTTATGAGGAACGCTGCTGGCTTAATCCTTAATTGCCCTAAACGACACCCGCGAAGAGATTGGGGGTGGTGGCAATTGTATTCTGTTCTGCTATTTATTTATTTGTTTTTAGGAAAGTTTACAGCTAATATCGACTGGGTAAACATTGACTAACGGCTGTATTTAGAGAATCAGAGAAATCACTTTGAATTAAAGGGTTCCTTAGGTGCTATTCGTCAATTCAAAACTAGTCGTTATTCTAACAAGGTCTATGATCTAGATTTAAATAAACTTTTTATGTATTAAGTACTCATCAATGTTAATTGACGCGTCTGAGTACGGCAGTTAGTAACGCTTCAAAGCTGATTACAATCCTCCACATTAACTTAACAAAAGTACGTACTAACGGCCCCGCAAAAGTAAAAATTAAAGTTTCTACTCTTGCTCTCTCAGATATCAACGTGGCTAGACAAATAAGTTAAGCACGCGAGCCATTTTCTATTTAGAGCAACCACTTTGTAAAAGAACTTCCTGCCTTTAAATCGTCTCGACTGTCGATCCAATGCCTCAGCTTCCGACAAGACGGATGGACAGGGCAGGCCCCTTATGTAACATAGAGTAACGTGATTTAATTAAGCTTGCCCTTTTAAAGTCGGGCTTTACTCACATACATAAGTCACGCCTATATCCCCGAACGAAGGAATAGGGGTAGGCAGACGTGAATTAACGTAATAGGTCAAAGTAATACGTAAAGTCGCAGTACATTGCTAGGTGGTATGTGAGGAATTCTGCTGCCCATTATTCATCGCTGTCTTTACCCTAAGTCGCCTTGTACGACACCCACGGATATGATGATGAGACGGGAGAATTTCACTTATTTTTGTATAGAAATGCTCGAGAGCCACTCAAAGCAAATACAATGACCTGTAAAGAGAAACCTTGTATCAATAATTCTAGACTCAATTTTAAATGCGATATAAGTCTTCTCTCCTCTCCGAGCGGGCTAGTCTGAGTGGACACTTAAGCATAGTCATGACTCAGTGACACGATGTTATACAATTCAGTGTCAGAAGTCAGAACACAATACCCCCTTTCGGGTCAACATATGGGGATGCCATTGTCATCAGAGTAGGAAAACCTCTTTGGTTGACATATGTTTGGTGTCAGGAAGCTTAATTTGGTGGTGGTATTCTAATGCGGTTACCAAATACAACTTGGTACGATCAGCAACGAAAGTTAAGAATGTCAATTATTATTTTGATTTTTATTTGAACATTTTATTATAAATGTTAGAAAAATTATTACAAAGAAAATTGTGGTCAGAAAAAGTTCGAAAAATTATAATTTTGATGCGGATTTTTTTTTCGGAAGACTACATACAATTCAGTCATTACTAAATTAAAGATTAACACATAAAAACACCAAAGCTCATTTGGAAATTGAATTTATTTTAAGATGAAGCCTCAAAAAATTGTCTTGATGCAGGATTTTTTAAAGTTTTTATCGCCTATTTTTGATTTGATTTTTGTTTGAACATAGATATAATAATTTGTTTTTAAACAATATTTTTTCTAACATAACGCTCTAACGTACGTAAAAATCTTTGATAAAGAACAATCACAAATTTACAACACAATGTGCCATGGGAACATCCAGTTAAGGCGTTAAAACGTATATTTTCTTGTCTAAGCGTAGTTTGATTATAACAATTGCATGATTTATGGTCACTTAGGCGGCCATTTTGAAACAATGCGACCCGCGAGCGCGGGAACGTTATTTTTATGTTAGCAGTATGCATATTACCAAGGATTCTATCCCAGAAATTGTGGATTATTTAATTATGTAATAGCAAGCCCTCCATAGTGCAGACAGATGTCATAAAATCGCACTCTTAATAAATAACAACGACCTAATTCGAAATTTTGCCAAAATGAGTTAGCGTAAAATTAAACCCAAAAAATGAAGCTCTACAACTTTACAAAGATTTTGGTGGTTAGAAAAAGAATTTCGAAAAATTATGATCTTGAGGCGGGTTCATAATTTTTCGAAATTCTTTTTCTAACCACCAAAATCTTTGTCCTAATTTTTCTAACATTTATATAATGTTAAAATTAAAATCGAATACTCTACAACTTTAGTAAGAAAAAAACCTGATTCTTCCTTACGTTACGGAATAAGGTTAAAAAATGATTAGTCTATGAATTTCTTCTCCATGTGCGCGCGAGGTAACTCAGTAAAAAATAGTTTTTCGTCGATTCCCAAAATTTTGCGATTTTGGTTTCGGTCGTTGTTATATAAAGGGTGCGAAATGTTGTATACCAAGATCTCTCGATAGACATTGAATGTCAATCGCCGATAAGAACTGTGAAGTGCCGATACGCGGCGCGAGTAATACATATATTTGCCTACAATTCTCTGTTTGAATACTTGTCTAGAGCGATAACAGTTTCACTCCGTTAACTTTACAAAATGAGAAAATTTTTAGTCTTTATAGATTTTGTACATCCTAATCTTAGCCGTGTGACAACATAAAAATACAACTGTCACCACCCCAAATCTCTCCCGCGGGTGTCGTACAAGGCGACTAAGGATAAATCAGTGATGAGGAATGGGCAGCAGCGTTCCTCTTATACCACCTAGCAATGTACTGCGACTTTTGTGCCCGATAAATGGCAATAGGCTCGACATCTATTACATGGGACTTGACATAGTTGGCGAAACGTGGGTGCTAGTTCACCTCTGCCTACCCCTTCGGGGATAAAGGCGTGATTTATGTATGTATGTAATCTTAGCCTGAAAGTTTTAATTAATTCAGTTTAGTTAAATTAAAAAAATATATAATGCTCGAGGAAGTTTTTATTTAAGTCAAAAACAAAGATATTTCGATGCTAATAACTTTTATTGTTAGCAATATTTCATAAAAATAAAAACCAATGAACCTAGTGTTATATTATATAAATTTACAACATATTCAATAATTATTAATATTGTACTATGTTTACGAGGTGAAAATGTTATCGCTTTTTGTGCTAAAATTTACTTATGTGTAGCTTCACAATCATCTTATCTCAACTAAAGCTTGAAGACTTTGCTATATCTAACTGCAGGCTTTAAAGGTCTTCCAACACAAACCTAAAAATGATTTTAAAAGTATGTATTAAATTGAACTATAAAAAGTTCTGTAGCTTAGTATTCTTATATTTTACAGGATGTCCTACTCTATACTAGTATACATTGTTATTAAGATTACATACATACATAAATCACGCCTATATCCCCGAAGGGGTAGGCAGAGGTGAACTAGCACCCACTATTCGCCAACCATGTCAAGTCCATGTAATAGGTGGCGAGCCTAGTGCCATTTATCGGGCGCAAAAGTCGCAGTACATTGCTGGGTGGTATAAGAGGAACGCTGCTGCTCATTCCTCGTCACTAATTTATCCTTAGTCGCCTTGTACGACACCCACGGGAGAGATTTGGGGTGGTGACAATTGTATTCTACTCTGCCGTCACCACGCGGCATACTAATGATTACAATGATTATGAAATGCTTTCAATAATTAAAGAGGACATAATTTAATTACGTGTTCTCGGTTTCAATTCGCAACTCGCAGATGACGGATAAAATTCATTATTCATTCAGATTGTAATCTGAACTAAATTCAGTCTGTCGGACACAATGATCGTTGTTGTACCGTAGGAAATGCATCTCCGTACGGACTCACTGCTAGCGGTGCCCGGGGGGTTATTTACTAATACGCGATCATTATTTGATTTTTATTTGCTATGAATGGTGTGTAGTGACGGCAGTGCAGAATACAATTGTCATGTCAGTGCAGAATACAATCTCTCCCGTGGGTGCCGTACAAGGCGACTAAGGGTTAAGACAACGATGAGTAATGGGCAGAAGCGTTCCTCTTATACCCGCTGGCAATATACAGCGATTTACTGGCCCGATGGATGGCAATCTAATGTTAGAGACCTGATAGTTCTGGTCAAACTTAATTTAGTCATGAGGGCCCCTCTGGCCCAAAAATTATCCTATTGCTGTGCCCTAGCAGGACGAGTATATCTAGGACATGTTTACCTTACCATATTGTAACACCTATGTACTCTGTACTGTGATAATGTGACAAATAAAGATTCTGATTCTGATAATGCACCTCTGTCTTACGCTTTAGGGAATTGGCGAAGGGTATATTATGTTTTAATTCACCTATGTCTACCCCTTTATAAATGAATAGGCATGATTGATGTATGTTTATATGTATAGACTAAGAACCTCTCGCACCGGAGCCCCACCTCAAATGCCCGGTGTAAGATCTTCAGCGGCCCGTGTGTACTGAGCCATTGTTTTCTTTTGACTTATCGTCTATTTTGTAATATTGCAACGCCTTATTGGGTCACCGCAACGCATACAACTCACAATAGGCATAAAACAATGACTGACTTTTAATTTCGCATCCGTTCTAACGTAATCTCTGAACTTTATCTGGGCGGCTCAATAGATAGATGTTTTGTTAGCAAATATTTGATTGCTCTTTGATGTAAAACTAGATATAAGTACATACATAAATAAATCGCGCCTATATCCCTGAAGGGGTAGGCAAAGAAAGAAAGAAAAAGACAGAAATAAAAGAACATTTATTGAGAGAATATAACAATAAAATATAAATAAAGTAAAAAATAAAATTGTCTCAAACCGTCCCAGCTCAGCGTATTGCCAGCCTTGCGACTGGCGCTGGTCTTCCGCTGAAACCGTGTACGGCTAATTTTCATATGAACGCGTCAAAGTTAAAATTTTTGTAAAATAAAGGGGAATGAACACCCACGTTTCGCCAATTATGTAATAGACCGATGAACAGAGAGTGCTGGGGTGACAACATTCCACATCTATATTGCTCAAGGGCTTGGCTTAGGTTTCACAGCCGGCCACCTGCCCGACACCAACCCTCTTTGGGTATGCTGTTGTTGGTGGTTTGCCCTCCACCATTCGGGTGCCCTTAGGTGCTTATTGGTATACACCAGGCAATTTCCCTTAGTCGACTTTTACGACACCCCTGGGATGACTTTAGATTTAGCTGGTATAACCCCTCGCTCCCACCTCTACAGTGTAAAACCAACAGTGTAGCCATTTTTTGTTATTTGGTTTGTTAAATCAAAGTACTTATTGCTTTTTGTAGCGTGGTCTTTAGGAATAATCGTTTACCATGGTACGGTCAGTTCGACTAGAAGTACACGCTTGAGTAGTCTCGAACTAAATCCGGTCTAGATGCAGAAACTTAGTATATTTGATCTGCCAAGAACGTATTTACCCAGTGACCGATCAAGTGCGGTGGAGAGGAGGCGGCCTTGCACTATCGGAGTGCATTGTTCGCTTGCGCCAACGCATTCCTCGTGTACGGACAGCAGAACAAGATTAAATTAAAAAATACTGTAATTTTCTTCTATTATTAGATACTTTCCAAGAACAACGTCCCCTAAATTAATAAATAAAAAACAATTCTTTCAACTCACACCTATCCAGCTAGCCCGCAGTAGCTTAAGCACTTGTCTTATGTAGATAAAGGCCAAATGTTAATTACACATAATAATTTAATACTACAAAAACAACCATATCGATGGAATTCATACATACATAAATCACGAAACCACGAGACTTAACCCCGAAGAATCCGCAGAAGTTAATTAACACCCTCATCCGCTAATTATGTTAGGTTCTATTTAATAAGGGACGACCCTATTGACATCCATCGAGCAGGTAATTCGAGTATAAGAAGAACGCAGCTGCCCTGTACTCATCTCAGTTTTTACATAATTAGGGGATGGTGACAATTGTAATATGCTCTGCCCTCGCCACATGGCACGTTAAATTATATGTTCAAATGGTGACAAATATATAGACCCCTTTGCTTTGTTGTGTCATTACTTGGTCTTAAAGTTTAATAATCTAAACTTTAGATTGATAAACGTTCAAGACCAAGTTGTTGTGTCTTATAAGTATTTAACAACATTATTAAAATATTTGTACAACAATATTTTGCCTTTTGTGCCGTGTGGTGACGGCAGAGTAGAATACAATTGTCACCACCCCAAATCTCTCCCGTGGGTGTCGTACAAGGCGACTAAGGATAAATCAGTGATGAGAAATGGGCAGCAGCGTTCCTCTTGTACCATTTAGCTATGTACCTACTGCGACTTTTGTGCCCGATAAATGGCAATAGGCTCGCCACCTATTACATGGGACCTAACATAACTGGCGAAACGTGGGTGCTAGTTCACCTCTGCCTACACCTTCGGGGATATAGGCGTGATTTATGTATGTATGTATTTTGGCTTTTACTTTAGCGAAGATTTAGAGTACTTTTGGTGATTAGTAGATTTATCAATAGATTGTATGAAATTTCTCCTTCTTCTTTTCTTTGCTAAAATCGAGTTTTCCGCTTAGACTTTTGCAGCTTAATGATTAACCAAGCTGACTCTTCATGCAATTACTCAGTATTGTGAAATTACAAGGTAGGTAAAATCATAATATCGATTGTCAAAATTAACCATTACACCTAACTGTTGAATTATCTGTAACACAAAACACTGTATAAAATTTATACGAGTGCTTCTTTCTCTGCTGACGGTACAATGTCAGCACAAAGCTCATTGTATGCTAAGATTGCTTGCCAAGTTCGCACAAGAGACACACGCGACCGAAACGCCGGGAAAAAGGAAGGACACACGGATAAAAATAATTTAATTAGCAAAAGCAATAACTTGAAATTTTATGATTATTAATATTAGCTGGTGAGAGGAGCTCGCTTCAGTCCTACAAATTCGTGCGCGACCTTCCAGCGGGGTGAGAGACGTTGGGGGGCTGTGTATTGTATGCTGTATTGCACGAGTTTTCCCTCCTCCCGCATCACCCGCCCCCGCTAACATCTAGAGCGCCGCGTCCCCGCCACCGTCTCTCACCCCGCAGGAAGGTCGCGCACGAGCTTGTCGGACTATAGCACAGTGGCATAGCGCGCTTGGCCTGCGTTTGCGTAAACTAAGCAATGTCGCTAAGGCCGGTCATAGGATGGGTGACGAAAAATTTATTATCTCGAGTTCGTCCGAGGCGAGCCAATTGTCAAATATTGGCAACTAAATCTCAGTATTTTGCTAGGTGGTACAATAGAAACGTAGTTGCTCATTACTTATTGCTGTCTCTTAACCCTTGGTCGCCTTGTAGACACCCGCGGGAGAGATGGGGGTGGTGACAGATGTATTCTGCTCTGCCGTCACCACACGTAACCAAATTGAAACTTCCGAATAACCGCTGATTTGTACACACATACATCCAATTACGCCATTACCCCCGAAGGGGTAGGCAGAGGTGAATTAACATCCACTTTTCGCCAAATAAGTTAGGTCCCATGTAATAGATGGCGATCTATTGCCATCTATCGGGCACAAAATAGCAGCATAATGCTCATGGTAAGAGATGGTAAGAGAAGAATGCTGCTGCCCATTACTCATAGTCACCGCTGATTTATCGTTAACTTAAATTTCTCATTAAGGTTTTATTTTATCGTTCCAGATGTTGCTATCCTGCGTAGTCGCGTGCATCGTTGCCATGGCAACGGCCCAGAGCAACGGATACCTTCCCCCCAGCAAGGGGTACAACTACGACGTGCCCTCAGTCCCATTCCCAACCAACAGCAACAGCATTAAGGTATGTATTCATCATCTTCACCCTGCTCATCCCATCTGCTTATCCCAACCTATTCGGGGTCGGTATAGGCACGTTCTCCACTATCTTCTGTCACTCGTCATCTTCTCATCCACACGTCCCGGCAAAAACATTTAGATATGTATTCATCATCTTCATCATCATCTTCTTCACCCTGCCCTTATCCCATACTATTTGGATTCGGCGATGTATGTTCTCTTTCTACAATCTTTTCTGTCACTCGTCATCTCCTCACTCACACGTCACGGGTAACAACATTAAGGTATGTACCTATTCATCGTCTGCATCATCTTTACCCTACCCTGCCTTTATCCCTTCTTATTTGGGGTCGGCGCAGTATATTTTCTTTCTCCAATCGTTTCTGTCACTCGTCATCTCCTCATCCACACGTCGCGGGCAACAACATTAACACCCCTTTTTCTGAAACGCATGTCAAATATTAAATTAGTTAACAGGCTGTCACAATTTTATTATCAATCTGTCACACAACTTTGGGTTTCTGAAGCAGCTACTCTAGCAGAAATCTGTCACATTTCAATCACTCTTTCATAGTTTGCTTTTAATTATTCCCCTGATACGGGAAGGCAAAGGTTTGTATTCATCATCTGCCCCAGCAGTGGGGATATTAAAGGGCTAGTGATGATGTATTCATCATCATTACCTTGCCCTTATCCCATCCTATTTGGGGTTCATCATCTTCATCCGCCTGATGGCGGGCTACGGGCATCGAGCGGTAGCTCATGGCCCGGGCATATTTGGGGTTGGCACAGGCCCTTTCTCCGGTCACTTCTGTCACTCACCCATCAACCTTATAGCACACCTCACACAATCCATCCATCTTTTTAGGGGTCTTCCTATACTTCCACACCCATCAACATTCATGTCCATAACTTTAAAGTCACATTCAAGGCGACCCGTCTCTTAACATATCCATATTCAGGTAAACGGCTGCCTTTCAACTTTTATATGTGTAATCAAATTATTTTCTAATTAACAACAACTTCATAATGTATGTAGTCACCTCTAAACCGAATGTAACAAGATTTAAAAGATGGTGACACCATTACTATAAAATACATAGTAATGCGTAAATATTAAACAGTAATTATTGTGTCAAAATATAGAGAACTGTTTCACTGCATGTTATTTCCAAATAAAGATTTATTATTATTAGTAGTATTTGTTCTTAATATAAGCCTTAATGTCTTCAACATAAAATTGCAAGTCGCTTGGAAATGCCAGGACATATAGGCTTTACTATTTATTGGTTGTTATTACATCATACTGTACATCACATATACATTATCGATAGGTACTCTTGATAGTTTTACTATAGATACAATAACACAGTTATCTTTATAGCAATTTCAGACTTCGTAATAAGCAAACATTAAATTTCATTTAAGTTATTAAGTAAGACGTTAGTGGATACTAATTATAGCGTAGTGGTCAACGAGCTTGACCTTCGATTCCGAAAGCTAAGCAATATCCCGAGTGGCTGGTCACGGGATGGGTGACCAAAAAGATGTTATCAATCAATCAGGATCTAGCCTGAAAGTTGGGTGATTCCGATGGTGTAGTAACAAGCACGCATCGCCTGCGATTGTGTAAACTTAGCAACGTTCGCTGTGCCTTATCATTGGATGGGTGACCATAAATCTCGTCGTTGAGTATTTCTGTTCTTCGAAGGATACGCTAAGCTGTTGGAGCTTCCATCTGCCATCCAACGGAGACCATTGGAGGTGCTCGAGATAAAGATAATATTATAATTTTTGGTTGGCCGCGTGGTGACGGCAGAGTAGAATACAATTGTCACCATCCCAAATCTCTCCCGTGGGTGTCGTACAAGGCGACTTAGGATAAATCAGTGATGAGGAATGGGCAGCAGCGTTCCTCTTATACCACCGTCCTGGCAATGTACTGCGACTTTTGTGCCCGATATATGGCAATAGGCTCGCCACCTATTACATGGGACTTGACATAATTGGCGAAACGCGGGTGCTAGTTCACCTCTGCCTACCCCTTCGGGGATATAGGCGTGATTTATGTATGTATGTATGTATAATTTTTGGTCACCCATCCAATGACAGGCCTTAGCGAACATAAGTTAGCAATCGCAGGCCGAGCGCGTTGAACGTACCGAGCTCCTCCTTTGTATATTTACCACAGCACAAACACTAAAAATGTGTTTTATATTTTAATACTATCCTGCCAAGCTTACGAAAAAAGCATTATCTACCGTTTTGCAACTTCTTAAAAACCCATTTTCTTAGTACAGGTATAAAAATTGATGTAAAAATTTGTATATTGAAATGGTCTGTTTCTATGGGAAAGTTAAAGAGCTTGTTTTCCTGATTTCAAATATGTAGGTATAGGTAGGACTCAATTTTGCTAAAATAGTCGGTACCTACATTATGCGTTCTTCGTTAGACTTTTGCATATTTGCCTCATAAATCCTATACCTATGGAACTACGAAACCTAAGAAATCCCCCTACCGTTATAAAAAAACGATGCTTATGCTAATTTTATTTCCAGCAACCGACCCCCGCGCCTTACCGCCCACCGCCACCAACGCCCGCCCCGTACAGGCCTCCAACGCCCGCCCCGTACAGGCCTACCATCACCCAGAGGCCCCCCCAGCCAACCCCCATTCCTCAGAGGCCCACCTACGTACCCCCTCCGCCAGTGCCCACTCCTCACCACGAGGTAAGTTTTCGGTTCAGCTCTGAAGATAATAAAATTTCTTCTTGTTCTTTGGTTAATAGCAAGGGTGATGACACTAAGAAAGAATCACTGAAATAATTATTTATAATAATAATTTAGTATGAAGAGATTCGATAAAAATCACTTGTTCTCAAATTATACTCAGGGCCTGTTTCACAATCGACAAGTGAGTTCGAAGTAGCTTACTTTGAAGGTCAATTGACATATATTTCATATTACAACTGTCAAATGACGAAGTAAGCTACTTCGAACTTACTTTTCGATTGTGAAACAGGCCCTTAGTCTTGTCTTTGGTACTTATTTACTTTATAAAAGTAAAAATACGAAACCTAGCCGCCATATTTGGTCAAGCGCCGCGTGACGTCACTATATTCTTGACCAATTTATTTGCCAATCAAAATCACTCTGTAATATAGAAACTGACTTAATTTTACGTTATAGTGACGTCACACAGACGCCGTTGCTGTTTTATCAGAAATTTTAATTAATTGCATCATTCAAGACATGTTTTTTCAAGTAAAATCTTATTTTTTTACAGTGTAGTTGTTGTTGTTGTGTAGTTGTGTAGTTTTTCAAAATAGTCATCATACCTATTGTGGCCGCTTACGATAAGCCAAAGAAGAAGGCATCCAATGACTATCATAATTCATTTAATATTAACAAAACGTTTAAGAGAATTGAAAACATTGCCAATACAAAAACAATGTTGAATATTATTTCGATAAATATTATAAGTACTTAATCAAATCACACATCGTCAACGTAATGGTCAGGATCGTAACCTGGTGACGGGGCCACATATTTGTTCTGTTTTACGCTTCCTGAAAACAATTTTATTTAATACACATGACAGATTACAATAATAATTACCACAAAGACAAATGCACATGAAATTAAACTGTTACAGTCTGAATTGCAATACAAAGGTTTATTAACTAGAGAAACCAAAATAAATATTCAAGTTAGATACTACAAACTGAGTTTAATCATCATTATCATTATCGCCAGGCTTTCTAGAAATGTCAATTGACAACTTCTAAATTTGACACTACGGGCGCCATGTTGGTTGCTCTATAATACGTCAGTTTCATACTTTTGTATTCTATTCTTTCGAATGAAGAAGAAGAAGAAGAAGAATTATGAAGACTTATATTGGCCACTCGTCTAGTGGGTCTGTACTTTAACCAAGTAACACCCGTATTAACAAACAACTCACAGCAAAACAACTCTGCAGTGTTGCTTCTTACTTATACAAGTAGTATGTCTCAATGCGTTTTTGTCACTCAAGTATTTTCTATGAATGAATAGGTTTTTTTGGACCCTGTGCGTTAACGCACCTCATAGTAATGTTTATGAATACGGGTGTAAGTAATTTTTCATCCCACCATCTCGGAAAAAGCGTTTTTGCTCTTCGATATCTGAGTGCAAAAGCCGTTTTTATCCTCTAGAGGTTAAAGTAAATTTGAATTTAGAACATCGAGTGCAATGAGTTTGTGAATTCAAAACATCATTATACATATTTATTTCTACCTCCATGGTGCCAAAATTGTCATGCAACCTATTTTAATTTGTTAAAAACTCAGACTCGGAACCTTCTTGGTGTACTTTTTTTGTAATTTGCTTTGCGCGCGCCATTTTCTTTCACGTCACAAATTTGTTAAAACCTAGGAGTTCCGTGACGGTCAATCAGCTTGGCGTCAATCTTGCTTTAAATATTTTGATCGTCTACAACGCTTGCTGGATGCTTGAGTCAAGCATTTAAAAGCTTTTTAGGTCTGTTTGATTTGTTTACGCTAGCAACGGATCAAAAACATACAGAAAACCAACGTGCTTGACTCAAGCTGATTGACCGTCTCGGAACTCCATTAGGGACGGTAATTTTTAATAGGGACTTACAGGTGTGTCTGGATGAATGTTGCGGGTGTGGCTGGGTGGATGGGTGGCTGTTGGAGGTGTGTCTGGGTGAATGGGTGTTTTGAGGGTGTGTCTAGGTGAATGGGTGTTTTGTTGGTGTGTCTGGATGAATGGGTTTTTGTGGGTGTGTCTGAATGGATGGGTGAGTATTTTGGGTGTTTCTGGGTGATTGGGTTTTTTTTGGGTGTGATTAGGTGTTTCTGGGTGATTGAGTGTTTTTTGGGTGTGATTGGGTGTTTTGTGGGTGTTTCTGGGTGAATGGGTGTTTTGTGGGTGTTTCTGGGTGAATGGGTGTTTTGTGGGTGTTTCTGGGTGAATGAGTGTTTTGTGGGTGTTTCTGGGTGAATGAGTGTTTTGTGTGTGTTTCTGGGTGAATGGGTGTTTTTTGGGTGTTTCTGGGTAAATGGGTGTTTTGTGGGTGTTTCTGGGTGAATGGGTGTTTTGTGGGGTTTTCTGGGTGAATGGGTGTTTTGTGGGTGTTTCTGGGTGAATGGGTGTTTTTTGGGTGTGTCTGAGTGGATGGGTGTGAATGTTGTGGGTGTTTCTGGGTGGGTGTTGAGAGTGTGTTTGGGTTAATGGGAGGGTGTTGTGGAAGTTTCTGGGTGAAAACAGAAACTGTTGTGATTGTATTTTTTTTTTGTATTTTGCAATTTCCTCGTTGGGGGGGATGAAAAGTTACGTGTTGCACTCGAGTGCAAAGATTTTTCACCTTGTGCTCTTTTGATTCCCTCGCTATCGCTCAGGATTCTAATTTTTGAATCACTCGCTACGCTCGTGATTCAATTTTAGAATCCTTCGCTAGCTCGGTCATCAAAATTGAGCACGCGGTTAAAAAACAACTTTGCACTCACGTACAACAAATAACTATTTATACTGACCATCAGAAATCTCATCCGCCTGGTCGTTATCTGCAAAGGTTAAATTTCTAGGAATGAAATTTTCAATAGGCAAAAAAAAATTTCATTTTTAATTATTATTTATTTAAATTTTATACATACCAGAGTAACTTTTATTATCTGAGCCAGTGCCGTCTATTTCATTGGCAATTTCATTTGTCTTTTCTGCGATAAAAAAAAATTACCAACAACAAACTCAAAAAATGTATTGCCATAAATTATAATTTTTTATAGGTAGGTGGTATACATTATAGATTAGGACACAGCAACGTCAAAATTTAAAAAAGTATAGCTGACTAAATGAGGGTTACAAAGAAAATATAGTCAGAGAAAGTTCGAAAAATTAAAAGTCTTCCTGCCGCACTCAGAAACGTCAATTAACTTTATTGAGTATTTAATGTCAAAAAATTTTATTCAAATCTAGACCATAGACCCGGCAAGAATAGCGACTAGTTTTGAATT
Organism: Cataclysta lemnata; assembly: GCA_963931975.1. Classification (NCBI taxonomy): domain Eukaryota; kingdom Metazoa; phylum Arthropoda; class Insecta; order Lepidoptera; family Crambidae; genus Cataclysta; species Cataclysta lemnata. The sequence continues at coordinate 8,119,959 of OZ008364.1, forward strand.
GTCATTTTTCACGTTAAGTACTCATTAACGTTATTTGACGTCTCTGAGTGCGGCAGTTCGTCTTCCTCTCCAATCCGGGCAGATGCCTATACCACTCGGCCAACAAAGACGTGATCTGGATTAAAATGTTTTAGGATCCGTTTGAGGAGCTCGCTAGCGCAGTGGCATAGTACGCTTGACCTGCGATTGCGTAAACTAAGCAATGGTCGCCAAGGCCGGTCATTCGATGAGTGACCAAAAATTTATCATCTCGAGTTCCTCCGTGCTTCGGAAGGCACGTTAAGCCGTTGCTCCCGGCTGCATCTGCAGTCGTTAATACCACCAGTACCACTAACCCGCGCTAGGCCAGCGTGGTAGGTTATGGCCCAATTTCCCTATATTCTTCCATCTAGTATAGGGAACGCTCGTGCCCCATCAGTGGGGACATTAAAGGGCTGGTGATGATGATGAATAAGGTTCTGTTTGAAAGATGCTCATTCACTAGTTAAGTAATAAATATTAGTAAATAGGGGAAAGTGGCCCAAAACGAGTATAAAATTAATTCGTAGTATAAAGTAGAAATTTAAATTTTAGCCCTCTATGGAGCTGACAATATCTCGATTGCTCCCGTTTCAGGCAGTAGATGTACCCGCCTTAGGCTGTCTTTCCCTAATTTATATTTTAATTTAACTAACCATACATAAAAACTGACCTTCGCTTGTGGCTGAGGAAAATAAATAATTGTAACATTATTATTAAAACAATAACTGTTCTCTCAGAAGTACAATTACATGTAATGTAATCATTCAACAATTTCAAATTATTCCTATCACTTTTTACTTACATGGAACAAACGAAGGGTCCACTGAAAACGTCAAAAACATACATTTTTATTACACTCGTATGTTATTTCACACACGTTATAAAAAAAATCTTGCTTTAATATTCTTTGTACAAAAAAAATCCTATCATGCTGGCCTGGGAGTGAAACAAAACCGTACAATGTGCAGTCCCAAATTACCCTAGCACGCTGATTGCATAACTCTTTATGCTATAATAATTCTTGATTGAAATCAACAAAAGTTGGGTTTACGATTACATACGACTTTATAGTTTCTGCTGCTAACAGAGTGCGGTTTGAGAGATTTGAGCGTCTATCAAATCGTATCGTACATGTAATTTTGTTTGATTTTTTTTCTAAAAAACCTTGCTTTCTTCTTCTTTTCTTTGAATACATAATTGCAAAAGCAACGAGATTTATAAGCAACATAGTACATTTCTAATCAGTCTCGTAAAAAATATCGACTAAGGAAGATTGGAGAACCCGATTGATGAATGGCAAACCACCAACAACAGCATATTCAAAGAGGGTTGGTGTCAGGCAGGCGGCCGGCTGTAAAACCTACCAAAACCAAAACCCTGAGCAGTACAGATTGGAATGTTGACATCCTTATCGCTCTCTGCGTCCATCGGTCTCTCGACATGATCCCGACCCCGGCATTAGCAGCGGACACGGGTTCGATTCCCGCCTCAAGATCATAATTTTTCGAAATTCTTTTTCTAACCACCAAAATCCTCGACCATCATCGTCATCCCAGCAATGGGGACATCAAAGGGGCATCCCTATAATGTCCTCATTGCTGGGGCACGGGCCTTGGGAATAACATGGCAGAACATAGGGAGTTGGGCCATAACCCACCACGCTGGCCCAGTGCGAGTTGGTGGCTAGTTGTCGTATTTACTTACATTTTATAGGACTTCCCGCTGTACATCTTGTTGTGAAGACTAATGTGGTCATGTTACCTGTTGCTTGGCTATTTTTAGGACTCAACACATTACTTTGCTTTGGACTATTTCTTGCTGGAAAATTGTAACGAATTAAAACAATATTTATTACTATTATAATATATAGGCGGGCAACTGGAATGCTACCTAAAATGGGTAAAATTTGATATCCATATAAAATTTTATGCACAAACAAAAAGACAGATGGGGATTTAAAGTTCCACATGTCCTCTCAAGGAAACAGACAATATTTAAAGCTGACGGGAATTAATATAGATTTTTAAGATGAATTTTATTCACGAGAAAACCCAAAACGGACATATATCTTCGTATGTTACATCTGAAATTATCTGTCTTATATTGGAGATTTTCTGAGCTGATTATAATTATTTACCAAATTAACAAATAACTCACCATTTAAGGTTTCAATGCGTAATAAAGATAATTTCCAATGGTTAATACCTAATGGCTATATATAAAACTATATAAAAATATTCCAATAGCTATAATAATATGCCTTTATTATGTACAGAAATAAATATGTAAGTACAAGTTACAACACATATTTATTTATATCGAAATATTTGTAAAACAATTTACTTACTCGACAACATTTCGCCATAGTCTTGAATAAAAAAAGAAAATCCATGAATATATTCGTTCGGTTGAAACTGCTACGTATATAAAACAACAAGAATGCATTATTTCTCGGCTCTACATAGAGCTGGCCGTGTGGTGACGGCAGAGTAGAATACAATTGTCACCACCCCAAATCTCTCCCGTGGGTGTCGTACAAGGCGACTAAGGATAAATCAGTGATGAGGAATGGGCAGCAGCGTTCCTCTTATACCATCTAGCTATGTACCTACTGCGACTTTTGTGCCCGATAAATGGCAATAGGCTCGCCACCTATTACATGGGACCTAGCATAATTGGCGAAGCGTGGGTGCTAGGTCACCTCTGCCTACCCCTTCGGGGATATAGGCGTAAATTATGTATGTATGTATGTGTCTACATAGAGCTGCTCACTCTTAGCATTCCCCGGATTCACCATAGTGTGGCAGAGGGGGAAGTAAGTGGGACTTGTGACCCAAGTGTAGGTTTAAGGGACCCCTTTACAACATGTCAACACTCACCTTCGCCAGCCGACTTCTCTCTCTACCCAGCCATATTTTCAAATAAATATTGAGACTTTCCGTTAATTTACACACATACATACATAAATCACGCCTATATCCCCGAAGGGGTAGGCAGAGGTGAAGTAGCACCTACGTTTCGCCAGTTATGATAGGTCCCATGTAATAGGTGGCGAGCCTTTTGCCGTTTATCGGGTACAAAAGTTGCAGTAGGTACATTGCTAGGTGGTATAAGAGGAACGCTGCTGCCCATTCCTCATCACTGATTTATCCTTAGTCGCCTTGTACGACACCCACGGGAGAGATTTGGGGAAGTGACAATTGTATTCTACTCTGCCGTCACCACACGGCCACGTTAATTTACGGGATGTGTATAATATTTAAAGCACACCACCAAAATCTTTGTACTAATTTTTCTAACGTTTATATATATAAGCAAACCCAAGCATAACCGAACGCACGGTATTTGTAAAAATATCTGCTTTGGAATGTTTGAAATTTATTTCTACATTGCGAGGGTACCCGTTGGCTTACAACGTGAAGTGTAAAGGTTAGAAGAATTTCGGCAAGTTATTTAGTGTCTTGGTTGGCCGAGAGGTCAGGCACCTGCCCGGATAGCAGCGGACGCGGGTTCGATTCCCGCATCAAGACCATAATTTTTCGAAATTCTTTTTCTAACCACCAAAATATTTATATTTAAAGCAAACAAATAACACTGATAAGGAATATTACACTATAAAATGTCTGTGAAAAAATAAGTAACCCCTGTGAGATGAACTGTATTTTTTTAATAATTATTATTATTACCTACCTATTATTATTTTAACAATAATTATTGAATTTCTACTTACCCATATCCCAGGCTTTCATTTTTTCTACAAAAAGTCCAATTCAAATTCTTTATTGCATGCCACATTGGTGTACATTTTTATTAGAATAAGAGTACAAAGATGGTATATAAAAAACAATGTAGCGCCCTATTAAGGCGTCGCAAATGCTGAGGGCTCTGCAGTAACACAGAATACTATGTAACGTGTGATAATTTTCCATCATATTATTAGTCAAATATTAAATTGTTACGGTCATAATTCTATTTCACAGTTTCTCTATTATATGAATGATTAATAAGTAATTATTATAAACCATGAAAGTATTAAATAACCGTTTGCCCGGTGTAGACCAATAAGCACCATGGGGCACCCGAATGGTGGAGGAAACCACCAACAACAGCATATACAGGTACCCAAGGAGGGTTGGTGTCAGTCAGGCGGCCGGCTGTAAAACCTAAGCCAAAACCTTGAGCAGTATGGATTGGGATGTTGTCATTCCAATCACTCTCTCGTTTCATCGGTCTCTCGACATGGTCCGTTCCGTCTATTTTCTATACATTCATTCATCACTAGCACCTTTACGGTCTTATGGATGTTATGAATCAAAAGGGAGGGGATGGCTTGATGACGTCTGACCGATATGAATGGAAGAGGAAACATACTGCCCAGGAACAGGGCAGGGAGAAGAAGATGGAATGAAACTCACTCATTCTGTCGTCAAAGGGTTTCGCTACCGCCGTAGCCGTTATGGCAATCTGAAATAGTAATAAAAACTTCCTCGAGCATATATTTTTTAATTTAACTAAACTGAATTAATTAATAACTTCCCCCGTATTTTCGTCGATAAAAAAAAAAACATGCAGACTTAGATTAGGATGTAATGAATCTATAAAGACCAACTTTTTGTTTATTTTGTACAATTTTAGGGGAGTGAAAATGTTATCGCTCGAGAAAAGTATTGTAAAAAAGGAAATTTAGGTAAATGTAGGCATTACTCCATAGATACAAATTTATACAAATAGATCCTACTTATTGACAGAAAGGAAAATCTAAATAATTATATATTTACCCATAAACTAAGGATAGCGTGCTGCCTATGTGGAGTTTTCATCGCAATATTTTCATAGAATTTCTTATCGATGGCGCTTGCCTACAGAAGTCTATTTATCTAAACATTTTATTATGTCGATAAATAAAACAATACCTATACGCTCAATGCTTTTGAAACGGCTTACCGGGCAGAAATCGAAGTATGTAGGAATGTGTAGGTATACCTAACTACCTAGATCTATGACTCAACAACAATATTATGATATTATGTTGGTTATTTCGCCTTATTTTCTCTATTAAATTGCTTAGTCTCTTATATGCTGGCATGTTGTCTTCCATGCTGGCCTGGGAGCGAAAAAAATTACGTAGAATGTGCCAGCCCCGACTTATCCCATGGGTGTCGTAAAAGTCGATTACGACACCCATGGGATAAGTAAGGAACACCCAAAGAGTGTTGGTCTAACGCAGGCTCTAAAGTTGTATGGAGTAGTATGGATTGGAATGTTGTCATTGCAATCTTTATCTCCGTTCAACGGTCTCTCGACATGGTCCGTTCCGTCTCCTTTCTAGTATACATTCATTCATCACTAGCACCTTTACGGTGTGACGGATGATTTGAATCAAAAGGGACTGGTTGGCTTGATGACGTCTGACCGATATGAATGGGGGAGGAAACATACTGTGCCGACCCCAGATAGACTGGGAACGGGGCAGGGAGAGAAAGATATTGGTTATTTCTCCCATGTGCCAACGTGTTGTGACGGCAGAGCACAATACAATTGTCCCACCCACATATCTCCCGCTGGTGATTTTGAACATTCTTATGAGGTCCAATAAAAAAGTCTTTGTTCTTTCTTATGAGTCTTATGTCCGTTCTTAAGAGGCATAACATAACTGGCGAAATGTGTCAGTTAATAAATCTGTGACTACCCTCGAACTTGATTTATGTATTTTTTTATGTTCTTCCACCACGACCATGAGCACCATGACCACCACGACCACCATGACCACCACGAGCCTAAGTTTTTGTTTAGTTTTTTTTTAATTCTCCCTATATTTTAGGGAAGGCAAAGGGTCTAGCCCATACAGCCATGTCTTTAGTGTATATTTTATCTGTAGTTTTATGAAATAATTAGTGGATGAATATGGGTGTCACAGATTTTAACGCATCTAGCGAGTGCTTGGCGCGAATTTAATGGTAACAGAGTTCATGATGGTGCCTGATTAGGTGGACAAAACCACTTTTTATAGTGGTTTTCACCAAAACAACAAACACATCACGAGACTTATTTTCAATGATTCTGCATAATTGCACATCAACACGGATGCTTGTGCATCAAAATAACACCACTTTCACTGCACAAAATCCACTCTGAAGCAATTTTTGAACTATCGAAAATAAATCCGACTGACACCACGAAACGCGCCAAATACACCTTAGTTTTTTTTTTACGCGATCTCAATCGCAGGCGCGCTATGCCACTGCGCCAGCGAGCTCCTCCCTCACACATGATTAATGTTTTATTTTCAGTTCTTTTTATGTTTTTTAATGTTCTTTCAGCACCACGACCACCATGAGCACCATGACCACCATGAGCATCACGAGCCGGGCATGCCCTTCGACTTCTCTTATGCCGTGAACGAGGACGGCAACGATTACAGGTAGGTAGAGTAGGTTGGAGGTTGATTGATCGTGCGCGGCATGTTTCGGTTTATGTGATTGGGGAGGTTTTTATGTTAGACAGAGGGATTTGGGTTAGCCACAATTGTATGGCAATAGGCTCGCCACTTATTACATGGGGCCTAACATAATTGGCGAAACGTAGGTGCTAGTTCACCTCTGCCTAACTCTTCGGGGATATAGGCGTGACTTATGTATTATATGTATGTATGTATTCTACTCTGCCGTCACCACACGGCCAAGTAGGTTGTAGAGAAACCAACCATTGTCAACGAGTTACGACATTGCAGGGTAAATTATGTAACAGATACAATCCCTCAACTCGCCAATCACATAAACCGAAACATCGGTTGGTGGTAGGTAGGACTTCGTTGAAGTCCGCCTGGCTAGCTACCACCATCTTATCAAAATCTGTCGCCATGATAATAATGTTAACAGCATTATTCCGACAATGTGTGATTAGATAGCCAGCCCCTTTGTGGTTGAGGGTTCCAGGTGAAGCTCGATTCCATCTTCAGCACCTATCGTCACTTACCATCAGGTGAGATGAAGGGCAAGAGCTTCCCTGTCTAACATTAAAAAAAATCTTTCAACCACAGGGGCTGGCTAACTTATCATAATTGTCGGAACACAATAATGCTGTTAACATTATTACTGTGGCAACAAACCGAACACAAATTTGTAGCCACCTGGGGATCAAACCCGGGACCTCTGGATCTTAATTCCGGTGGGCGAACCACTTAACTACGGAAGCGGTTATAATTGTACCTATTGTAATATGAATAAATGAATTTTGACTTTGACTTACAGCCACAACGCCATCTCCGACGGTGACGTCACCAGGGGCGAGTACCGCGTGGCGCTGCCCGACGGACGCACTCAGATCGTCAAGTACACCGCCGACTGGAGGAACGGGTTCAACGCGGAGGTTAGGCGTTTTTTTTTTACAAAGAAGATTTCGTGGTTGGGAAACGTTGGGAAAATTTGTACTTAGTAAAAATCTCGTGTCGCTGTGTTTGTTAAAAACTCATTAGCACCTCTGCCTACCCCTCAGGGATATGGGCGTGATTTGTGTATGTGCATGTATGTGTGAAATGTCGATCATATCACCTCTTCTACCCCTTCGGGTTAAATAGAGATTTATGTATCTACGTAGGTATTTTATTATTCACACTTTTATCTTTAACAGGTCACCTACCAGGGCCAGGCGACATACCCTGACCAGCAACCAGGCTACGCCAGGGCCGCGGCTACCAGCGGCGGACAGGCATACGTCCCCCCCAGCCAAGGGGGAGGCTACAAGTACTAAGAACCAGGCTAACATACAAGCAGAAGCAATGAAGGCCCATTTCAATCTGATAATGTCCTACCTAAGTACAGTCTACAACACGTCAGTCTATCACAAAATATAAATTGCTTTCTTCTTCTTCTTTTTGGTTGGTGGCGTCTTTTCAGTAATTATTTCGCCAGTCTCATTTTTTTCTTCTTAGTTCAGTGTTTTCACTTTGATTCTGGTTTAGCCACAATCGAATTTGTATTTAACTGTCAATAAGTAACGATTCAAAATCGATTGAAAAAATGACGGTTTTTGGTAGTCTGAGTGCCGTTGACTGTTCGCCTTACTCTTAAAAATACGCAAATCCCGACTTTTTATATAAAAAGATTAAAGAGGTGTGTTTAGGAGGCGACGTAAAAGTTTTCTACGTGAAATGGGCCTTTTGTACAATTCTATTATTAAAAATGTGATCAAATATAGTTTAAGAGATACGTACCTACCTAGTTTGTGCGACAGCAAAGCGTAATATAAAAATTATTTTAAATAAATAAAGAATATGACTATGATATCAAATAGTGCTTGCCAGTCAAGTGAAAATACACATCTATGTCCAACCAATAATACCTATAAGTAAAAAATTGCACGCATGTTTGCATAGCATAAGCAAGCGCTAATTTTTAACTTTTTACCTAAATGAATTTATGCGGTATATCTCTTTTCGTCAATAAAGTTTTGATAAAACTGATTGGGCAAAATTTTATTTTGCACTTGACTGTGGTTGTCTATTTGTAATAAGTAAAAGTATAAAGTAACAAGTCCATAAAACGATTGTAAATCGAATAGTAAATAAGTGTTTGCCTACAAAGACATTGCCCATAGACAATGCCCTAATTAGTAAAAAGTTTATTTAGATATCATTGTCTATGAAAATGAAAAAATGCGGGAATATCAAACAGCGAATTTAATTGCCTTAAATTTACGAGCATAGATAGGTAGTGCCTACCTATATTTTTAATTGTACATACTACTTACATCATATACACCGCGCCCTATAGTCAACATCGCTCGTGGTAAGAAAGCCTGACAAAATTATTTGATCTAAAACTAATTATGGTTCATAAAATTATGCTTTTGCTGTACTACCACGATTCCTGATATTCTCGTCAATTCGTCATTCGAATTTAGTTTACTCGATGTTACCAGAATTATGTTACCATGAACTTAGGATAAAATATTAGATATTAGCTATTTTAAAACTTTATAATTTGGTGAGTTACATTACCAAAAGTTTGGTTTTTAAATAAAAAAACTGATTAATAAAAAAAAATGCTTACCTACTGCGTCGAAACTTACTAAATTCATTCTGTCAAAAGATTTTTAGATTTTACTGATTTATACAAATCCCCTTCTACACTCGAAATACCTACTAACATTATTAATTTTACATCTTTATGTAAAATATTATTTTGTAATGTATTATATATTTTGTTCTAGTACTTAAACTTAATTAAAGCAGTAACACGTGATTTAATTAGAAAACTCTTGTAAGTACTGTAAAAAAACTCTTATCCCAATACTCAATCTAAGTATATAAAACTTGTACCTACCTAACAATATTTATTATTCTTGTGTAGTTTAAATTGAACCTTGTTATTAGATAAGTCTTTTTGTACCTTATTTTTATAAAATAAAATATGCTATAATTTACGTTTTTTTTTTATTTTCCTTTAGTTTCATTCTGTAGAACTTTCGTTAGCTCTACGCCGGCTCTCACAGGATCTTACCGCATATGGGAGCAGAGAGAGAAATCGGGGTGGCGAGGATTCACATCTTGTGAAGGGACCCCGTAAATATACACTTATATTACGGCCGCCTTGGTCAAATGCTCAGATTGCTGGGTATTGGCCAAGGAGTCCCGGGTTCGAATCCTGGTAGGGGCAAACTTGTGGTGACCGCAAATGTTTGTTTCCGAGTCATGGTTGTGTATATGTTTATGTAGTATATTTTCAACATTTATATACATAATTTTATTAAAAATATGTCCATCATCTAGAATCCATAACACAAGTGCTTAGGCTACTTACAATATTTATATTAAATATTTATTATTATATTTATTACAAGTCCCAAGCGCTCCCCCACTGACTTCCCTCTCTGCCACATCAACAAAGTTTCCACCATTACATTACTGAATAATAATTGATGGACACAAAGAGATAGAACGTTAACTCGTGTCAATTTAATTATTTATTTCCCTTCTCTTATTACTTATTAAGTCGTGAATACATTTTTTCACTGAGATAGAAAGAGTCATGGTCCTTTCGGTCTGGATACTTGGATCCGTGATGGATGATATGAACCCAAAGGACTGGTTGGCTTGATGACGTCTGCGGCGATATACTGCGCCGACCCTGGGAAGAGGGCAGGACAGGAGGACCATGTTTTGCACTAGGTACATATTATTCAGATAGTCTTTTCCCTGCTCTGCTCCCAGTCGGATCGGCGCAGCAGTATATCTCCCCTTCTATTCATATCAGCCAGATGTGATCAACCATCCACTTTTGATTAGTAACTATATACTACCTCATAGAGGTCTCCGCATACGTAACGGGAAAATACCCCGTGGACGGGACGGGGACTGCAGAATAATCGTTTCATACAAAATGTACCATGTATAGTGCAGGCCAGATAAGTCTGCGCGCGAGGGGTGGCGCTGCTCGCTAACATTGACACCCCTAGACACAAAATAGCAGACGAAATTTTAGTTCAAATTTTGCCCACGCGCAGACTTATGTGGCCAGCACTTTAGTTAAATTTTTCATACATGTCACGGAGTCACGGACGGGACGTGCACGGGACGTTTTGAACAGGAGAGGTCCCGTCTCCGTCCTGTTAGGTACGTATGCGGAGACCTTTACTCTTTTACTGTTCTGTGGCTAAAGACCACGTGGAGAGACCGATGACCGGAGCCTCACTAAATCTCGAGACACACTGTCAAGTGGTGGAGAGATTTTCTCCACGACTCGTGCTAGAGTGCGGGCCAGATAAGACTGCGCGCGAGGGGTGGCGCTGCTCGCTAACATTGACTCTCGTAGACAATCAAATTAACGGACGAATTTTTAGTTCCAATTGCGCGCGGACTTATCTTGCCCGCACTCTAGGCCTTCTGTGGTTTTGCTCCCAAGCCAGCATGGAAGGAAGAAGCACATTAAGGGCCGATTTCACCGTCTCTCATAGAAACTGAGTTTAATGAAACTTGGTTTTGATTAATGCTACAATTAATGCAAACTCAAGTTCAACTTCAACTGATCGCGTTTAATTTTGCGGTGAAATCGGCCCTAAAAGGTGGAAATAAAAAAAAATACTAATCAAACTTAAAGTAACTTTTTTTTTAATATACTTATCTATTGCATACATACATACATCACGCCTATATCCCCGAAGGGGTAGGCAGAGGTGAACTAGCACCCACGATTCCCCAAATCTATCTATTGTAGATTTTTAAAACAATAACAACTACAATTTCGCACTTGCTATAAGTGACTGCACAAACAGACATGCAATCGTCTTTACAAAATTATATTTACATTGAGCATAGTGGATGGAAAAATATCATAATTATCTACCAACTTGACAATAAAATTAGAATGTAACCAATCATGGACGTGATTTTTGGTCCATGTACCCAATAGTCTATGTTGCACTATTTGATCAGAGGTGATCCAGCTGGTGTTCACTCTGTAAAAGTGATTCACCTGCACTAGTATAATGTACTTTTTTAAAGTGCACATTAAGTTCCTTGTTTAAACTAAACTTTTTATCACACAATGGACAATTTACAGCCTTCTCCATATGTCTTCGTTTGAAATGGTCCAACCTACGGCCTGAAGTTACAAACGATGCATGACAAACTTCACACTCAAATGGTTTGATATTAGAATGGAGACGTAGGTGGATCATCAACGTTTTTTTACTGAAAAAGCTATCCCCACACACTTCACATGTAGTTTTCTTTGAATTGTCATGAATAAATGTGTGTTCAGTTAGATTACTCTTTTTGTAAAAACCTTTACCGCAGACATTGCAAACGTAAGGCTTTATTTTTAAGTGGGTTTTGTTTATGTGAGCCTCTAGGCTTGCTTTATTGACACTCTTGTACGAACATGTATTACAGTGCAGGTAAGATTTTTTTCTTTGCCTTCTCGAGAGTTCTTTGTGGTTTTTTATGTGCATGTTGAAGTGCGAGTGACATTTCAAAATTTTGAAACAGTATGGGCAAGTTTTCTCTTTGTGTGTATTAAGATGTGCGTGTAGTGTGCCACTTTTATTAAATGTCTTCCCACAAAATTCACATACCAGTGACATGTTGGTGTTCATATGGGCAACTTTTTTGTGTTTTCGTAAACTTTCATTAGAAATAAAATTCACACAGCACACTTTGCAAACGTGTTTAAAATGTTTCGCTGTATTACTTTCCACAGCACACTCTTCACCGACTTGGTTTCCAGTGGCTGGTGTAGTTGCTTCATTATTATCAGATAATTCTAAAATTATTTGAATTTTGTTTTTAGAGCAGTCTTTTAAGTCATTAAGTTTGCCATTTAATTCATTAACTATGCGCTTAATAATTTCTTTATTGACTGTATTTCTTTTCAATATTGTGAACATATTAATTAGCAGGTCAGCACAATCAGAACATGCTTGATCACAAACTATATCCTGAAAAACATACATAATAACTTATAAATTCAATCAATAAAGATCATAATAATAAAACACTTATTTTAATTTTAATAAACATACATGGAATGGAAACAGGTAACTATAAATTTCTTTAAGTGATACATCTAAGGAATTGTCTAATTCATAAGATATAGAAAGTTTTCTAAACAAACTGTATAGTATAATTGGCTGTTTAAAACAGAGAAAGCAAGTCTTTTTCAATATATTTGGGTCCAATACTAGTTTTAATAAATTCATTATTAATCAATGACAAAATTTTGGACAGCAAAGCTAAAAAGGAAATTTTTTTTTTATACAGAAAGTAAATAGGATAATAATACAGTCATTAGAGAATAATAGGAATTAAAGTAAAGTAAAAACAAAATAAACTAAAAAGTTATACAATTCCTCTTTCACTTTGAAAATACTATTTATTTAACTGTTTTTAAAAGCAACGAGATTTAGCCCATACATCCACTACTTGATATGGGACCACATAATCAAGTACAATACTACACAGTATGTAAGGATTTATTTAACATTAATCATCATTAAGGTCGGAATAACAATAAGATATTAGTGTTAAAATTAGTGAAGATGTGGCTGTGTGGGATAAATAAATTGCCTTATCAAATGGGAGAAAAAATTAAAACTGAAGAGTGCTTGGCGCGCTTTCCATGGCGTCAGTCACATTTACATTTTAATCATTCAAAAATTGTTTAGAGTGGATTTTGTGCATTGAAAGTGGTGTTGTTTTGATGCACAAGCATCCGTGTTGACGTGCAATTAAGCAAAATCATTGGAAATAAGTTTTGTGACGTGTTTGATGTTGTGGTGAAGACCACTATAAAATGTGGTTTTGTCCACCTCATCAGGCACCATCATAAACTCTGTTAGCATTAAATTCGCTCCAAACTCCCCCCTAGATGCGTTAAATTGTGTGGCACCCATATTTTACCGTAAAACACATTTAATTCATACATTTCACCCTCACTCTTTTTTTTTAATTGGCTTAACGTTCCTGGATACAAGTCTTTTAAGAACTTTCTTTGCATACTTTCGTTTACTTTTCTTAATTTTGAATGAATGATAAATGAATGGATAAAAATAATGTATGAAATGAATGAATGATCCTTGTGCATGAAATGAATTTTACATTGAAATATGGTTGAAACACATTTTAACGCATCTAAGGAGTGCTTGGCGCGAGTCAAATGGTAACAGTTCATGACGGTGACCGATGAGATGGTGAAAACCACTATAAAATTCTGAACGTCAAACACGGCACAACACTTTTATTTCAATGATTCTTCATAATTGAACATCAACATGGATCCTTATGAATCAAAAAAAACACCACTTTTACTACACAAAGTCCACTCTGAAACAATTTTTGAATAATTGAAATAAAAATTTGACCGACGCCATTGAAAGCCCGCCAAGCACTTCTTCACCCACTCATTATTTTATAAGACTACAGATAAAATATACACTAAAGACATGGCTGTATGGGCTAGATCCTTTGCCTTCCCTAAAATATAGGGAGAATTTAAGAAATGATGATTAATTTCAACATTATATAAATGTTCGAAAAATTAGCACAAAGATTTTGGTGGTCCAAAAAATAATTTCGAAAAATTATGGTCTTGATGCGGTAATCGAACCCTCGTCCGCTGCCATTCGGGCAGGTGCCTGATCGCTCGGCCAACCAAGACACTAATTAAATTCTTATAACTTTTACACTTCATGTAAGCCAATGTAAGCCAATGTAGAAATAAATTTCAAACATTTCAAAGCAGATATTTTTACAAATACCGTGCGTTAGAGCAGCGGACGCGGGTTCAGTTCCCACATCAAGACCATAATTTTTCTAACCACCAAAATAATATTTCTAATTTTTGGAGTGCTTGGCGGGCTTTCAATGGCGTCAGTCAAATTTTTATTTCAATCATTCAAAAATTATTCGATTTTAATTTTAACATTATATAAATGTTAGAAAAATTAGTACAAAGATTTTGGTGGTTAGAAAAAGAATTTCGAAAAATTATGATTTTGAGGCGGGAATCGAACCCGCGTCCTCTGCTATCCGGGCAGGTGCCTGACCGCTCGGCCACCCAAGACACTAAAAATTGTTTCAGAGTGGACTTTGTGTAGTAAAAGTGGTGTTTTTTTAAAAGTGTTTATTAATATCATTCATTCATTTCACACATTCTTTTTATTCATTCATTCAAAATTAAGAAAAGTAAACGAAAGAACAAAGAATGTTTCTAAAGGACTTGTTGCCAGAAACGTTAAGCCAATAAAAAAAAATCTATATAAAAGAGTGTTTGGCGCGTTTCGTGGTGTCAGTCAGTAGGCCTATTCGCTAACTTTTTTTGACAGTTAAAAGTGATGATCACCGAACTATTTACTTATCCATTACTACTTTACTATAACGGTATTGTGTCGCTTGTCCTATGAAAACAGTAATGATTAAGTAAATAGTTCGGTGATCATCACTTTCAACTGTCAAAAAAAGTTAGCGAATAGGCCTACTGATTTGTTTTCGCTAATTCTTAAATTGTTACAGAGTGGGTTTTGTGCAGTGAAAGTGGTGTTATTTTGATGCACAAGCATCCGTGTTGATGTGCAATTATGCAGAATCATCGAAAACAAGTCTTATGATGTGTTTGATGTTGTGGTGAAGATCACTATATAAAGTGGTTGAATCCATTTCATCAGTCACCATCATGAACTCTGTTACCATTCAATTCGCGGCAAGCACTCCCTAGATGCGTTAAAATATGTGACACCCATATTTTAACGTAAAATTCATTTCATTCATACTTTTCACCTACTCATTATTTCATAAGACTACAGATAAAATATACACTAAAGACTTGGCTGTATGGGCTAGACCCTTTGCCTTCCCTAAAATATAGGGAGAATTAAAAAAAAATCTATTTTTTTTGTTGTTGTTTTGTTTGTTTGCTAAAATTCAATCTAGAAAGAAAACCTAAAATTGAAAAGGCTAGATTATCTAATGTATTTTATATCATGTATAAATTAGTTTGTGCTTGATTCCAATTTATTCATAGCACAGAGTAGAGTTGGATTTCTAGATAATTTTGTAATACCTAGTTATAAAAAAAGGAAAGAACTCCCGATATAGATACATGAAGCAAAAGTACTTTTACAAAGTAATGGGGACTAGTGCGTTAAATAAAACTCCATATCTGTATTTCACATTTGTTGTATTTTAATGTAAGTAGCATCACTCCTAATCACGGATTAGATCAGTGTCAAATACAATAATTAAAATTGCACAAGCACTACCTATGTACACATTTGAAATAAAACAACGTATACATAAACATATATTTGTTTGAAGTCATCTTTATTCTTTCTGTGACCACGACCGCTGTAATTATAGTGACCGAAAACACCTATGGTATTTAAAACTAATCCGTAAACGTTTTGTTTTTTTTTATAAATACTAATGTGCTACTTGTGTATTTTCAAAAGAATGCAATAATAATGTATAAATAGTAGGTACCCAAACTATTCCTGTCCTAAGGAGGCTAGAAAGAATTTAACAATTACTTACCTAGGAAATTGTGGTTAGAAAAGGTTTGAAAAACTATGTTATGTTCAAATCTCATGGGGAATAAAGTTTTTCTCTCTATTGCAGTGCTTTTTTTGCATAATTATGACTCAAGAATCAGCAAATCCCTTTAAAATGTATAATAGAACTCTGTCTAATAAAAATAAAGATCTAAAACTGAAGTTGTCCAATGATTGTCAAGTTCCTAGATTTTGTGGAATATGCTTAAACGAGGAAGAAATACTATGGGCCATTGATACTGAATATGATATTACCATTGGACAGAAGACACATAAAAAAAATCTGAAAGATATTATTGAATACATTTTGAATGATGAGGTCAGTATCAGGCATATCCTGTAAGTTAATAATTTTTTACCTGTAAGTTAATAATTTTTAACAAATATTTCAAAGACAAGTTATTCTATTTTTTCAGTATCATCAGATACCAGCCAGTCCTCATTTATGTGGCCAATGCAAGGATAAATCAATTCAATCATACCATTTTATCTATAATGCGAAAGAACTTTCCAATATTGTACATAAATGTGTGAATGACCTTTTTTCAAAAACATTACAAGCTGCAGAACAATTGGAAGTTTTAAAAAGTACTGAGTTCCCCAATTCCAACATTGTTATGGTGTTAGAGAAAGATGCCCAGATGTTTCAGTACACAGATATTATTAGTAAAATTATCAAAATAGATACAAGGGAAATGCTAAATATTAAATCAGAATCAATAAAATCAAATGAGATATCATATTTATCTGATAGTGAAGTTCTTAATCACACTGACAGTTTAAATATAAACCCTGTGACTGAACAACAAACTATAGGATCAGATTTGATGTGCAAAGATAAAATAAAGGGAGAAAATAATATGTCACCTGAAAAATCTCCAACAATACAAATAGAAAATATAAATATAAGTGATGAAAATTCTGAAGTTCTTAGAAAAATTGATCATTGTCATAATGTAAAAATTATCGATATTAAGGCTGACCGAAATTTTCATGACGAGTTTAACTATGAAGAAGACATTAACCTACGATTGGACAACCTAAAAATGCCAGGCAAAAGGAAAAAGATGGCCAAACTATTTCTTACACATAAGTGTAATAAATGTAAAGAAATATTACCATCATACAAAAGTTGGAAAGAACATGAGAAAAATTGTTATAAAAGTAAGATGGCCACCAAAAACAAATTTAAATGCAAAATCTGCTCAGAAAAGTTTCTGACTCAGAGGTCGTTAAATACACATTATAAAACCCATTCCAAAATACGGTGCAAGGTGTGTCAGTATTTTGTCCCTCAAGAAGACATGACAGAGCACATGAAATTAAATCATGAAGACTATATACACTTATGTAAGCTGTGCAAATTTTTCTCTTTCAATGCCGATGTATTAAAGGCGCACATGATGAAAAACCACAACGGCTCTAAATGTGCTTTATGTTTCAAAAAAGTAGAAGAAACCGAGTTGAAATTTCATAAGTGCAGATTTAGCTGTGTTGACTGCAACGAAAATGTATGTATTCATTATAAATATTTAGTTTCCTACAGGGAACAGATACTGAACAATGTTGATAAAATCAAATGTGTCGATTGTGATTATATTTGCCCCAGGAGGGAAGCCTTGCTTGGACATGTGAACAGAGAACACTTAGATCACCATCCATTTACTTGTGATCATTGTTCACAACAGTTTTACTCAAGAACTACATTAAGGTACCATTTAAATCAGTTTCACCGAGAAAGACAAATTTGTGACCATTGTGACCAGGCTTTCAGTACCAAATTGAATTTGAATGATCATAGAGGGACTTGTGGAAAGATTGAAGGGAAACATAAATGTGACGAATGCACCAGTTCCTTTAATACATTAGAAGAACTGGCAAATCATGTGGGCCTTAGACACAAGGACAATGTCTTTAATTGTAATTTGTGCCAAAGAAAATTCTTGACTAGCTTAAAACTACAAGAGCATATGTTTAAAGTCCACAATGGTCTGCAAATGAAACGCAAGAAAAGTATTTTGAACTGTCCTTTATGTGAAAGCGTGTTCAAAAACAAGAAGCAACTAATGCAGCACATTGAAATTCATGGCTCCAATATTAGGTTTCCCTGCAAAGATTGCGGAGCAGACTTTGACAACATAAAGAAGTTACATGCCCATGTCAGGATACACTATGACGATGTGATTCAATGTGCGGATTGCAAGAAAGTTTTAACAACTACATTTTTCCCAAACCACCTAGTTTATTGCAAGACGGACAAAGCGGAGAACGAACTATACACCTGTGAAACTTGTGGGAAGACATACAACTCCAAAAATCAATTTAAGTTACACCTCAAAAACCATTTACAGAAAGTGCCATGCCCCGTATGCAATAAACCAACTAAACCGCTCTACTTGAAAAACCATATCAAATACATGCATTCGAAGCCAAGGAAGCCAAAGAAAGTGTTCAAGGGTAAGACAAAATACTTTTTAAAGTGCGACCAGTGTAGCCACTTGGTGTCCAGACAGGGTGAACTAGAGGCTCACATAAACAGATACCATTTAAAAATTAAACCATACCAATGCAATTACTGTCAGAAGTCGTTCTTCGGGAAAGAGAGGTTGAAAGATCACCTGATTACGCATACGACTTCTAAAATGTGCTGTTGCAGCGTTTGTAACAAAACATTCCAGAACAACGCCTGTTTGAAACTTCACATGCGCAGACACACAGGGTATACGCCTTACGCTTGTGAAATGTGCGGAGAAAGGTTCAGAACATCAAGTATAATGAACACGCATAAAGTGAAAAAACACTCCAACAAAACGATTTCGTGCCCCCTCTGTTTCACCATGTTCCATTTGACCAGAGAAATGAGGAGTCACTTCAAGAAAGTGCACTGGAAGCAAAAAGACAAGAAGTTCGATCCCAGAGATGTGAAAGAGCTCAAGCCAGAGTTTTATCATTTGTTCGAGGACGGCCGGCTGCCAAAGGTTGAAGGAGAGGGGTTGTATATATCTTCTAAATGTAACGAGAAATTTGATTAAACCCACGATATAATATATACTGTAAACCTAGTCAAGTATCAGGCTGTTTCCACTAGAGATGAATGAGGAAAATCATGTCGTCGAGATACGAGTCGTTCGTATCGAGTCGACGATGATGTGTAATGGGCGGTGCGAATATCATAGAACCCAGTTAATTCTGTATCGTCTGTTTCCATTTGTTCATCGCAATTTGTCAACGTCTAGCAGGTACAGGGGGCCAATTTTCGACATATACGAGATTATTTCGAATTTGAGTTTAAATTTCGAATCCGTATTTCGATTACTAAATCTCGAAATTCGAAATTAAATTTCGACCGCTGCCAGACCGCTGGCAGAAGTAATTCGAACGGTTTTCATACGAAATAAATTGTTCTCAATTTGTCCGGAATTGCTTGAGAATCGAAATAAATTTGAATTCTAACTTTATCTCGAATCCTAAATTATTTCGATTGTGCGAGAATTGGCTCCCTAAACGCGGAATCGTCGCAAACCTCGCAACACATAAATACATGTTTAGTATGCACAGAGCTCGCTTCACTAAGCCTTTTTCCACCAAAGCTGTGCTGAGCGAGCCTAGAAAAGTGGAGTGATTCTATTGGTTCTCCCCAAACGCATTCTCGCACATGTCTGGTGAAAACACAGCCTTACACAGTAATAAGTACTGTTTTTATCTACTCGATTTGTGTATTTACTGCAAGTTCTGTGAAATACAAATAAAATAATACTTATTTATTTCAAAGGTTAATTTATATTATATTTAACAAAGTTTTACTATAGTTACATAAGGTCTTCATCATAAGGTACTCAAAAGTGGTCTATTCTGAACATTAATTTGCTAACCTATTTTTCAAAATATTAATTTTAGCTGGTGGCACTTAAAACATGTGGCTCCCTATTTTCAAGGCAATGGGACACTATCTAAAGTTCAGCAATTGTATTTCTTCTCACTGCCAAAATAAAAACAATGTTATTGGTGGATTTTTTAGCTTCCAGATCTCTGATGGAAGAGTAGCCTTCTGTGGTCAAGAGGATAAACAAATGAAAAACTCAATAAATTTACAATATAAATTACATTTCGATAAATGTTTTTAATAAGCGTAAAATTACGTTCTAAATATACACATCTTATAACTTTACTAAGTTAAATCCTAAATATATGATATAACAGATTGTTAAACATGAAGATTTGTATCAAATTATGCCAGCCACTAGTCTAGCTCATTATAATATACGTTTAAGTATACATAAATATATAAAACTTCGTCAGCGCATAAATTAACAATCCAAACAGACACATCGATACCTCAATTGGCAAACCAACGAATTCCATAATATGGGCATTTTTTTCAGGAGACACTTAAAATATTTTTTACATAGGTACTGCTAATTAAAAATTCTAAAATACTTTTGGTAGATGTTATGGTAATCAATTTATTTGTTGTTGTTGTCGTTTATGCAAAACACACCGAATTACTGTAGAATTCATGCAATATTACACAAAAAAAAATGATGAAATGTGTAGTTGGCTGGTTTGCCAATTAAAGGTGCATCTACAAACGGTGCAAGTAGGTAGCTGGAGCAAGTAAAGCCGTTAGATTTATGCACAAGTTAGTTGATCAGTGCATAAACAAAGGCGCGGGCTACTTGCGCAGTTAGCTTGCGCTGGACTCGCTGGGATCGTTTACACGATGCACATAACCAGCGCAAGTGCTTCAACATGCGCAAGCTACATGGACCGTGTAGATGCACCATAAGGTATCGACGTGTAATCTCGCTCATGATCGCAGATGACATCGAAAATATCGTTCGCGTGAAACTAGCATCAAACATGATTACTTCGCGGTCTTCTAATAAGACTTCCGCACTGATAAATGGCATTCGATTGGTAAACGATAAAGGCAACATCCAGAACGTTGGGATTGAGAAATGTATCATTGAAAGAGAGAGAGGTAAGAGTCATTTTTAAATGTTATGTTAGAATTTACCGAAACCTAAGCGAATGCCACTTGTATGTAGACACATTGACAGATTTACTCTAACCTGAAAGTTTAATTGTTTGTAACAATAAGTTAATCACTTTTTTTGTAATAACACCGACCATATGTTGTACAATAATAATCCTGGCAGATTTGAACAGCGAAAAAAGTGTTTTAACCACGTAACAAGCACTGGATTTATATTTTTGTTGTTTATTTGAACCATATACAAATTTTAGAAAAAATATTATAAAGAAAATTGTGAAAAAGTTCGAAAAAATATAGTCTTGATGCGGGAATAGAACCCCCGTCCTCTGCAATCCGGGCAGATGCCTATACCTACCACTGGGCCGACCAAGAAATTTGCCGGATTGCAGAGGACGCGGGTTCGATTCCCGCATCAGACTATAATTTACAGGACGTTTTCCACCGTGGGTCACGTGGGTGTTAATTCACCTCTGCCCCCTTCGAGGATATAGGCGTGATATATGCATGTATGTATTTCGAACGACAATTCTCTTTGTAACAAGCACTGAAGTTACAGGAAACGATGCACTTCATTCAAATGTTGCCGAAGCCCAATTTTGGTTTGGTAGGCTGTTTTGCAAAGCTTACAACATAACCTCCCACCGTGTACAACTCTTAAGTGACGCCTAAGTTTGCTTTGGGAATGGAACGCTAGATCACACACCTGACAGCTATGTGGACGCGAATCTATGTGCATCCGGACGTGGGTGACCAAATCCCTTCGGCATTTCAAGGTCTTACTACAAAACTCACAAGTTTCTTTAAGCGGAATACTGTGGATTCTTTTATGATGCTCCAAATTGTACTCCGTATAGAATTGCCTCTCGCACATGTCGCAACTGTAAGGTTTTATCTGCAAATGGACTTTATTCAGATGTACCGATAGGTCATTGACGCTCGCGCACTCTTTCTCGCAAAAGCTGCACGTTTGCATCTCTCTCTTACGTGCGATCTTCAGTTTAGCTATGTGCCGTTGTAGGTGGGAAACGTAATGCTTTTGCGTCAGAAACTGTTTGTCGCACAATTCGCACTGTTTAGTCTTGTGGCACATTTCGTGCGATTTCAGCTTGACGCGACTTGAAAAACACCTTCCGCAAATGCCACATGTGACGTAGGTCGACTTCCTCAATAGGTGATTGAATTTTGTGTGCTCGTACAGATAAAATTTGGACTCGAAGACTCGTCCGCAAGGAAAACAGTAATGCTTTCTCAAAATGTGTTTCAAAACGTGCCTCCTTAAGAAATAGTGCGATATAAAGTGTTTGTTGCACACGGGACAAGTAAACCTGATTCGCTTCCTACGTTTAGACGTTTCTTTGACCGGTCTTTTGTTGAATGTCAAGAATTCACTACAGACATCCTTGATTGCATTACTTCCTTTCAATGCACGTTCAATTCCGTTTAACAATTTCCGGTTTCTGTACGTTTTCAATGGTTTGTCTAGTTTTTTGAATTTCCATATGTCCAAGTCAAAATCATTGTTACCAGGCGATTTTTTATCATTTACTGTGACCCCTTTTCGATTCACTTCTTTGAGCTTCGATTCATTTAAATAGTCGATGTTATCTAAATATAAATGTTCATCACATTCTTCTTTTTTAGTTGGCATTATTAAATGTTGGGGTATTTCAATGAATATCTCATCTTTTGGTTTAATGATTTTTTCCAAATTGTCTAACAACATACTAACACAGATTTCTAATCTATTCCTCATGTATTTGGTATGTTCTATGAATACATAAGATACGATCGCGTGGTTAAGGCACTTTTCACATATTTTAGACTCTGTGTAGTTATCTAGGATATTCATCTGCAACAAAAAATAATAACTTATATTTAAAATAAAAGTAAAAAGCACTAATTATTAAAATAAGCTTACATTATACTAACTTTATTGTGTGTATATAAGTAATACATTATAATACGTTTTATAATTTACAACCATGTTTTTATCTGAGCCCCACTCATGTTGGACATGGTATGAAAAACTTGTGCTATTGACTGTTATTAATCATGACTTGTGACTGAAACTTATGATATTTATATCACAGTCAAGAGGAGCCCTCTTGCTAAGAAATAGAACCGTTGCATTGACAATATTGTAAGACTATCATAATGTTTCATCATCAAATCTTTCAACATGTAAATATACCTTACTTATAAATACTTATATTTAATTAAATTAATAACTAGTCACTATCGGAAAATCTTTATTTGATATCACTTAAAACATGTGCCGTGTGGTGATGACAACCGGCACTACTTCTCTTCTTCTAATCTCTCCCGTGGGACGTGTACAAAGCGACTAAAGGTAATTGTAAAGACATCCATGAGTAATAGGCAGCAGCGCTCTCATACCTACCACCCACTCGTCTCCTTTAGAAGGCAATATGCTTTGGCCCTCTATTACATGGGATCTAACATAATTGGCGAAACGTGAGTGTTTATCTGCCTCTTAATCCACATGAAGCAGACATTTGCGAACATCATTATTATTATTTATGAAAGGAAGACCCTTTTCTTCTTATTGCCTTCTTAAATTTCCTGGGTTGATTGTTATCTTCAGTAACTGTAGATCCCATATTGAATGTAAACATTGGTAAATTGGCAATGAAAGGAGATATTGGTGGTAAATTAAGTGTTGTTGATGATATAACTGTTTCAATTACTTGGGGTTGTGGTATGCCTTCACTAACATCCATTTCCTCCAATGTTTGACATTGGAGAAAGTTATCATTAGTAGCAAAACCATTAATATTAACAGATTGTTCCTGTTCTATAACTTCAACCATCGGTGTATCGCTAATAACGTCACAGAAAATATTTTCATTGTCATTTGCATTGTCAATGCCGCTTTCCGAAGTGAAATTGGCGTCTAAATTACTTTTGAGAATTTCGTCACAAATCTGCTCATTTTCCACCGGGTTTTCTACATGTTGATCATGTCTGAGATGACCTATATTATTATTTTCTTCAATTTTCTCAGATTCCATCGTTTTTAAAACACTTTTAAAAATGTATGGTATCTCATTGTTATTTTCTTGGAAAGTATTCGTTTTATTTCGTCCAAAATTAAATGTCGGCTTGTCATCGTTGCACAGCCTAGGTGAGTCACAACAAAGGCATAGTTCTCTTTTGAAATTGCTTGTTAGACAAATTTGGCACTGCCATTTTGATTTCTTAGACTTAAATGGTATATTAGATATATCTTTATTACAATCAGCTACTTCTTCTATCTTTCTTTTCTTTCCATTTATTTCTTTGACTACTGGATGTTTAGTTGTGGTGTCCCTAATATAATTTCCCTGATTATTTTCTAAATTATTTATCAGAATTGGTTCATTATTGCGATGTCCTATGTCATCAATATGTGCTTTATTAACACTAGTGGCTCGGTTGCAATTAGCACAGTTAGCACATTCTTTGAATAGCCAGCACATGTGGCAAGTCTGATTATTTCTGACAATATTTTCAGTTCTGATCAAGCACTTATTACACATGGGCTTTTTGAAAATCCAGCAAGTTTTACAGGTATTATGACAATCAGCTTTATTTTTTGGGCTTAAATCAAGTGTGGGCTTTGAGAACAAGAAATTGTAATTTTTGGATAACTGGAATTGCTTAACAGGCTTTAGTATGGGTTTACTTACAATAAATGAATTATTGTTTTTAGTAACAGTATCATCGTCATATTTACTAATGTCAGTTTCATGTTCTGATGACAGAAATCCTAATGAGTTAGGTAGCGTCCCGTCACCAACAGTTTTACAATGATCAGCAAGGAAATGCCTCAATTCAGGTTTACCATAATATGGATTTGAAAACATATACACATTAGCATTGCTGGTAACAAAAGTATCATTAGAGACAATTAATGGTAGTGAGAAGACAAAGGCTTGTACATCTTGATGGTAGATTTTGGTTATTCTTTGAGTGTTGGCTTCAGATGGTATAAGCAACTCTTGGTACTTGTGTGATGATTTCTAGAAAATTATTTTAAGAATCTTAATTCTTACTCATAAAAAAAATTCCACCAATTTAAAACATAAATCTATTAAAACCTCGGAGTAAATAGAACTGGAGTAGCCTTTGCCTAACATTCCCCTCTGCCAATCGCACAAGCATCGGATGCCTGTGCGTTATATAAAACTAGTTGAGCCGCCATTTTAAAACCACAATAATCAGAACGTCTTGCCGTGCAGAGCTCCCACTAAAATGCCTGCCTGTGCTGTTTTTTA
Organism: Cataclysta lemnata; assembly: GCA_963931975.1. Taxonomy (NCBI): domain Eukaryota; kingdom Metazoa; phylum Arthropoda; class Insecta; order Lepidoptera; family Crambidae; genus Cataclysta; species Cataclysta lemnata. The sequence goes on from OZ008364.1 coordinate 8,145,294, forward strand.
GCGTTAAAAAAATTCGAAAACATCTAGTATTCAAAAAAATGGCGTCACATTTCATTTTAAGTATTATTTTTAAGATTTGATATTTATTTACTTCATAATTTCATGTTTTAGCATACTACAATTTCAAATTTCGAGCCATAGTCTCGTGGGGAGTCGGCCGTGACGTCATCAAACGATCTTCCAGCGCACTCCCCACGAGACTACCTAGGGTTGAACATTATCGCATTTCAATTAATTAGACAATAATTTAAAAAAGTTTGTTGTTAATAAATAATTTTAATTTTGTCATTTCGTGTTAATTAATTACCAATTATAATTTCGTTTTAACAATATACGTTGCGTGTTTATATTTAGTTTAGTATTAAGTACATACCTACCTACACTTTTGCGACCGCTTGAAGCTTATTTTTTGCCACACTACATGGAAATATAAAATCATTAGTGAATTAATAAAATAAAATAAGAATAAGACTATTTTGCCCTTTATTCATGCTGGGCGGCGCTCATAAACATTAAGAGTACCTATGCTGTAGCATATACAGCGTCCCTGACTTTATAAAATAAGCAAGGGTAAAAAGGTACCAGCACAGCCGATTATTTCTGAGAAACCTAAATTTTTTTTCGAGCCACAGCACAAATTGTTTTTTTTGTTGTAATCAGCAACCCTAATTGAATTGCACTTCATTAATAGTGATGTCACGTCATCGATATTGCGATTTTACGAGGGAGTAATGAATGAATGAATGAATGAAAGTAACATTAAATTTAAAATATGTATTATGATTTAAATCTATACATTGTGTTCCTGAGGTTATACATTAACTTCGGCATTTTATTCAGACTATTAAATTGATCATTTTTTAATATGGATTAAATTTATGATACTTTTATGAATTGAAGTTCCTTTAATTTTGAAATCCTAGAATAAAACTATAGAGATATAGAATAAAACAGGTCAAGTCGACCTTAAGCCAAATGGCATATATGATGTTAGTAATTGCCGTGTGGTCACGGCAGAGCAGAATATAATTGTCACCACCTCAAATCTCTCCCGTGGGTGTCGTACAAGGCGACTACGGATAAATCAGTGATGAGGAATAGGAAGCAGAGTTCCTCTTATACCACCTAGCAATGTACTGCGACTTTTGTGCCCGATAAATGGCAATAGGCTCGCCACATTTTACATGGGACCTAACATAATTGGCAAAACGTGAGTGTTAGTTCACCTCTGCCTACTCCTTCGGGGATATAGGCGTGATTTATTTATGTATGTATGTATGAGAGAAGAGGAAGTAAAATCTCCAATTTTTTAACATTTTGTCTGTATGTATGTTTGTGCACGCATCATGCATAAACTACGAGACGGATTTTGATCCCATTTGGTATGATGATAGCTAAATGTCATTGTCAACATTTAAGTTAAATTTATTTTTTATTAATATTTAAAAGCTCCTTTAAAAAACCCGGTGGTCCAAGTGCAATACTTCGATTTACTAGGAGTTAGGTATGTGGCACCAAAGTCTTCCGTACATAAATGAAGCTTTTGGAAAATATTATTGTAGTATTAAAATCAGAAATGATCGGTATGTGTAGTTCAAGCAAAAATACCTCTGCCCCTAGCCGGTATCCTAATTGCTAGTATTTATACTGTAAGCTTTCACATTCCCGAAACAGCTAATTTTTAATTATAATTTTCAGTTTTCCTAAAGAACACGAAAAAAATGGGTTGATGCTTGTAATAGGCACGTCTCTTGGGCATCTACAAGAACAAGTACTATTTGTTCCGTAAAATTTGAGCCGTCTCAGTTTCAGAAATTATCTAACAATAGAAGAAGATTTTATAGAATACGTTTGTTTTTTCCTCGCAATTGTGTTGAAAAACGTCGTATGCAACTCATATGCATTGGTCATTACACACTCAGTTTCCTTACCGCGTTCGCTTGCGGCTCGCGCTTGCAATAATGCCTCGTATATAATGACCAACAAAGCATACTCGTAACATAATGTACTATTTTAACTTTTAAGATCCACACATTTTGATTTTTGATTCCCCTTAAAATTTAACAATTCCCAGTATCATACGAGAAATCTAACTATATTCACTATCGCTTTGTTAAAAATAATGTTTAAGGGTTTCTCCTTTCCATTATGATTATACGCGAAAGGGTCCACACAGTGATTTCTGAAAGTGAAAATATATAATAACACCTATTGTAAATACTTTTTAAATGCAATAAGCTATAAGTAAAAAAATTGTATTTGATTGATATAGCTTTCGAAATCTGTCAAAGTTTTAGATAGATTTCATATATGAGTGTCTTTGCAAAATCGAAAGAAGGCTGATTGTAAAGTAAGCGTGTAAATCATCATTTAATTTTTAATAATGTAAGAATACTAACGCAAAATTAATGCATTCATTCATTGAACGAAACTGATTTATCGATATTGATATTCTCGAGCTATGTCATGTCACTACTCACACAATGACATTCGTGTGTTTGAATAGAACGTTAACACATTATTTTAAGTATGTTTGCGTGAATTTTAAATATGTGTGTCGTTTTATGCATGTGTGTGTTTGTAAATACGCAAAAAGTTTTTGTATCTGTGTGCAGCCTTTCAGTGTAGTAGTAACCTCACCCCCCGCAAAAAATGGCAGAAAAATATGTACGAGAAATTGACTAATGGCTACTCCAGTCCTATTTACTCTGAGATTAAAACTGATCATTGTGACATTTGTAGCAATGAGGTTTTTTGTTAATAATATTAGAAGATTATTTTCTGGTCTTTTAAAACCAAACATTTTGCTTTACTCTAATGACTAAATAAAATCGGAACAATTATTTTGATTTTCTTTGCAAATCATAACAAAACAAGCATGGGTAAAGTCGGCGGCTGTGGTGTGTGGGTTATTAATTAAATTTTTATATTTTATAAAATGACCATTAAATAATATTCTATTCTCAATTTTACTGATAGTTGTGCATTAGTAGAATTATTCATGCAATTGGGTTGTATTTATTAAAAAATATTGTGAAATGTGAGGAGCTTGCTAGCGCAGTGGCACAGCGCGTTTGGCCTGCGATTGCGTCAACTAAGCAATTTCGCTGGGGCCGGTCATTGGATGGGTGACTAAAAATTTATTATCTCGAGTTCCTCCGTGCTTCGGAAGGCACGTTAAGCCGTTGGTCCCGGCTGCAATGCAGTCATTAGTATCCACCAACCTGCACTGGACCAGTGTGGTGGGTTATAGCCCAATCTCCCTTTATTCTTCCATCCATGCACAGGCCAAGGAAGGCCCGTGCTCCAGTAGTGGGGACATTAAAGGGCTGGTGACGATGATGAATGTGAAATGTTAATCATTATTGCACAAATAAGAAAGAAAACACTCACTTGAGGAAATATTGATTCCAGTACATTGTAAATTGGAACATCTCCCATGATTTCAGGATAACCTCCATGTAAGCATATCATGTTATCCATATTAGATAAGCCGCTGCCTTTTTTCAAACATATTGCACATAATTTGTCCATTTTTTTTTCCACCAAATGTTCCATTACAACTTTAAATTTATGCTTTTCGATATGCTGCAAATGACTATGATAATCTGAACTCACATTGCCACATTCTTGGCAACTAAAATCAGTATCAGACGCTTTAATATCCGGCTGCCATGGGTTATGTGCAGCTAACAGATGCTTTTTCAAATAGTATTTTTTGGCAAATGACCCACCACACTGTTGGCAATTATACCACATGGATTTTGGATGGGATTTCTCATGACTGACTAGTGATTGCATATTAGGGAGCACTTCGCCACATTTAGCACATGTATGAGGTTGTGGGTTGTAATTGTTGGTCAATAATTGTGAACAAATGTTCACTAAAGTGATCATAGGTTCTGCATAGTCAATAACTTTCATGTGTTCTACGTGTAAGACTTTTCGCTTTGATTTTGACTTTGGTCTTCCTCTTCTCTTTTGTTGTTTTAGAGGATCCGATTTTTCTAGTTTTTCAAAAATATCTTCGAAACAATTGCGAAGTGCTCGCTCTGATTGCTCACACTGCTGCTTGAACAAGTATGAACTAATCGTTCTATCTAGGCATTTGTCGCAAATGCTGTTTGGAAAATTTTCATCATCAACTACCTGAAATTTAACAATTCCAAATTATTTACCTTGTATGATTAACAGAACAATTTGAAATAAAAAAATGAGCAATAACACATAGCATTTGAGTCCTAACCCAAAGAGGGTCAGTGGTGTCCAGCAGGTGGCCATAAAACCCAAGCCAAAACCTTAAGCAGTATGAATTGGAATGTTGCCATCCCAAACACTCTTTCCATTCGTCAGTCTCTCAACATGATCCTTTCCATCTCTTTTCTATTCATTCATCACTGGCTCCTTTCCAGTGTGATGGATGATATTAATCAAAAAGGAGTGGATGGCGTCATAGCATCTGTCCAATATAAATGGAAGAGGAAATATACTGCACAAATCCCAGATAAACAAAATACAGGCTAGGAAGAAGAAGTACACTAAGTATATGTTAAGTATACTATAGTATTTATCAATAACAACAAACAGTCAAAAGAATATAATATAAAATGTTCTAATAATAGTCTACACAAATTTAGGTAGGTATTTTATATTGAAAAGACATATTATTAAGATAGTTTACATTTTATCTTCCACTATATTGATTGAAGTTATAGTCCACTGCGATCTCTACTAGTGATACACTGACAAAGCATCTCAATCATATAAGTTCATCAACGAAATACCTTGATAGGGTGGAAGCTTGCCACCATTTCTTTGACAGAGACTCTGTACAAAGCCTGTCCCCTAGCAATTTGCATGATCTGATCTAGTTCAGATAACGAAGAAGACACTTTTAAGCAGTATCTGCAAACATTATTCCTTAAAGTTCCATTTAAAAGAAACTCAGCGGCTTTCTTGGTAGACAAGTAAACACTTTTCTTTAAAAAATTATTTAATAAGTTAGGATCTTGGCATTCCGTACGCGTAAAGTCTTGTACATCCTCTCCAACGTTGTCAGTATGGTGATTTGGCTCCATAATGGTATAGGCACTATAAAAATTTACGTTCTTGCAATGGTAGACAAATTAATCCCTATGGTGTTGTTGAAAACTGGCTTCTAGTTTATTATGTGTCTAGATAAAGCAGAAAAATAAAACTTTTGCTAACCGACACATTTATCCAGGTGATTATTTATTATTATTTTGGTTAATGGACAAAAAGTCGTCGATTTTTAAATTAAATAAATCTAAAATTTGTTTCTTTCTAGCCAGATGAGATACGCAAGACCAAAGAGAATTTTAAAGAATACAATATTATTTAAGTAAGAGACAAGACGGACGTCACGTCACGCACGGTGAGTGACGGACGGTCATTGATTTATCTGTGGTTACGACAGTTTGACCACAGATAAACTAAATTTAATTTTAAAAAAAATCGTTTAACGTTCCCGGAAACAAGTCTTTTGGGAACTTTCATCATTATATTTTCATTTTCTTTTCTTAATTTTGAATCAGTGATAAAATGATTGCGTGAAATTAATGCATGAAATGAACCAATGAAATTAATGGATGAACTCAATTTTACATTAAAATATAGGTGAGACACATTATAACGCATCCTTATGCATCAAAATAACACTACTTTCACTGCACAAAGCCCACTCTGAAACAATTTTTGAATGATTGCAACAAAAATTTAACTGACACCATTGAAAGACCACTATTGAATGTACTACTCAGAGATTTACTCCAAGATGTACTACTATATTTTTTTTCAAAATGTTTTTGACAAGGTAGCCTTATCTTCATTTTAAAAATGCGCATTCTCTATTAGATTTAGGTAAAAAAGTTTAATTTTAATGGTTAATATCTGTAACTAAGGGCCCGCGGTTTTTTGATGCATAGTTAACTCAACCAATTGTTCAAAATTGTTACTAATGTGTAAATATTAGACTGATATTTAACAATTAGTAACATTGGTATAAATATCTATAATTGTTACTAATGGTTAAATATCAACAAATAACAACAAGTAACAATTTTTAACAATGTGTTGAGTTAAATATGCATAAAAAAACCGGCCCGAATGAATCTAGAGTTTCTTCTTCTTCCTGCCCTGTTCCCAGTCCATCTGGGGTCGGCGCAGTATGTTTCCTCTTCCATTCATATGTCAGACGTCATTAAGCCATCCACTCCCTTTTGATTCATATCATCCATCCCACCGTAAAGGTGCTAGTGATGAATGAATGTATAGAAAAGAGACGGAACGGACCATGTCGAGAGACCCATGAACGGAGAGAGTGATTAGAATGACAACATTCCAATCCATACTGCTCAAGGTTTTGGCTTAGGTTTTACAGCCGGCCGCCTGCCTGACACCAACCCTCTTTGGGTATGCTGTTGTTGGTGGTTTGCCCTCCACCATTCGGGTGCCCCAAGGTGCTTATTGGTCTACACCGGGCAATCTCCCTTAGTCGACTTTTACGACACCCATGGGATGAGTTGGGGCTGGCCTATTCTACGTTATTTGTTCGCTCCCAGGCCAGCATAGAAGGCCGACAACAATCTAGACAATTGCTTAAAATAAACAAATGAAATTATTCATTAGACTTACAATTTTTAATTTTTAGTTATAATGCTATAGCAATTTGGTATAAATTAAACTACTTGACCGTCACTGGAAGCTTTATATTGAGAGAGCATTTCCGTTTCCCGTCGAATTTCTGTCAGTTTCCATACCTTTTTGTGCTTTGCATCCGGTCCAGTGGCGACACCTGGCGGGTGCGCGCCTTTTTTGTGTTACTTAAGTTTTCGAGCGCGCCATTTTACCTCTTTGGCGTTCTGAATCCCGTCGAAGTAACTTGTGCTCATAACGATCCGTCTACACAACCGTGAGTACTTAAAACAGTGATATAAAAAGAGTGAATATTAAAAAGTGAAAAAGTTAACAAATCTTTTACAGTAAGTTAGTGTTTTCATTACCTTTTTTATTTAAACAAGTCAATTGTAACGGTTTGACTGTTTGTGTTGTAAATTTACATTTATCAAATTGAATGGATGTTTTTAACGGTTTTTGCCGTTCGTGTAAGAAGTTTTATAGAATTTTTTTTTTTTTTATTTATTGCTGTAATTTTTCGTATTAATCGGTCCATACTAGTACAATAATTACATGTGGCTTGCTTAGCCAAATAGAATAACGGTTAATATTTTATTTTTCCGATGTACCTACATTTTGTTTTTACCGGTATAGTAACTAAATGTATTCTGATTAGGTAAACAGAATATTCAAACGATTAATTTTTATAGAAATGGAGCAAGCGTTTGTTCCGACGTCTGAGCCGTGGGCGGTGGCTGGCACTAGTGGCGAAGGGCGTAAGCGAGTTCGAGGCAGCCGCAACCGGAATAGCTCGTCAAGCAGCGCTAGCACCCCTTCAAGCTCGTCTTCTGACGGCAAACGGAAGCGGCAACGCAGTCATAAGAAAAGTAAGCGCTCTCGGCATTCCAACCACCTGTTACAACAGTTAGTTCAGGAAATCGGGGAACTTCGTAAACAAGTTATGAATTCAAATGTCGATGTTCCTAGTCATGAGCATGACCGGTTATCAATAATTTCTGGAATTAGTCATGAACTTTACGAACAAAATTTATCTGAAGAACAAATAATTTAGGTTTCACTTTCGACATAGAAACAAAGTTGAAGGAACCTTCTGTTCCAAAGACATCCAATAATCATTTAAAAATGTTAACAGACGTGCAACGTCTTGGCAGTTCATCTTGGTCAGAAGTCAGATATGCCGATACACAAAAACAGTACAATCATAGTCCAGGCTTTATAGACCGGGAAACAAATGACGAGGTTATAATCTATGCTACTATGCGCTATCATGCTCATGCAGACAAGTCATATGCAGCCATTACGTATGGCATTTTAAAACAAAAAGAATCTTTGCAAGAAGGCATCCGTGACCTTCAAGTTCGTGAGCCCTACTTAAAAATATCATTAAATAAGATACCACCTTCACAGACCCACATAGTTGATTCAGAGCTTTTAACGGCTTTCCTTGACAAAGCTGGAGGGGTTCGCAAAGTATTCTGGCCTCCTAAAAATGAGATGTCTTCTCAATCGAGACACCAACATGGTAATAGCCGCCCCTCGCGGGGGAAAGGCGAACGACATCTGGTAGTTCCATCGCGTGGAACTCAATTTATGTATAATGTGCCTACGCAAGGCCAGCCTACATACATAAGTACTTATGACAACCCACCCTCGCGGGGTGGATATCAACCAACCAATATAAAATTTTGATTGACCCTCTCCCCGCCCTCGGTAATAGCCGCCCCTCGCGGGGGAAAGGCGAACGACATCTGGTAGTTCCATCGCGTGGAACTCAATTTATGTATAATGTGCCTACGCAAGGCCAGCCTACATACATAAGTACTTATGACAACCCACCCTCGCGGGGTGGATATCAGCACGTAAGCTCCCATAAAGTACATTCATCAAATGGTCCACATGAAGGTACATTTCACAATAGAGGCTCGCGGCCCAACCGTGGAAATTACCAAGGACGCTCTAATACTACTTCAAGGGGAAATCCAAGAAAGTTTAAGCAATGACTCGAATCAATTCCGAGCCGGTCAGCTAGTAAACTACCAATCATATTGGAAGGAATTGGGAGCACCCAAAATAATTCAAAAATTAATCCAAGGGTATCGCATACCGTTTTTACAAAAACCCCCACTTGTTTGTCCAAATATGACGCAAAATCCATGCCAAACACCTGTCTCAGAACAAATGTCAATCATCATAAAGAATATGAAGGGTATTTTAAAAACAGCTTATTTTGCACCAAGTTTTGTGTCCCCATTGTTACCGGTGCCAAAGGTCGATGGAACTGCCCGACCAATATTCAATCTCAAAGCGTTAAATCGCTATGTAAGAACCAAACTGTTTCGGTTGATAATTATGCATCGTATCCCAAACTTTCTTCAACCCAAAGACTGGATGTGCAAAGTCGATCTATCCCAGGCTTATTTTCATTTAAAAATAATAAAGGCACACATGCGGTTCCTACGCATCATTTACAATCGGGAATTGTTGGAAATGACATGTCTACCATTCGGCTTAAGCACAGTTCCCAAAACCTTTTCTATCCTGACCAACTGGATCGCTCAAGGGCTAAGAGAAACATGGAACATGAGGATTGTGGTGTATTTAGACGATTTCTTAATTGTACATCAAAATGCAGATACACTGCGCATTCACATCAAACTGGTTGTCCAAACGTTACAGAAACTGGGCTGGCTAGTGAACTTCGAAAAATCGGTTCTGTGTCCCCAAAAATGTCTCACTTATTTAGGAATAGTGTGGCAGCCTTGGGACAATCTAAAAGCCCTACCAGAAGAAAAGACTATCAAAATACTCGCAACAATAAGACAGTTTCTATATCAAAGAAAGGCAACTCTAAAAGAACTGCAGAGGTTAATAGGGTTATTAAATTTTGCAAGTTTTGTAGTCCCAAGAGGTCGTTTCAATTACCGCCAACTCCTAATTTTCATGCAGTCTCTACCAGACCTGCCATCGATAACTTACAAACTACCACAAAATGCCATAAACGAATTAACTTGGTGGAGTCTGAATTACCAGTCACTAACTCCACTGCATCAAGCTCCACTAACGACATTCTTGGTAACAGATGCATCGGATCGGGCTTGGGGAGCACAATTGAATAATACAACCCTGTCAGGAAACTGGTCGCAAGAGGAACAAACGCTCCACTCCAACCAGAAGGAGATGTTAGCCATATTATATGCACTGCAAGCACATGCTCCTTTACTAAGCCACAGTTCGATCCTTATACAATGCGACAACAAAACTGCAGTCGCACATTTACGGAGAGAAGGCGGGACGAAATCTGCAGCATTGACAGAAACAACCCGAAAAATTTTGAATCTAGTGGACAAATATCAGATAAACCTCAATATACGCCATATCCCGGGAAAATACAACAGTCAGGCAGACCACTTATCACGTCACCGCAAACCACCGGAGTGGCATCTTCTGCAAATTATATTTTCCAAATGGGGAATTCCAGTGATAGATCTGTTCGCCTCAGCCTCGGCTCACGTAGTACACAATTATGTGACACAGGATTTGAGAGACCCTCAAGCCCTGTTTTACGATGCGTTCAGTATTCCATGGCACTACAACCTAGCTTGGGTATTCCCACCTCCATTTCTCATCCCCAAAGTGCTGACACACTTAATACAATCGTCGGGAATATTCCTAGTTGTAACACCTCGGTGGGAGAAGGTGTTTTGGCGTGCAGACCTGAAATCTCGAGGACTAGCACCACCCTTGACCTTGAGAAACCTAAAGAAGTATCTAATCGACACATCAACGGGACTCTCACCACCGCAAGTAGAGAATATCACCCTAGAGGTCTGGAAATGTGGGGGTGGACAGAGGCCACAAAAGAATGGAACAATGACCAATTGTCCCTACTCAAGAACTCATGGCGAAAATCTACATTGAAAACGTACGAAGTTGCATGGAGACGCTGGCTGGTGTGGTCAGAAAAGAATGATATTGATCCGAAAAATCCCACAGGCTCCCAGTTAGCACAATTTTTGTCTAATTAATATTTAGTTCATAATTTATCATATAATACCTTAATTTTATACAAATCCGTAGCTTCCACGTTATGTAGCGCTGATAAGTCTAGTAATTTGAGTTCACATGTTCTTGTAAAACATATATTAAAATCTATAGGTTTAAAGAAACCAAAATCCGCTAAGCCGCCAGTTTGGAATGTCGATAAATTAACAACATTTTTAAGTAAATACACGGTAAACGATAATAATCCGTTTCATGTATCACGCCATACTGCAATATTATTACTGCTTTGCTCGGGACGTCGTATACATGACCTGACCTTACTGCAAATTGACCCCAATCATTGCATAAGGTGTAACGATAGTATAATTTTTTGGCCTCAGTTTGGGCCAAAAACGGACTGTAGTAATTATAGGCAATCCGGCTGGAAAGTCCTTTCCAACCCCAATGATCGTAACCTTGACCCTGTTTTTTGGTTAGAAAAATTAATAACATTGTTTAATGAAAGGCGTAGTGCTGCAAACTCGTTTAATCTTTTTGTTACTCTTAGAGGCGGGGCTAAACCTGCTTCGCGCACTGTAATAGCGAGTTGGGTAAAAACATTGTTTAAAGTAGCTGAAATTAAAGCTACCCCAGGAAGCGTCCGGTCAGCAGTAGCTTCTAAAAGCTGGCTTTAAAATCATTCACTTGATGAAATATTAGCTCGTGGAAATTGGCGGTCAGCTAATACTTTTCAGCGATTTTATAAACGTGAGGTGATATAGCGGGCCTAATAACGTAATTCGATTATTTAATCCTATCAATTAGAAATTATAATGCTTATCTTTCGTTCTCATAATGTTGAAAATACATTTATCTTTTTCTGTTCATTTATGAAAATGTAATATGTAAAATACTTTTATCTTTTCTTAAAATTCGTGTTTTTATTTCATGTTTCAACCTAACCTTTTTAGTGGATCACATTGGCGTATATTTAACAATCAGTGGCGATCACCAGGCGATAACAAACAGGTCTCAATATAAAGCTTCCAGTGACGGTCAAGTAGTTTAATAGCAGCGTTTTACCTGAAATAAAACGCATATTAAAATACTTACCTCACTGGAAGCTTTCCTTTTTAATCCTGCCTGGTGACATTGAGCCAATGAGGTAAAATGGCGCGCTCGAAAACTTAAGTAACACAAAAAAGGCGCGCACCCGCCAGGTGTCGCCACTGGACCGGATGCAAAGCACAAAAAGGTATGGAAACTGACAGAAATTCGACGGGAAACGGAAATGCTCTCTCAATATAAAGCTTCCAGTGAGGTAAGTATTTTAATATGCGTTTTATTTCAGGTAAAACGCTGCTAATAAATTGGTTGCCATGCTGTGTGGTGACGGCAGAGTAGAATACAATTGTCGTACAAGGCGACTAAGGATAAATCAATGATGGGGAATGGGCAGCAGCGTTCCTTGTGCCACCCAGCTATAGAAATCTACTGCGACTTTTGTGCCCGATAGATGGCAATAGGCTCGCCACCTATTACATGGGACCTAACATAATTACACCTTGACAAGACGGCCGCCTTGGTCGAATGCTCAGATTGCTGGGTATTGGCCGAGAGGTCCCGGGTTCGAATCCTGGTAGGGGCAAACTTTGTGATGACCACAAATGTTTGTTTCCGAGTCATGGTTGTGTATATGTTTATGTAGTTTATGTAGTTATATTTTCAACACTTATATACATAATAATATTAAAAATATGTCTGTCATCTAGTATCCCTAACACAAGTGCTTAGGCTACTTACTTTGGGCTAGATGATAGGTGTGAGTGTAAAAATATTTATTTATTTATTACAATTGGCGAAAAGTGGGTGCTAGTTCACCTTTGCCTACCGCTTCGGGGATATAGGCGTGATTTATGTATGTATAAATTGGTTGGTTTGTAATATTGATTCTTAAGTTTTTCCATAAATATGTCCAATTTTCAATCGGTGGATAAGTACAATAGGTAGGAAGTAAAACACGATAACTATGATTATTGGGATGTATAGACTAGACTGTAGGTAGTTGATTCTATTGCTTTTTATAATTTTTGACAGTTACCTCTAACAGCACAGTTCATTAGTCCACAAACTTCAAAGAAAAACTTGTTTGCCAACTAGACAAAGTCCTGTCATACGCGAAAATAATGCGAATTTCTCATTGTTTACCTCTATTTTCTATTCGAAATTCTATTGTGATCTAATATATGTGATATGTAACTTTTACTTGTAAGTTGTACAATGTCGTGGCTCAATTTAAACCAGAGTTTTAGCAGTTTAAAAGGGCAAATTACAAATTTTGCTTCCGAAGTGTTATCTGAGGGTTCTGGTGAAGATGCTGTTGATCCTAGTGCGAGTAATGATACTAATGTAAAGGAACTTGAAGGGAAATGCCGCACTCTGGAGCTCGAGGTCAGTACAAGTTGAGAAATATTATAAAACTATTACGTAGTGACAGCTGTTGTTGAGGTTATGTTTTTGTCGTATAAATCAATTGAGTCAATTTATTTTCTGTTCTGACCAATTGAACTAATGCTACCCGTGTACCCACACATTAATGCAAAAAAGATTTTTCAAGAAGCTATGGCTACTAAGTGTAATTAAGCGTTTATTAGATTTATTGTATTACTGCAGATCTGTGCACAAAAAAGAACTATCAAATGGTCTAACTAAAAGAAGGTATCTGCAATGATAATACTCTAACTTCAGACATTAAGGAAAATGACTCAATGATATCAATATATAATCAAAAGTTGTGGAAATAAACATTTATAAACAATATTTGTGTCATATCAACTCTACCTATTATATTTAATTTTCTTATTATTATAGTAGCTCATGTTGTGTATTTGTTACAAATAGTATGGCCAAATCGGCCAAACAGGTGAAGTGTATTTGAAACCCATGGATTGTTTTCTAATACTCATGCCTTGATTGACGATACAGAAAATATTTTACCAGTGTGAAAACAATAGTTTAAAAAAAAACATACCTACATATTTTCTTTATAAGAATTGTTCTAGTAGGTACTTATTTAAGTTTAAATAAATTTCAAATTTCTTAATAAAACAATTAGAAACTATTCGATTTTAATTTTAACATTATATAAATGTTAGAAAAATTAGTACAAAGATTTTGGGGGTTAGAAAAAGAATTTAGAAAAATTATGATATTGAGGCGGAAATCGAACCCGCGTCCGCTGCTATCCGGGCAGGTGCCTGACCGCTCGGCCACCCAAGACACTTTTTTTCTTTTTCTAACCCCAAAATCTTAAAACAATTAGAAATAAATTACTATTTTATTACTAAACATCTGACTTACTAACACCTTGCTTTAGTGAAATGAAAATGAAATTGAAAATATGGTTTATTCATATAGGTATCATTACATACACTCATGAATCATCAAAGAAATAACATTATACACTGAAAATGAAAAGAAAAACGATTTCCAATATTTAACGTTATAAGCTACAGCATCCGTTCGTAAACTACCAGGAGGCCTTGTTCTGAAAAGAACGGGCAAGAAATGACATGAAGTTATGATTTAATGAAAGAAGTCATAAAATATTTTAATATATTATGACATCTTGAAGAAGATAATTATGGCTCTAAGGTTTTAGATGGTAGCCAAAATACCTTAAAAAAGAAAATGAGAGAAAAGTAGATTAAAATGGAATGTTACTCCCGCTATGCAGGGAGAAACATGCCATTTCATGAGCATGAGGAGTGAAAAAAACCCTCCTACCACTCTAAACCCCTCCCCGCCCCTATATCTATTCTATTGAGCAAAATATAGAACAAGCCCAGTGACAATAATAGAAATAATGTGACCAATCATAGTCGTTTTTAACAATCATAGTCAACCTCTAAAATGTGTATCCAGGCTGCTATTTAAGTTACGAGTCTAGATTTTTTTTATTAGAAAGCGAAAGGTGCACAAGAATGATATAAGCTAACCTCAGATATCTAAAAAATGAAAGGACTAAACTAAAGATGACAACTGGACTACATATGAAGATAAACTTTTAATTTACACTGAATTTGTTATGAATTCATACTTTGCAAAGTAGACTCTGTAATAAAAAATAAAAAAATGATTTTTAAGGTTAATTAAAAGGATGTCAAATGTAATAGAAAATTAAAGAGTTTAAATTTTGAATTTTAAGGTTGAGATGAGTCAAAAATATATAAATAAATGTAGAGAAAAAGGTATATTTGGGCGCCAGACTCACCTGCAAAATTGCACACGGATTGCTACTTGGAAAAGTATTAGAAATTTAATCATAAGGGGGGCTTGTACACAAAGAAAACAATGGTTACTTTGTTGTGCGTGTATTTGGTTATAAAAACAAAGTTGTAAATTAATGTTAAGCTGGCCTTAAGGGCTGTACAAATAGGATTAAGATAATATTTAGTTAATTAAATTAAATTTTGAAAGAGATTGCATTTATTAATGCATTTATTATTAATCTGACTTGTTAAGAATTTAGATAGTTGAGATGAGACTTTAGAAAGGGTTCTGCATACTTGCTGCTGGTGTGTGTGTATGGCTTAAGGGTGTAGGGTGCGGGGTTCACCTCCTTCCCTCTCCTCGGTGCTCCCAACGTTTAGCAAGATGAAAAAGGCTTGCAGTCCAGAAAAATAGGCAAAGAAGAAAGGCGAAGAAAAATGCAAAGAAGACTACGGCTTTTAAATTTGCATTATAAAGTGGGTCCAAAATGCATAAAGGCGATAGAAAATGCGTCTAAATAATTAAACATGCGCCATAAAGTGCGTCCAAAGAAAGTGCGTCCAAACAATATGTGGCATAAAGTGCGGCATACCCCTAAAACAAGAAATTGGAACACTGAAATATCGAACAAAAACGTGTTTCTATGTTTCGACCAAAAAGTTTAAAATATCGAAAAATATGCTTACCAATTGTTTCTTGTGTTGACTCACAAAGAACCACACATAGTTCTAATATAAAATTAAGGCAGATGGCCTATGAAAATAAAGATTTTAATTAACCATCATATTGATCGACAACCGATCTCGAGAAGAGGTCGGCTTGTGTCGTTGATGACAGTTGTTCCCCCTCCCGTAAAAATTTGTTTTCGGTTGTTGACGAGTCAAAAGAATTCAACAGACACAGCCAAAACATAAAAAATCATGCGACATGAAAAATCATGTCACAACTCGCCAACTAATATTGAATAGATAGCAAGTATATCATATAATTATATTGAGCAGATGGCTAGTATAACAATAGTAGGCACCTGCCCGGATAGCAGCGGACGCCGGTTCGATTCCCGCCTCAAGACCATAATTTTTCGAAATTACTAATTAAACTAATGAAATGAAATTAAACTAACCACCAAAATCTTTGTACTAATTTTTCTAATATTTATATAATGTTAAAATTAAAGTCGAATAACAATAGTGTAATATTCATTGAAGCTGAGTATCTGACTAGAAGCATGAAAGTAGAATAAATCTAGTAGAAATTATAGTTTTGAATAGTATATATGCGGTAAGACTGAGCAATCGATTGTACAACAATCTGATAAGATAAAGGTGTGGTTTTCAATTAAGAAGCCATGACAAGATTTTAGACAGGGATGCTGGCATGGTTTGCTTAAAGGAAAAGGATTCTCCACAAGGAGAATGACAAAAATAATTCACAAATGGGAAGGGGAACGCCCTAGAAGAACTTTCATAATCAAATTGAAATATCAGGCACAGAAATCGTAATACATTCCTAGGTGACATAAGAGGAATGCTGCTCCCCATTACTCGTTGCTGCCTTAACTCACAATCGCCTAGTATGATACCCGCGGGAGAGATGGGGGTGGTGACAATTGTATTTTGCTCTACCGTCGCCACATGGCACAATGCACAGTTTCTGCTGGGTAAATTTTGAATTTTGTAAAGAAAAGCTGTTGTTATTTTTTCACGATTCCATGTTTCATGGATAAGTTGTTTGTGTTGATGCTGTATTCAAATGGTTATTGGTTTAAAAATAGCTCTGTATAATGCCCGTGAGACCACCAAGTAGAGGCGACACTGACGTCTGAACACTTAACATTCAATCTAGATAAAAGGTCAAAGACTAGGTTATGAGTTATATCTAATACATAGAACCCTGTTGTTATTTATCATAGACACCTAGTAGACTTCTGTACATGACATGTGGTGAGGGCAGAGCAGAATACAATTGTCACCACTCCCATCTCTGGTGTCGCGTAATACGACTAAAAGGAGGAATTCACAACACGGACATGCCCGCGGGCATGCCTGCAGTCATGCCCGCCGGCCCTCGTTTCTATTAGGTCTGTGCGATGTTTGCCTAGTGTAGGATCGTCATAGTCAGTCTGGCCAGTGGCCAATACAAAAGAGGCCCGCGCGCATGTCTGGCGGGCATGCCCGTGTAGTGAATTCCCCGCTTAAGGGTTAATACAGCAATGAATGGGCAGCGCTTCTCCTATGCCACCTAGCAATGTACTGTGATTTCCGTGCTTGATAAATGGCAACACCCATTACATGGGACCTAACCTAATTGACGAAACGTGGGTGCTAATTCACCTCTGTCTATCCCTTCGGGCACATAGCCGTTATTTTTGTATGTATGCATTAACTTCTGCGAAGGCGCTTGTATGTATTTAATATTTTTGCTTTGTGTTCAATTTCTAACAATGTTTCGCAAGTTCCTATTAACAATAATCCGTATCTACAGAGTGGAGTGGAGCCCCGAAATACATTTGATTCGCACCCCATATTTCTTTGTAGGTAATATTGTTTTTTATTATCAGTGATAAATCGAATTTGAAGTCGCCAGTTTTTTAATTGGCTAACTTCCGCACTCAGAGACGTCAATTAACTTTAATGAGTATTTAATGTCAATGAATTTCATTCATTTCTGGCCATGTGGTGACGGCAGAGTAGAATACAATTGTCACCACCCCAAAACTCTCCCGTGGGTGTCGTACAAGGCGACTAAGGATAAATCATTGATGAGGAATGGGCAGCAGCGTTCCTCTTATACCACCCAGCAATGTACTGCGACTTTTGTGCCCGATAAATGGCAATAGGCTCGCCACCTATTACATGGGACCTGACTTATTTGGCGAAACGTGGGTGCTAGTTCACCTCTGCCTACCCCTTCGGGGATATAGGCGTGATTTATGTATGTATGTAATTTCATTCAAATCTAGACCATAGACCCGGCCAGAATAGCGACTAGTTTTGAATTGTCATTTTTTTTGACGTTAAGTACTCATTAACGTTATTAGACGTCTCTGAGTGCGGCAGTTAGTGGCTATTTCGTAAAACTATAATTTCGTTTCTGCAAAAGTCTGTTCTGTTTCACGATTATATGAGCGCTCAAGCAGTGGAGACTTTAAACCTACCTTTGCTTCCATGCTGGCCTGGTAGCGAAATAATAACGTAGACAGCCAATCCTGACTCATCCCTGGCGTGTCGTAAAAGTCGTTTAACGGCCGGTCTCAATATTCTATCTTCTTGAAGAAAGACGTAATACAGCTTACTTGCTAAGCAACTTCTGTTATTTATCCTAATAAAACACAAAAATGCCAGGCAACTAAACGTTAGTATGCTTACTTTTAACTGTAGATGGAATATTGGGACCTACCATAAGGGCCCGGTTCCAATATTCCGGCGTAGACCAACAAACAATACCCTTGGGCAATCGAATGGTGGCGCACGAACCACAACTATCAAAAGCCAAAATTTTAAGAAAATCTCCCAAATCTCTCACGTGGGTGTCGTACAAGGCGACTTAGGATAAATCAATGATGAAGAATGGGCAGCAGCGTTCCTCTTATACCACCTAGCAATAGCAATGTACTGCGACTTTAGTGCCCGATAAATGGCAATAGGCTCGCCACCTATTACATGGGACCTAACATAATTGGCGAAACGTGGGTGCTAGTTCACCTTTGCCTACCCCTTCGGGGATATGGGCGGATTTATGTATGTATGTATGTAAAAGTCTTACTGCGAAGTCTTCTATGCTGGCCTGAAAGCGAACAAATCTGTCGTAAAAGTCGACTAACGGACTAACTTCGGGGCACCCGAATGGTGGAGGGCAGACCACCAACAACAGCATACCCAAAGAGGGTTGGTGTCAGGCAGGCGGCCGGCTGTAAAACCTAAGCCAAAACATTGAACAGTATGAGTTGGAATGTTGTAATATCAATCACTCTCTCCGTTCATTGATCTTTCGACATGGTCCGTTCCGTGTCTTTTCTATACATTCATTCATCACTAGCACCTTTACGGTGTGATGGATGATATGAATCAAAAGTGAGTGGATGGCTTGATGACGTCTGACCGATATGAATGGAAGAAAAAACATACTGCGTCGACCACAGATAGACTGGGAACAGGGCAGGGAGAAGAAGAGTAAAGTCCTACTACTGCCGCACTCAGAGACGTCAAATAACGTTAATGAGTACTTAACGTCAAAAAATGACAAGTCAAAACTAATCGCTATTCTTGCCGGGTCTATGGTCTAGATTTGAATGAAAATGTTTGGCATTAAATACTCATTAAATTTAATTGACGTCTCTGAGGGCGACAGTAACTGCCGCACTCAGAGACGTCAATTTGTACTTTAATGAGTAACTGTAATGAGTACTTATGCCAAAAAATTTCAATTCACTTTTCTTGCTGGGTCTAGATTAAAATATTTTTTTTTTACATTAACAATAAAGACGTCTCTGACTGCGGCAGCTGAATTGTTCACGTTTAATTTGAATCGGTGTGACTATACGAATTTCGCGAAGAAATTAAATTTGCACTCGCCCAATTCATGGCCCAGCTTTTTCACTCGAAACGTATCCAATTTAATGACCGTTACTTGCACCGTGCTAAGGGCCTCTAATGCGCGGCGTTAATGACCAAATTTGCATGGCACACACGGGACGTGCTAGTGAGGGGTAGATAAAGCGTGGCGTGTGTTTGCACAGTGATATGACGCGATAAGGCGCCAGGTTTACGATCCTAATGCCCACGACTTAGCGAGGGACTAGTGTATTTTTTTGGATTCGTTGTTCCAATTTTGGCCGGTTCGATCGAATGGTTAGATCGATCGCTGGCAGTCGGCCAAGGGGACCTGGGTTCGAATCCTCTTCATCATCATCACCGCCCTTTAATGTCCCAACTGCTGAGGCACGGGCACGGGGCCTCCCTATGGATGGAAGAATATTGGGAGATTGCGCCATAACCCACCGCGCTGGCCCAGTGCGGGTTGGTGGGTATTAACGACTGCAGATGCTGCCGGGACTAACAGCTTCTCGAGATAATAAATTTTTGGTCACCTATTTAATTTAGTTCGAATCCTGGTAGGCGAAAATTTTGTGACGATAACAGACTTGTTCCTTGTTCCCGAGTCATGGTATGTTATGTAGTGTATTGATTTTCAATATTTATGTAAAACATGTAACATCAATAACGCACACCCTGAACACTACCCATTCAGGCAGGCGGCCGGCTGTAAAACCTAAGCCAAAACCTTGAGCAGTATGGATTGGAATGTTGACATTATACACACACTCTCTCCGTTCATCCGTCTCTCGACATGGTCCATTCCGTCTCTTTTCTATACATTCATTCATTAATAGCGCCGTTCCGGTGTGAGGGATGATATGAATCAAAAGGGAGTCTGGCTTGATGACGTCTGACCGCTATGAATGGAAGAGGAAACATACTGCGCCGACCCCAGATAGACTGGGAACAGGGCAGGAGACGAAGATATATTATTTAATTAATGCATGGATTGCAATGTTTACATCCCAATCACTCTCTCCGTTCATTGATCTCTCGACATGGATCTTTTCGTCCCTTTTTTATACCATGAATCACTAGCACAGCTAGCACTGTTCCGGTGTGAAAGCTTGATGACGTCTTACCGATATTAGTTAATGGAAGAGGAAACATACTGCGCCGACCCCACAGAAACTGGGAACAGGGCAGGGAGAAGAAGAAATTTCATTTTCACTTTACACCAGGTCGGATGGAGTTATTTTCCCACCATGAATTAAAGAAAAAGCAAAAACACAGACAGCGATTGGCTTGTCTAGAACTTTCGTAAGTTCTACACTGGAACGTGTGTCTAAGGCGGCTGGGCAGAGAGAATAGTCGGGGTGGCAAAGGTGAGTGTTGACATGTTGTGAAGGTGCCCCGTAAACCTACACTAGGGTCACAAGACCCAAACTGCTGCCACATGACTAAGCTCTCTGCCACACTTTGTACCCGGCACCCGTACGGTGAATCCATGGAATTCTAACCGTTATCTTCTCCCTGTGTGCTGACGGCAGTGTAGAATACAATTGTCACCACCCCAAATCTCTCCCGTGGGTGTCGTACAAGGCGACTAAGGATAAATCAGCGATGAGGAATGGGCAGCAGCGTTCCTCTTATATCACCTAACCCCGATAAATGGCAATAGGCGCGCCACCTTACATGGGACTAACATAATTGGCGGAACGTGGGTGCTAGTTCACCTCTGCATACCCCTTCAGGGATATAGGCGTGATTTATGTATGTAAGATACATGCATACATAAATCACGCCTATAAAACTTACGGAAGCCCCAGACATGCCGAGGTCTTTCAATAATGTATACATACAGAGATGCTGTATAATTCATTCATCTGAGTGATGATTGGATTGATTCATGCTCACCTCTTACGCATTACAAGACCATGAATGGAGTGACGTGCGTATTGTAATCAAGTTACGAAATCACTCCATGGCTGGCTTATGGTGATTTTGTGTTTGTGTCACACACAGGAGTCAGTTTGAGGGGTGTCCATATCTGCGGTGAAATTATTGGATGTTACATATTTTTTTGTGCCAGACAACTGAACGGAAGCTCTTGGTCTTCATCCCACTTAATGTGACGATTGCCGAAGATGGAATCGAGCTTCGAATGGGGTGGCGACAATTGTGTTCTACTTTGCCGTCACCACACGGCTTGATGACAAGATGTTATAAACTATTGTATGTATATTACCTGACATATAGAGGTACTTCACATGCCTCTCACTTACTGCCGCACTCAGAGACGTCAAATAACTTCAATGAGTACTTAATGTCAAAAAATGACAATTCAAAACTAGTCGCTATTTTTGCCGAGTCTACGGTCTAGATTTAAATGAGATTTTTTCACATTAAGTACTCATTAAAGTTATTTGACGTCTCTGAGTGCGGCA
This sequence comes from Cataclysta lemnata, assembly GCA_963931975.1. NCBI lineage: Eukaryota > Metazoa > Arthropoda > Insecta > Lepidoptera > Crambidae > Cataclysta > Cataclysta lemnata. The sequence continues at coordinate 8,167,189 of OZ008364.1, forward strand.
GTTAGACCTATTAGACGTGAGCTCAATATGGACTCCCTTTTTCCTCATATCATATTTCACATAATCCCACCATCGCTTCTTCGGTCTTCCACTCATTCAAGATCCATGCACATCCATACTTAACATACCTCTAGTTACTTAACATTCATCCCTACTCATCACATGCCCGTACCACGCTAACCTAAATAACCTCATGTTTTCGATCATCGCCGCTACTTTCAGACTTCCTCTGACGTACTTAGGTATATCTAATCCTGTTTTTCCTAGTCACCCCACACATCCTTACATTCTCATTTCCGCTGCATGCATTTTTCTTTCATACCTCCTTTTCGTTGCCAAACACTCCATATGAGATCCATATAATACGACAAACTATTGTATATTACCATGTGTACCTTTTGACGATCCCTTCTTCATTACATGGTACATGGTACTCAAAAAGCGCATATTAACGAAAATTAATGGTAATAAATGACTTACACATTAGCCAACTTTTTGAAGCTGCATTGTGTCGCACGCAAACAATGTAGCATCAATTTTTAATGTCCTGAAAAATAGCTTGTCATCGGCAGCTAAAAAGCGGGCGACCAATCCTAGCGCGCCATTTTGAAATTCAAATTCGGAATCGTTTTAAATGCGCGCTGCCAATAGGTCACAGCATTCGAATGGCAAATGCGCGGCCGCTTGTGTTTATGTAAAAACGTTTTGTCGCCTGTGACGTTTTTGTCATGGATCCAAGGGCTTAAAAGGGCCGCTTTAAGCTGTATCGCCAACAGCCATTCATTTCCTGAAATTAATTGCTGTCGACGCGTGGTAACGGCAGAACAGAGTACAATTGTCATTGAATGAAGCGAAAAAAGTATGTAAGGATCGAAGTGGAAAGAAGGGGAGAAAGGCGTGTCGTATAGAAACTCTCAAGTTGGTAAATCCGTCGAGCTCTACCGAAAACTGTCAAATTCCTCTAATCGATTGTCAACCTTGATTTGTTTGTAGAAAGCACAAAGTGTCGAAGATTTGACATTTTATTGTAGCCTGACATGCTTTTGACTGTGATTCATAGTAGGATCATAAAGGAAATGACTAATGTTACCTTTTTAGACACACCGTTTTCTGTAGCTTGTCAATCTCCTAGATCAATAATGCAGCTTCTCCTGTTCTGCCTGAATATATGGGCTGATTACCGATAAGCGGCGGGCCTATTTTTATGGTAAAATAAGTTTTTGTTGTTGGGATTTCTTGATCTGCTTTTTGTGTTGGAGGAAAGAATTATTTCCTCTATTAAGTAGGCTGTGCCAATAAATGTTTACTTTAACTCCCAGTGAGTCACCGAAAGGTACGTTTGTCATCATTGGTTATGTCAAATGTTGTATTTTTTTTTTTCCATTAGACACTACATAGGTACATCATTTAAATTAGTACGCTGTCACCACTCCGTATTTAGTAAAAATTCCTATATTAGACCATTCTTATAGGTTTCGAATCAACGGTTAACTTAACCATCAATGAATCAATAGGTACTACCTAGACGACCAAAATTTAGGACCTCCAAATCACAAACCTATGCTCTAAAAATTGTTTATTAAAAAAATCAAAAATATTTTATTTCATTCAAAAACGAATATCCATAGTATGGATACGTGTGGATTCCATACGTACAATTTGTTGGAGCTGCCTAATAAATAAGCATAGATTTATACTTGTGGCAGGCAATGTTTACTGTGGCAATGTTTATGTAACGTTTAACTGTACCTATTGTTTCAGATTGCAGCACTGAAGAAGTTGAATGATGAGCTCCAGACTTCATTGCAATCTGAGGTAAAGTTATTCTGGATATTCTTGAATAAGGCTGCGTTTCCACTAGAGATTATGCGAGGATTGTTTGAGGACAACCAATATAAGCACTCCATTGAGCGAAACTAGGGAAATGGCGTGGTTCTATTCATCATCATCATCATCATCATCATGTGGCCTTCCCTATGCATACATCACCAGGCCTTTAATGTCCCCACTGCTGGGGCACGGGCCTTCCCTATGCATACGTACATAAATCACGCTTATATCCCCGATGGAGTAGGGAGAGTTTCACCAATTAGGTTAGGTCCCATTTAATAGGTGGCGAGCCTATTGCCATTTATCGGGCACGGAAATCGCAGTATCTTGCTAGGTGGTATAAGAGAATCGCTGCTGCCCATTAATTGTCGCTGTCTTGACCCTTAGTTGCCTTGTACCTTGGAATGATTAGTGGAATAAAGTCTCACTCAAGCAGCAGCGGTGGCGGGATGGTGGCGGTGGCGAGCCCGAACAAACGTTGGCCGCGCTGATTTGAATAATGTCCTTATGTTACCTACGTTACAACTGCCCGCCACCGCTGACCGCTGCAGTTTGAGTGGGGGCTTAATTATTGTAAGATGAAATTATTTATTCTAACACACATAGTTACAAGCATATAAAAAAACAAAACAACCTTAAATTATTATTAAAAGTTTCATAAAATATCAAAAAAAAAGTTTTAGCGTTAGAATAGGAGACCAGTTCAGCATGTGCCAGACCCCTGAAGCCTGACACTGGTTTTTGACTGGTACCTTGTTGATTTTGATTTTGACGTGAGATGTCAAACAAGCAAGATAAGCTACGTAACAAGACGTAACGCGATACTCCTAGAATACATACTATATGGAATATAAATATAATACAAATACCCCCGAATACAGAAACGCAAATCAAATTTGGGGCACTGCTTAAAAAGTTAAGTGGACATTACCTCTCAGAATTTGTACGGAAAAATTTCAATTTCGACAACATTTAAATGTTAAGCAAGACTCAAACTTTGATTAGCGTTTCTGTATTCGGGGGATAGAGTGATACTTAGATAAATGCTAAAATGAAAAGAAATAACAATATATAAATAGAATAAATGTTATAACTAATTAAATAAAAGAGAAATTCACATTTATGTTGCCGAACTCCCGCTGCGCGCTCATAAGATGCTCTTTTAAACGTTCTTTAAAAGTAACAAGGGAACTACTATAAGCGAAGATACTATAATAGTTTTCTGCTCCGCCGTCACCAGACAGCAACGGAACATGATGATATTTTTTAATAATAAGGATCAAGTTTGAATATTGATTTTTTCTAGTTTATACGTGAGACGTGAATAAGTTATGGATTCGTACAAAGATTTTGGTGGTTAGAAAAAGAATTTGCCGTGTGGTGACGGCAGAGTAGAATACAATAGTCACCACCCCAAAACTCTCCCGTGGGTGTCGTACAAGGCGACTAAGGATACATCATTTATGAGGAATGGGCAGCAGCGTTCCTCTTATACCACCCAGCAATGTACTGCGACTTTTGTGCCCAATAAATGGCAATAGGCTCGCCACCTATTATATGGGACCTGATATATTTGGCGAAACGTGGGTGCTAGTTTACCTCTGCCTACCCCTTCGGGGATATAGGCGTGATTTATGTATGTATGTAAAAAGAATTTCGAAAAATGATGGTCTTGATGCGGGAATCGAACCCGCGTCCTCCGCTGCTAACCACCAAAATCTTTGTACTAATTTTTCTAACATTTATATAATATAATATTAAAATTAAAAAGCGAATAGTTTATGGATTCGTTTAAAAAAACTTAAGAAAATCGCAGGAAACAATAAATATTGATGTGCTCCAAACGATGTTAATGGAGGAAGGAAGCCCCTCGAGGTGACCTTATTTTTTTTAAAAAGGGCACCTATTGTGATGCAAAGGAAACTAATGTTATAACATTATGTTAATTGGGAGTCGACATCCGATATGAGATTGGGACTGTGATTTCCAATAATTTTAAATGCCCTCCATTTGTATAACGTCCTGACCTACCTACCTGTTTTATGTTTAACATTAAAGTTAAAGTGAGGAGCTCGCTAGCGCAGTGGCATAGCGCGCTTGGCCTGCGATTGCGTAAACAAAGCAATGTTCACTAGGCTGGTCAGTGGATGGGTGACCAAATATTTATTATCTTGAGTTCCTCCGTGCTTCGGAAGGCACGTTAAGCTGGTGGTCCCGGCTGCATGTGCAGTCGTTAATACCCACCAACCCGCACTGGGCCAGCGTGGTGGGTTATGGCCCATTCTCCCTATATTCTTCCATCCATAGTGATGATGATGATTAAAGTTAAAAAAAATGATTTGAATGAATTCTGTAAATTATCTCCTGAGGAGTATTTGAGGATTCATTTTTAGGCTGTTTGCACTAATAAATAGTTAAACATCTAGATTGTTATTACTTTTTATTTAAACAATTTCAAAATGTTAGTAAAATTATGAGAAAGAAAACAATTGTGGTTAGAAAAATTAAAAAAAAAAAACAAGACTATAGATTCGGGAATCGAACCCGTGTCCTCCGCAGGGCAGATGCCGGTACCACTCCGCCAACCAAGCTTTTATTTGAACATGAATGTTTGAAAAAATATTAGTATTTGAAATAAAACAAATTTTTACGGATTAGACCCGCGTATATTTAGGTGTTTGGCATTATCCTAATAACCCGACGTTTCGATCACTTTACCACACAGTGACTATCCGTAAAAGTTTGTTTTATTTATATTATATATTAATATTAGAATGTTACTCCTCGAGGCTCTTATTTCTACTGCATTTATTCATGCTTCTTCTCTCCCATACCCAACTTTCACTTCCATACATTAATGTCGAGACTAGGCACTTCATTACGAACAACCATACGAGCCTTTCTGTAGGCCTATTCCCTAACTTTAGTTGACAGTTGAAAGTGATGATCACCGAACTATTTACTAATACATTGCTGTTATCACAGGACAAGTGTCACAATAGCATTATAGTAAAGTAGTAATGGATAAGTAAATAGTTCGGTGATCATCACTTTGAACTGTCAAAAAAAGTTAGGCAATACAGCCTACAGGAGACCCTCTAGCTGTTCACATAAGTGTGCTCATAGCTTTTTTTCTCCTTGTAATTTTTTTAGAATATTGATCTTGTTCTGCCCAATGGACAATAATAATTGTATTTGTAAGTAACCGTGTGGTGACGGCAGAGTGGAATACAATTGTCACCACCCCAAATCTCTCCCGTGGGTGTCGTACAAGGCGACTAAGGATAACTCGGCGATGAGCAATGGGCAGCAGCGTTCCTCTTATGTCACGTAGCAATAGTACTGCGATTTTTGCGCCCGATAAATGGCAATAGGCTCGCCAGTTATTACATGGGGCCTACCATAATTGGCGAAACGTGGGTGCTAGTTCACCTCTGCCACGATATAGGCGTGATTTATGTATGTATGTAAGTAACAAAAGCACAAATAAAAAGCCACCATTACATTTTGCCCTCGCGAAAGTGTGATAAAAGTATTGATCGCTCTCAACGATTCGATGATAACGCATGGTATAAAAGGTGTTGATAAGGAATCCGTACGCTTTGTTCGGTGCTGGCTATGGAGGGGCTGATTGGGTATGTACTTGTTTTTCTATAACTCTTCTAATATACAACATGTAACGGAAATAAAGCATTCCTACCCTGAATACTACCCATGCTAGCTTACGGCTGTAATTCAAAGAGAAATTCAAATTGTTTGGTGCTTGTCACATTACATTAAATACATACGGTGGATGGTATTGCATGGGTCTACATGTGACGCCCTGCAAGGGCGTTGCAATGTAATAAGATTACATGGTTGAATTTACATTTCAATTATAGACGTATAACTGCCGCACTCAGTGACGTCACATAACGTTAATGAGTACTTAACGTCAAAAAATTACAATTCAAAACTAGTCGCTATTCTTGCCGGGTCTATGGTCTATATTTGAATGAAAATTTTTGACATTTAATACTCATTAAAGTTAATTGACGTCTCTGAGTGCAGCAGATAGATGTATAAGACGTCACTTTAAAGCAGTGTTTTTCAATCTTTTGGAATACGCGACCCCCCTTTACACCCTTGTAAAGTTCTAGCGACCACCTTAGGCAATAGAAATCAATGGATTAGTCTCTATTTCATTTAATTATCACTGAAACTGTGTTTTGTATGGTAGAATAGCACTTTGTCTCCTGAGTACCTAAAGCTTCGCGACGCACAGATTGAAAGACACTGCTTAGAATCTTTCTTTAGCGTGCTTTTCGACAGTTCAAAACTAGTCTCTATTCTTACCGGTCTATACTATAATATGGTCTAGATTTAAATGATTTTTTTGTAGTAAGTAGGTACCCATTAACGTTTATTGACGTCTTTGATTGCCGCTGTACCTAACTGCGTACTCAGAGACGTCAATTAACTTTAATGAGTATTTAATGTCAAAAATTTTCATTCAAATCTAGACCATAGACCCGGCAAGGATAGAGACTAGTTTCGAATTGTAATTTTTTGACATTAAGCACTAATTATCGTTATATGACGTCTCTGAGTGCGGCAGTTAGTCATATAAAAAAATTAATAATTAGTTTTCGAATTTTCCATACATGTCATTTTCCTGTAAAATACAATTTGTATGGGTTACTAAATGAAAATTTAAAATTTCGAATTTTTAAAAACGCAACAGAAATTATATAAAATATGTTATGACTATGTTAGGCATGGGTAGTACCTATACAGGGTGTGCGTTATTTCTGTTGCATATTAAAAAATCTCGTGTCACCGGTTTGACCGATTATTAAATGTACAGTCAACAGCATGTCAGACTACCACAAAATGGCAAAATTTCTCAATCGATTTTGTGCCCTATTATTACCCAGTTATGGTTGACAATCGATTGAAGAAATTTGACAGTTTCGGGTAGTCTGAAGTGCCGTTGACTGTATAAACTCCTAAATGTATATAAACGATGAAGATACGAACACCGTCTTCTCCCTGCCCAGTTCCCAGTCTATCCGGGGTCGGCGCAGTATGTTCCCTCTTCCATTCATATCGGTCAGACGTCATCAAGCCATCCACTCCCTTTTGATTCATATCATCCATCCCACCGTAAAGGTGCTAGTGATGAATGAATGTATAGAAAAGAGACTGAACGGACCATGTCGATAGATCGATGAACGGACAGAGTGATTGGAATTGAAGTTTTGGCTTAGGTTTTACAGCCGGCCGCCTGCCCGACACCAACCCTCGTTGGGTATGCTGTTGTTGGTGGTTTGCCCTCCACCACTCGGGTGCCCCAAGGTGCTTATTGGTCTACACCGGGCAATCTCCCTTAGTCGACTTTTACTACTCCCATGGGATGAGTCGGGGCTGGCCTATTCTACGGTATTTTTTCGCTCCCAGGCCCAGCATGGAAGCTACGAACACCAAAATTGAGGAGCAATAAAACAGTACGGTCCCCGTTCAAAAGTGAATTCTATTAGCATTAGTTTGAGATAAGTTTTTGTTGTTGCTCTCGCGTCCGGCAGGATTCGGAACTTGCAGCCGATCTCCTGCATAATTTACTAATTTGTTAACTAACGCATTTTGTAGTTTGTAGTCAATGTGCTCGAATGACTTAGGGCCGGTTTTTTGATGCACAGTTAAATTGTTACTAATGGTTATAATATTATATTAGACAGATATTTAACCATAATAATAATAAATAAAATAAAAATTGGTTTTTTGAAAAAGGGCCAGGTCAAGAGTACCCGAAACCGACGGGCATGCATGAAGAGATTGATGAGATTGGATGAAGCGAAAGAAGTATGTAAGGATCGTAGCAAGTGGAAGGAAGTGATCTCTGCCTACCCCTGTGGGAGAAAGGCGTGACGTATGTATGTATTATTGGAAACAACAAGATAAAATATCTTTGACAATGGGTTGGAGCTTCTTTTTAAGCTGCAAAGCATGTGTTAAGAAGCCCCACTCTCCCTTAATGATATTAGATACTTCATTTACAAACAGAAAATAATAAAAACCATCACAATATCTTATTAGCCGCCTCCGTGGTCTAGTGGTTCACCCACCGGAATTAAGATCCAGAGGTCCCGGGTTCGATCCCGAGGGGGGTACAACTTTGTGCTCGGTTTGGTTGGTGGTAGGACTTCTTTGAAGTCCGCCTGGCTAGCTACCACCATCTTATCAAAATCTGTCGCCATAACAATAATGCTAACAGCATTATTGTGTTCCGACAATTGTGATAAGATATCCAGTCCCTCTGTGGTTGAGGGTTCCAGGTGAAGCGCGATTCAAAAAAAAATGAACGAAAACAACTCAGGGTTGTAAGTATTAACATACATACATACATAAATCACGCCTATATACCCGAAGGGGTAGGCAGAGGTGAACTAGCACCCACGTTTCGCCAATTATGTTAGGTCCCATGTAATAGGTGGCGAGCCTATTGCCATTTATCGGGCACAAAAGTCGCAGTTCATTGCTATTGCTAGGTGGTATAAGAGGAACGCTGCTGCCCATTCCTCATCGCTAATATATCCTTAGTCGCCTTGTACGACACCCATGGGAGAGATTTGGGGTGGTGACAATTGTATTCTACTCTGCCGTCACCACACGGCAGAGTAGATCATGTAAGTATTAAAAGACTGACAATTGGCGAAAAGTGGGTGTTAATTCGCCTCTGCCAACCCCGTCGGGGATATAGGCGTGATTTATGTATGTATGTGTATACCTATGTATTAGTACAACTTAAAGTGGCCCGTACCAATATAATTTTCGGGTGTATATTCATCAATTTCTCGCTGAGGTCGCCCGGTATATTGTCAAGTTCACCTTATTTGCTCGGTCGGTCACGCCTCGGTTTCGCTACACTTGTTCAAACATCCGAAACGATGACCCCGATTGTGTGGTACTTACGACCAAATATCCATGGGGACATTGCCGTGGTTAATCTTCAACTTCGAGTTAAGATTCAAGCTTCGAACGTACGTGTAGGCACAAAGGAGTACTCTAACATACATACATAAATCACGCCTATATCCCCGAAGGGGTAGGCAGAGGTGAACTAGCACGCGTGTTTCGCCAATTATATTAGGTCCCATGTAATAGGTGGCGAGCCTATTGCCATTTATCGGGCACAAAAGTCGCAGTAGGTACATGGCTAGGTGGTATAAGAGGAACGCTGATGCCCATTCCTCATCATTGATTTATCCTTAGTCGCCTTGTACGACACCCACGGGAGAGATTTGGGGTGGTGACAATTGTATTCTACTCTGCCTGTACTTTAAACACTCACGTTTCTCAGGCCTATGCTAGGTCCCATGTAATAGAACAGAATGAGGGCCTGTTTCACATCATCTGATAGTTGCAATATGAAACATATGTCAATTAAACTGCCAAGTAAGCTACTTCGAACTTAACGGAATTATTCGGAAAATGCTTTGGATAATAGAAATCAACACAAAATGTAAACAAAGTGCGCAATTATGTGCCAGACTCCATACATTTTGGAGCATCTCCTTTAAACTTAAAATTATCAATTTCAAACAACAACGTCTTTTTCTTATTTTATGGTACACTCTCCTTATATTCTTCCATCAATAGAGAAGTCCTGCCGTGTGGTGACGGCAGAGTAGAATACAATTGTCACCACCCCAAATCTCTCCCGTGGGTGTCGTACGAGGCGACTAAGGATAAATCAGTGATGAAGAATGGGCAGCAGCGTTCCTCTTATACCACCTAGCAATGTACTGCGACACTTTTGTGCCCGGTATATGGCAATAGGCTCGCCACCTATTACATGGGACCTAACATAATTGGCGAAACGTGGGTGCTAGTTCACCTCTGCTTACCCCTTCGGGGATATGGGCGTGATTTATGTATGTATGTATGTAAGTCCTGTGCCCCAGCAGTAGGGACATTAAAGCACTGATGGTGATGATGATAATGAAATAAAAACCAAATCGTAAGTTACATTACTTGGCATTAGAGGCGTGCGTGTTTATGAGTGTCTTCTTCTTCTGTCTTCTTCTGCCCTGTTCTCAGTCTACCTGGGGTCGTATCGGTCAAACGCCATCCTCTCCCTTTTGATTCATAATATCATACATCAGCCGCCGTGCCGTGTGTGGGTTCTGTGCCCATTGCACTTCCAAAATTCGACCCAAAAGCAAAAAGTTCCCATTCGACCTCCTAAAAATTTTATAATTAAAAGTGCCCATCGGACCTCTTTTTGGGTGCCCATTGTACCTCATTGGCAGTTTTACTAAGAAAAGTACAGTCAACGGCTCTCCAGACCACCCAAAACTGTCAAATTTCTTCAACCGATTGTCAGCCTTATCTTGTTGGCAGTAGAGCCAAAAGTCGACTGAGAAAATTTAACATTTTGTGGTAGGCGGACGTGCTGTTGTCTGTACAACAGAGTAGCGTGTTGACGAGTGTATGACCTTGTATGTTGAGCACAACAGGACTTGAAATTCAATGTTTTTAAACCTTATTAAAAGTATTGCGTTCTATCACCGATGTGTCGCACACTTGGTGCAATAACATTCATAGTGGTGGTCAAAAAAATGGTGAATCGAGATTTTGGGCACAAATCGCTCATTTAATGCAAAGGACACGTAACGCAACTCATTAAAGAGCAATCACGGCTAATCAATCAACCAATAGGTATGTTTATTTTTTTTATTGATGCGAATAAAAAATTATCATGCAATATACAACAATATTGTATGTCAATAATCGCATAAATATTGGTTCTGATTAGATATTTCGTAGATACACTACTACTGCCACATAAGTAACACCTATTTTTTCATACCCAGAGGAGTAGGCAGAGGTGAATTTATACCCATATTTCGTAGATATATGATATTTTATGTAGATGTAGACCTGTATAATCAACAGAGTTGACGATTAGAAATAAATTATAATTGTCATTTATGTTTTTATTTTCGCATCTAATTATGAATTATGAAAACAGTTATTTTGCAAATAAATTGACTTATATCTTAACCTAGTTACAAAAGAAGAGTACATAATTGTGTTTTTTAGTCTTTGAGATTAGAAACAGACTTTAACACTTGACTTGACTTGTAACAACGGTCTTAAAGTGCCATTCTAAGCGCGAAGAGAAGAGTTGTGTTTTTCCACCCATCCTTTGACACACCTTCACTTCATCTCACTAACCCTCCATCGCCTCTTTACATGATAGAGGTAAATAAACATTGAAAAATATTATTCACTCCAAAACGTCAATACTATTTATATTCTATGAATAATTTAAAGCGCTAAAATTTTGCATTATAAAGACGGTTCGTTTGGACTTTAACCCGAAGCCGTCAAACCTTGTTTGCGACACTCAATACGTTCATTATTGTGGGTTATCGTAGGATCATGGGTGCGGATATGCATCAAGAACGGATCCAGTGTTTGAAAAGGTTGACCTCTCGCACCTCCGTTCGTCGTACGCGTTGCATTTTCATGAAGGCTTCGTGTCGTGTACACTACACTACACGGCGACGCCCCCCCGCGTGTGTGTGTAAGGCGTATCTTGTGCGCAAGCGCCGCCTAAGCTGCGCCGGCCGATGCGATGCTCAGTCGCGCTCGGGACTTCGCCGCGCACGCACGTCCCCATCGCAGCGCCTGGGCACGTTTTACTAACAGTGCGCCGGAGTTCAAATAAGGTTATCGCGTTTTGTTTGCGGTTAGGATATCCTCCGAAAATAGGTAAGTTTTGTAATGTTTGACTTTCTTGTCTATTGTTTACTTATTCTTTTTTTTTAGCCGCTGTTTGAGTTTGATTAGCGTTGGTGTCGACTCCGTCGAATAGTTTAGGCAGGGCGGACTTTTTGAAACTTTTACCATCTCAGTTGAACTTTCGATTTACCACTTTTCAAGTGGAAGTACGAGAAACTGTTGGTCAATGGACACAATGTCAACGGTACTCGAAGGCGTATTCGCGATAAGTCATGATTCACAATTATTTGTACTATACGTGTGTCATGCGTGATAGCGAGTGTTAACAGATATGGCATAATGACTGTTTTAGATTTTATTGTTAGCTAAAATGCTAAGGACACCTTGAAAAGTTTCATCTTAGAATAATTGTTTTAGATTAAGACTTACCTGTGAAATCGCTTGTTAAACACAAAGGAAACATATATGAGAAAAGATTTGAATAAATGCATTGCAAAATTAAGTTATATTGTCATATATTTAGAATGCGCAATGACCAACAACATACATTTTGTGGCATTGAAACATTGCACAAAAAAAAACATTAAACATGCGGGTTTAGTCAAGGAATGTAAAGGCATAATTACCCCAGGTACAGAAGTTTTACTTTTCCTGTTGTATAAGGTAGAAAAACAATTATTCCCATACTTAAATGTTTTTCATATGATTCTTGCCTTATTTATTATTCATACATTTCAAAATTGATGTTTCCTAATTAATTAGATTCCGAAGAGTGCATTACAATTTGGCGTAACATCAGAACATTTGAAATTCATAGACTATCTAAAATTGTTTGACAACAGCGATCAATAAATCCTTTTAATAGTTAACTTATAACTGCAAGTTTCGCTAGAATTTACACATGAAAACTGTTGATTCTTGCAATAATTTATAGATGATTGATTATACTACTGTAACATCGCTATTGAATTATCGAAACCAATAATATGTTTACAGCATTATTGTCTTCCGAAAATTTGTGATAAGATAGCCAGGCATCTGTACTTGAGGATTCCAGGTGATACTCGATTCCATTTATTGTCCCTTTTATTGTCACAATGAAGACCAAGACCCTATTTGCGCCCTGTGCCGTGTGGTGACGGCAGAGCAGAATACAATTATCACCACCCCGAATCATTCCCGCGGGTGTCTGTAAGGCGACTAAAGGGCCGGTTTTTTGATGCATATATGCATCAACATTTTTTAACAATAATTTTTTTACTATAGTTAACTCAACCAATTGTTAAAAATGTTACTAATGTTTAAATACCAGACTGATATTTCACCATTAGTAACTAAAATTGACAATAAAGACTGATATTTAATTATTTTTTAACAATTGGTTAAGTTAACTATGCATCAAAAAACCGGCCCTGACTGTCAGCTATAGTAATGTAAGTAGTGTGCAGCAGCGCTCTCTTAAACCACCTATCGATATACGATTGATGTGCCCGATAGATGACAATAGGCTCGCCAACCTATTACGTGTCACCTAACACGGTTGGCGAAGCGCGCGTGTTAGCTCTCCCCTGCCTTCTTCGGGGATAAAATTAGGCGTGATCTATGTATGTGTTTTCACCTTTTCTTTTCTTTTTCTCTTTCGTCTGAACAGTGGATTCAATCCCAGAAGCACCAGCGTTACAAGTAACCTCAGTCGGTTGCTTTAGAAATCACAAATATGTAAAAATACCACCGAAGGTTGTGGAGGTCAAATGTCGTATGTTAAATATGTCTTTGTCTTCGAGGGAAACGGTTAATGTTGCTACTGCGAGTTTTTTGGTCTCACTGGTGTCTGGGAATTGGGTACGAGGGTACAGTGAACCGCACGTCAACATGAATCACTCCTGTTTATCCCCGAAGGGGTAGGCAGAGGGTTAACTCCCACGGTTACGCCATTTAAGGCTGGAGTTCACCAACACTTTGGGCCTGTTTCACAATCGACGGGCAAGTTCTGGATAGCTTACTTGGCAGTTCAATTGACACAGATCTGCCAAAAAGCTATCCAGAATATAACCTGTCGATTGTGAAACAGGCCCTTAAACAGGCGATTAAAAGATAACCGCCAGTTTGTGAATTTATCGTATGGAAGAACTGTCAAAAACTAAAGATTATCTTTTAATAGCTTGTTTTACTTTTGGTGAACTCGAGCCTTAGTTAGGTCCCTACGTGGCTAGCCTATTGCCATCTATCGGGCAGTATATTGCTAGGTATTGCAAGAGGAACGCTGCTGCCCATTAGGTACAGATAGCTGTCTTTAACCTCAGTCGCCTTATATGACTATTATAGAATAACTATTTAACAACGAGGAGCTCGCTAGCGCAGTGGCACAGCGCGCTTGGCCTGCGATTGCGTAACTAAGCAATTTCGCTAAGGCCGGTCATTGGATGGGTGACCAAAAATTTATTAACTCGAGTTCCTCCGTGCTTCGGAAGGCACGTTAAGTCGTTGGTCCCGGCTGCATCTGCAGTCGTTTGTACCCACCAACCCGAACTTGGCCAGCGTGGTGGGTCCCAGCCCAATCTCCCTTTATTCTATATTCCTGGTAGTTTGAGAACGGATGGCGTAATTTTCTTGTCTTGACGATTCATGAGTGTATTGTAGTCATACCAGATATGAATAAACGAATTTTGATTTGATTTGATTTGATATCTTCCATCCATAGGGCAGGTCCGTGCCCCGTCCAGGATGGATGATGGATTTAAGAACTAATGTATAAATTATGGCATGCAATAAATCATTGAATTTGTATGACGAGAAAGATGCGGTGTGGTCACAATTGAATTCTGCTCTGCCGTCCATCACTACTCAGCTAGTATTTGTACTTGGAGTAATATGGAGACTTCAATCTAACTCATTCATCAATCGTAACCTTTACGTTGATGAATACGGAGAAAACTGATTTACACAAATCTGGTTTTCCAGAGAATTGTTTGCGAATTAGCACCAATTGTTACAGACCTCTAAACTTCGTAACCGGTTGTAGCTACTTGTTACGGTACGAAAAGTATCGTATGTTGAAGGAAATTGGATAAAGTATCGTATGTGGCTGCTGACATATTTAACCGTTTTTAAGTGGTTCGTTCGGGGGAGTACAAAGGAGATGTTCCAAAATTTATGGAGTATGGCCCATATAGTTGTACAGTTCTTCAAAATGTAGGCAATAATTTATACAATAATAAATTCCTATTTTTAAGCTCTGTTTTTTGGCTTGTTGTACTTAAGTTTAGGCTTTTAATGCAACACAACAGCCTAGCCTACCGTTATGGCGGAAGAACGATGTCACTTTATAACATTGACGTACGTATTTTATTTGATATTAAATGGGTGGGTACCTTATGTATGTTGTTTTAATGGTTTTAAAATGTTTATAAGCCATAAAACTATGCATTATTTATATTTATTTACAATTTTCCCAGAATCATTTATTTTTTCTAAATTTTTTGATATAGTGTACAAATACATGGGCCATTTTGGAATGTTCACCTAATGTGCATACCTCCTCGGATCTTGTATATATTCTGTGTTCTACCAGAAACTTTGCAATCGTGATTCAGGCCTTGCTAATCTTGTTGTAACCTTATCGCAACAGTCATTAGGTCTAGTATTGATTTGCCACCATTGTATTTGTAAGATGTCGCATTTTTTCGCTGTTCAACCATTTCTCGGTTACTCGACACTTTGTTTGTGTAGCGCTATGAGGTACCAATAGCTGCTGTAATTCACATTGTAAACTAGAATTCTCTGATACTGCAGAAAGGTATTGCTTGAGCTTAAATTACGAGTTTGAAATGTTGTGTCATACATAAATTAGCACAAATCTTAGTTACAATGATTGCGGCTAAAATTGACTCTAATTCGGAATAAAGAAGAAATTTGTAGAGAGATAACTAATAATTATAACTATATATAGAGAGAGATAATAAATAACTATAGTGACAATAATGACTATATACGGCTAAAATATCATAAGTAGGTACCATGAATGCCAGAAATTTTCTCGAGAAATATTTCGAAAATTGCAGCAAGTAATTGCAAAAACCACTTTAGGATTAAAAAAAAAACATAAATTAATGAGGACATCGAGCGGGAAGTAATTTTAATAATTTTATCGAATGACTGTTGCCTTGCATTTCAGTTGCAGTTGGGCATGGTCTATGGTATGGGGATAACGGGCATACACGATTTAATAAATGTTAGAAAAGTTATGAAATTATTTGTTCAACAACGTTTTTCTACCATATTTCACTGCATTTATATTCATATTTCTTTTTTAATTTTCCAACTGCCGCAGCGCTCCCACAGATACGAACAAAAACTCAATGGCCATAGACAATTAAAGGTGTCCTCTTTTTTTTAAACGGCAGACACACAATGGCGACGCGGCTCGCGTGCCGCGTACAGCCGCTGCAATCTGTAATTTTATTGCGAGTACCTACCTGTCGCTCGTGAGCTGCAATTGATGGCGTAGTGCTGGGACCGTGCCTATTGCCAAGTGGCGAACGATACAACGTTTTTCTATCGAACAAATGTAATTTTTTGACAACTTCTCTTATGGGTTTCCGAGACGGTCAATCAACTCTGTTCTGTTCTGTTGACAGGTCAAACAGATCTTTTTTGTCTGATTGATTTGTTTGACCTAGCAACAGAACAGAAACACACAGAAAATAAACGTGCTTGACTCAAGCTTATTGACCCTGTACATTTGACACGACGGTCGCCATTGCATTTTCTTAGTTTCATACATTTTCATTCTGTTCGTTCGTTCTGTAGTCTTGTCAAGGCACTCTGACTGTCCTTCGAAACGTAGTGAAATGCTTGACTGGTGGTAGGACTTTTTTCAAGTCCGGGCTGGCTACCACTGTCTTATCGAAATCTGTCGCTATAATAATAATGTTAACAGCTTACCTATTGTCTTCCGACAATTTGTGATAAGATAGCCAGCCCTTCTGTGGTTGAGGGTTCCAAGTGAAGCTCGATTCCATCTTCGGCACTTATCGCCGTTTTTCATCAGGTGAGATGAAGCCGAGAGCTTCCCTAACAAGCAAAAAATAATCCTCTACAATTCATAATCGTTACAGTAACAACAACCTTCTTCGTCCGTCTGGGATCGGCGCAGTATGATTCCTCTAACATTCATCCATCGACTCCCTTTTAATTCATATCATCCATTACACCGCAAAAGTGCTAGTGATGAATGAATGCATAGAAAAGAGCCGGAAATGTGACAGTGACATTAAAAAACAAACATACATACTTATGTCACCGCTTTCTCCCACAAGGGCAGGTAGAGATCACTTCTTTCCACTTGCTACAATCCTTACATACTTCTTTCGCTTCATCCAATCTCTTCATGCATGTACTCTTAACCTGGCCCTTTTTTAATAGACTAACCAACATAATTTTTTTTTTTTACATCGATAACGCCAAGAAGTAACGTCACTACCGTCTCGAGTCTTACCTTGTCCAATGTCATTGCTGTCTGCACACTCGGTGCCACTGATATTAGGGTCGATTCTGACAATGGTTCTCTAAACCTAAGATTAATTTGACAACAGCGTTTCTCTTTCATTCTTAATACAGACTGAAGAGGAGAGACTGATATTAAATTTAGTTGAGAATCATGTCAGAATGAACCCTATTGTGTCGCCGTTTCTCATGCCCAGCAAGTCGGTGTTTTGTCACCAAACGCCTTGAGGCTGAGGCTGGGGTGATTGCCGCTGCCGTTTGTCACAGATCGTACGATCGATGTGATTGTCGTACGTTTGCTTTGGCGGAGTACTTACTTATTTTTGAACCCGCAGAATTGGGTATCCCTACGTTGCCATGGTTACAGACGTACGTCGCATCTCATACAGAACCTCGATTAATACAAGACACCTGAAAACGTTCTACTGCGCTGCGCATTAGGGTAACTTATGTGCCGGGTATTGTACTATACGGTCTATCATTATCCACTCGCCCTTATCCCATTTCATTTGGGCTCCCGTTAGCCGCCACCTCCACATTCACATTAATGTAATTTCTCACGCAATCCATCTATCTCTTCTGGGGTAATTTTCTCACTCTCCATCACTCAACATTCGTATTGTTAATTTTTCTAGTCGCATGCGTTTCGTTTTTCCGATTCTTTCTTATCTTCTCTATCAACGGTACTACTTTGAAACTTCCTGTCATATAGTCATTGCTCAGTCTCACTTTATCCATTCTTGTCACGCCGCACCATCCATCATGTGATTCGTTTCTCGCCTTCGCTAATTATGATTGTAGACTTAAACGCGTGGCAATCGCAAAATTCTTTTTGTAATAACTAAATTCCAGACGTTCACAATCCTCTTTAAATTTTTGGTATTAATCATCTTGGTTAAAGTTACGCATAGCATAAGCGAAGCAGACCAAAATTAATACATACATAAATCACGCTTTTCTCTTCTAAGGGGTAGTCAGAGGTGTTTTCTCACTCGTGTTTCGCCAGCTTATTTCATACATGCATACATACATAATTCACGCCAATATCCCCGAAGGGGTAGGCAGGGGTGAACTAGCACCCACGCTTCGCCAATTAGGCTAGGTCCCATGTAATAGGTGGCGAGCCTATTGCCATTTATCGGGCACAAAAGTCGCAGTACTTTGCTATTTGGTAGGTATAAGAGGAATGCTGCTGCCCATTCCTCATCACTGATTTATCCTTAGTCGCCTTCTACGACACCCACGGAAGAGGTTTGGGGTGGTGACAATTGTATTCTACTCTGCCGTCACCACACGGCTTATTTCAGGTTCCATGTAAAAGCGGCGAGCCTATACTCATCGGCAACTTAAATCTCAGTAATTTGCTAGATGGTGCACCAGGAAGATTAATGCCCATTTCTTATTATGCCAGGAGACTTTTTGGTCACTGCAAATATTTTTGCAATTCGTTCAAACCATCAAACTGAACAAATTTCACCATGGGAGCAACTCCAAATTCGCGAAAAAATACCAGCTGTTTCATACAAAATGATAATACCTACTTGACCCAAATGTAATTAACAGCTGTTATTTTTTCGTCAATGTGGAGTTGCTCCCATAGTGAAATTTGTTCAGTTTGATGGTCTTTTTGAAATTTTTGCAGTGACCAAAAAGTCTCCTGGTATATAATTCTAAGGCTTGAGTTCACCAACACTTACTGCCGCACTCAGAGACGTCAAATAACGTAAATGAGTACATAACGTCAAAAATGACAATTCAAAACTAGTCGCTATTCTTGCCGGGTCTATGGTCTAGACTTGAATGTAAATTTTTGACATTAAATAGTCATTAAAGTTAATTCACGTCTCTGAATGCGGCATTTAAACAGGTGATTAAAAGGCAACCGTCAGTTTTTGACATTTTATCGTATAGAAGAACTGTCAAAATGTGACGGTCATCTTTTAATCGATTGTTTTAAGTGTTGGTGAACTCGAGCCTTAGTCGCCTTCTACGACACCCACAAAAGAGGCAGTAGTGGTGGAGAACATTGTAATAATGGTATTCGAAGACTCAGGCCGCCACTCGCTTATGCAACTTCAAACCATCGGAGACACCAAATATAATGAGCCTTTACAGAATATAAGTGAGTACGCCTTCATGCATATTCAACGGGCAATTAACCATTCTATTTATCGTAGTCTGCGGACGACCTCGCGACTCGAACTTATACGAATAAGACGGGTACACGTACATTGTGCCATCAATTTTACAGCCCGCTCACGCTTTACAAATTTCGAGCGCAATTAGAAAAAGTAAATAGACCACAGAGCACTCTACACCTAGCCACAGATAAGCGTGACATTAAAAAAGGCGGGTAACACGCCGCGCGCACCGTTACTTCCTTATCGTACACATTTTTTTTTATCTGTGCGCCGTGGTGTGTTTGTTGCAACGTTTTCATCGCTTTAACACACAAGGGTTTTCTAATCGTCGGCAAACGATGGACAGATAAGTGTAGCGACGATTGTTTTGTTTGCGATTAGTCCTGTTATCGTTTTCAATATTATTATGTTGGTCATTGGATAAATGGCGGGCTAAATCTTGAGTCTAAGTTTGAGTAACCTATATAGATATTGTAGGAAAAATACGGTCAGGTGCCTGCTCGTACCTTCTCACCTGTCAAAATAGTGTTGTTTGTTTTTAAATGATATACCTAAAAGTTATCAAGTAATTTTTTTTTGTAAAATATAATCAAATACTTTTCAGGAATATTAATTAAGTACTACTTACCTGAAGAAGTATGGTCAAGTTTTATGAAACTGCGTTAAAACCCAACGTCAAGGGCTTTGCCTTTAGATGCTTATTGTTTTTGCTGTGTTTTTTAATTATTTGCCACTAAGAGTAATAATTGGACTATTGGACCTTAAAAGTTACGCTGTTAATAAATTAAAGAATTAAATATACTATCACCATTATGTCTAGCTTTATGTAACTGTTCGGAGACCTTCTTCTATACCAGTGTGATCGAGTGATGCAGAAGGAAGGATCAGAAGCATATCAAAGTCTAATTAATTTATATTATGATCAGGGCAAGGTACAAAAAAAATAAAAAAATAATATCGATATTAGCCCCAACTTGGGCGCCAATATCGATATTGTATTTTTAGTAACAAGCCCATTACCATTCAATTCGCGCCATTACCGCCTTACCATTTAATTTTATTCATTCTTAAATGAACA
Organism: Cataclysta lemnata; assembly: GCA_963931975.1. Classification (NCBI taxonomy): domain Eukaryota; kingdom Metazoa; phylum Arthropoda; class Insecta; order Lepidoptera; family Crambidae; genus Cataclysta; species Cataclysta lemnata. The sequence goes on from OZ008364.1 coordinate 8,187,472, forward strand.
TTCATATGAATCCAGACTAAAACCCGAGTTCACCAACACTTAAATCAAGCGATTATTATTAACCGTCGGGTTTTTACAGTTTATAGTATGGAAGAGCTGTCAAAAACTGTCGGTTATCTTTTAATCGCTTGATTACGTGTTGGTGAACTCGGGCCTAAATATACTAAAGACATGCATGCATGTCTAGACTCTTTGCCTTCCCTAAAATATAGGGAGAATTAAAAAAATAAACGTAACAGGCCCAGTTTGGGCGCCAATTGCGGTTTTTGCAAATTTTAATCTATACTACCATGACATGCTATCTGTCGTCACGTTTCACTTGAGTAGGGACAGATAACCCGGCGGATGTGAGCCCAATGCGTGAAGCACTTTATTTACAGTGCTCGTTTGGTTTGTCGAACTAATAAAAGCGTTTATCGGTCGCACTAAAGTTTTAGTGTTAGGAATAGCGCGGCTTCGCTCGTGACCCGTCTAAGTGCTTACTGGAACCCTCTGTTATCTGTTTCTGGTATTAGAGCACAATCCACAGCATGTGGGGTTGTACAGGTAGCATTTGTCCAATGCTACGCCGTGTGGTGACGGCAGAATAGAATACAATCGTGACCACCCCAAATCTCTCCGTGGGTGTCGTACAAGACGACTAAGGATAAAACAGTGATGAGGAATAGTCGGCAGCGTTCGTCTTATACCACCAAGCAATGTACTGCGACTTTTGTGCCCGATAAATAGCAATAGGCTCGACATCTATTACATGGGACCTAACATAATTGGCGAAACGTGGGTGCTAATTCACCTCTGCCTACCCATTCAGGGATATAGGCGTGATTTATGTATTATCTTAAGCTATACACCGGCTTTTATCGCAGTGTATTAGGAAAATATCTTGTATTAATAATCGATTTTCTCAAAACAATCCGATTATCGACAAATTTATAAGTAGCGCGTTATCAACTTTAGTTACGTGTTGACACATGCGAGGATGAATGTCGCGTTTATATCTTTGTGATACGTCAGGTTAATAGTTAACTTATCCTTCTTCTTCTTCCTGCCCTTGTCCCGCTCTAGGCGCAGTCGGTACAACATATTTTCTTCATCCACGTCTCTCGCTATCATATTATTATCGTCCTCTACACATTCCATCCCTATCTTCCACGTCCTTCCACGTTTATAGATGTTTATAGATCCTAACATTTCTCTTTTATGAACAGCCAAAGCGTGTCCAGAAAGGCTCGTATGGCTGTTCATAACGGAGTGCTGGTACATTAATGTATGGAAGTAAAAGTTGGGTATGGGAGAAGAAGTATGAAAGTAGAATAAATGCAGTAGAAATGAGAGCGTTGAGGAGCATGGCTGGGGTAAGGCTGAGCGATCGATTGTATAACAGTGTGATAAGAGAAAGGTGTGGTTTGAAAGAAGATGTAATGACAAGGATTGAGAAAGGGATGCTCGCATGGTTTGGTCACGTCGAAAGAATGGATGAAAGGAGAATGACAAAAAGGATTTATATGGCGGTTGTGAATGGAGAAATGGGAAGGGGAAGGCCTAGGCGGATCTTTCATAATCAAATTGAAAGTCTATTGAAAAAAGGCCAGGCATGCATGAAGAGATTGATGAGATTGGTTGAAGCGAAAGAAGTATGTAAGGATCGTAGCAAGTGGAAAGAAGTGATCCCTGCCTACCCCTGTGGGAGAAAGGCGTGACATATGTATTTTTCAATTTATAATTAACTTGTAATTGTATTGTAATAAATCACACGGATTTATCCGAGGGGGTAGGCAGATGTGCATTGATTGATACCCAAGTATTGCCAATTATTTTAGCTCCCACGCATTAGGGGCATTGACATCTACTTTGAGCCTATTTCTATCTACATGGTACGTTTTGCTAAGCTATGTTCCTTATTGGATAGAAATATAGTATCCCGAGTTCCTCCGTGCTTCGAAAGGCACGTCAAGGCGTTGGCCCCGACTGCATCTACATATATACCGCCTGGCTAGCTACTACTATCTTATCAAAATATTGTAGCCGTAATAATAATGTTAACAGCATTATTGTGTTCCGACAATTGTGATAAGATAGCCAGCCCCTCTGCGGTTGAGGGTTCCAGGTGAAGCTCGATTCCATCTTCGGCCCTTATCGTCAGTCACCATCAGGTGAGATGAAGGGCAAGAGCTTCCCTGTCTGGCTACCATAAAAAAGAAGATAGATTTTTAATGACAATGTGAGAATAGTGTTTATTAGACACATACACACCTCTTTGGGCTGTAGGTATTCCCGCTTTAGGAACTACAATAATAGGACACACGTAGTAACACTTGTCAGCATTGATTGTGAGAATCCACCCGATATTGCTCGCTGTCTACTCAGCGAACAATATAAGGTGGATTCGTACTGTACTGTTCTGGGAATCGTACTGTACTTACTTTTTGATTCCTTGATTAATAACAACTTCACGTTATGCTTAGTGCCTCCAGTTAGTTCGCATAACACGATGAATGTTGTGTTATATTTTAAAATATTAACGTGTCCTATCTCGTATTACATTCACTATGTGATATCTTATAAATAAACAGACCAATTCTGCCCTCTAAAGCCATAACCCAGTATCTCAAAGAAATTACATTTACGTTAAGGTCTCACCTTGCCACCTACCCTACCTCTAGCTACCTCTTCGGGGATAAACAAGTAAAATAAAAAGAAAAAAAAATGGCACCTCTCTACTTTTGCGTTCCCGCCATGTTGTCTTTGGTCAGTTTGGTTCGTTTTTTAGTTTTTTAATTCTCCCTATATTTTAGGGAAGGCAAAGGGTCTAGCCCATACATGGCTGTATGGGCTATTTATTAGAGTATTTAGTGTATATTTTATCTGTAATCTTATGAAATAACGAGTGGGTGAAAAGTATGAATGAAATGAATTTTACGTTAAAATATGGGTGCCACATATTTTAACGCATCTAGGGAGTGCTTGGCGCGAATTGAATGGTAACAGAGTTAATGGTGTTGCTTGATGAAATGGATAAAACCACTTTTTATGGAGACTTATTTTCGATGATTCTGCATAATTGCACATCAACACGGATGCTTGTGCATCAAAATAACACCACTTTCACTGCACAAAATCCACTCTGTAACAATTTTTGAATTTGTGAAAATAAATCTGACTGACACCACGAAACGCGCCAAACACTCCTAACCCTTCGTTTTTTTTTAAATGCCACAATATTTTCGCAGCGACCGTACAGTTTGCTTTACGAATAACTCACGGCTCTGTCCCTTTTAAAGTGAGAAAGCTTGCCGCGCCTTTGCGTGTGGGCTTGATAGTACATTTTTTTAAATCAAAATTTAGTGAATTTTTTCAAAGTTTCAATAGAATAATTTAATTAAGTATAAAACATTAAAAACTAAGTAGTATAACGCCTATTTATCTTCGAAGGGGTCGAAAAACACCTACATTTCTGAACCTATAAAGGGTGGGTTAGACGGGTAGGATTTTTTTAACCGACGATAAAACGGAGGAGGTTACTCAATTCGTACCCGTATGTTTTTTTTTATGTTAGACCACGCATAACTCAGTCGTTTATGGACCGATTTTGATAATTCTTTTTGTTGGAAAGTATATACTCCGACGGTGGTACCGTCATAAGGAAAACCAGGTAAACCAACTTTCGAAAATTGTAGGGGCGGATAGTGTGTTTGATAATATTTTGAATAGGTATTATAAGCCACTACATAATAAAGAAGATCTGGAGTCGATCTGATGATGGAACTGAAAGACAGTCGAGGGAACTCTAAACTATTTATAGCAGTTACCTTGCTTATTATTTATTAGTAAATACTTGTTTTATTATGTACATCATCAATTTCGGAAAAAAAAAATCACTCACTATACCTAATAGGTATAGTCTGTCATAGTTTTTAATACTAATTGGGATATGCAACGTTTTAATAAATTTAAGTTCATATCACAAGTTACCTCAACCTGCCATTGCGTAAACTAAGCAACGTTAACTAAGGCCGGTCATTAGATGGATGACCAAAAATATCTCGAGTTCTGGCTGAATCCGCAGTCATTAATTCCCACCAACCCGCACTGGGCCAGCGTGGTGGGTTATGGCCCATTCTCCCTATATTCTTCCATCCATAGGGAAGGCCTGTGCCCCATCAACGGGTACATTGAAGGGCTGGTCAGAAGTAATAATGCCCGTATTTGCAAATTCCTATGTTAGCCACGGTGTGCGTTGGATTGTAATCAGCTCTAGTTTCAGGTTCTAGGTTAGTTTTTTTTTTGTTATTGTTACCCTGCCAGGACGTAAACCCGGGACCGTGGCAATCGTAGACCAGTCTAAAAAGCCATAAATGCCGGCGCGATTGTTCCCTGAACGATTTTCTAATTGCATTTCTTTGCATTGTTCTCGCGAAATAGAAATTCAACGCTTGCCCAGGTCACTAGTATATAGGGTTCACGACCCTAGGAAGTGCGCCGTCTCCATACAATTATAACAATCCCGACGCATTTATTACTTCCCTAATAAAAGGCGACGCGTCAAACGCGTGAGTATGGTGTGGCAACTATAACAGCCTTTATCGTGCAATAAACCCTGTTGGTGTCCCGCTCGCGCCGGTGCGCGCGCGCACGCGTCTCGCTCGCTCGCCCGTTGCCAGGCAACCGTTTTGTTTATACAGCAGTTCTGCCGGCGAGCGATATTGAACGCGAGTTTGTATAGTTCTATTTGCTTTTTATGGGTTATTAATTTTAGTTGTGATACGTTCGTGGCGATTGGGATGGTTATTGGGAGGGATTGGTATGTTAACACTGCCGGTGTATTGATATTGCCGTGTGGTGACGACGGAGCAGAATACAATTGTCACCGCCCCCAATCGCTCTTCCCGGTTGAAAGCCGCACTCAGAGACGTTAATTAGTACCTACTTGATACAAACAAAATGTCAATTGAAAACTAGTCGCTATTCTTGCCGGATAGATTCTAGATTTAAATGAATTTTTTTGGCATTCAGTACTCCTTAAAGTTAATTGACACTACAGTGAGTAAGGATCGCCACTAGTAAGGATAGTAGCAAGTGGAAAGAAGTGATCTCTGTCTACCATTGTGGGAGAAAGCCGTGATGTATGTAGGTATTATGTATGCCTATAGTTTATACCTTTAGTCCATGTTGTATAATAAGAGGGTTAAGGTTTTTTATTGAATTTATTTGCTGACTCAACTAACAACAGGTAGACGCTATATTTAGTGGCAGTTCACGTGTCAATGCGAAAAGCGGGCCCGCCTAATTCGACCTACCGCAATGGTGCGGCGCAAAAAAAAAAAAACGTAAACATCAATTCTTTCAATGGGACGAAAAAGGACTACACCCAGTTTTCGCCAATTAGGTTTATCTCCATCATCATCACCAGCCCTTTAATTTGCTCTGGCTGCCCACTGCTGGGGCACGGGCCTTCTCTATGGATGGAAAGATATAGGGAGATTGGCCCATAACCCATCACGCTGGCCCTGCAGATGCAGCCGGGACCAACGGCTTAACGTGCCTTCCGAAGCACGGAGGAACTCGAGATAGTAAGTTTTTGGTCACCCATCCAATGACCGGCCTTAGCGAACATTGCTTAGTTTACACATAGCAGGCGCGCTATGCTACTGCGCTTGCGAGCTTTATTAGGTCCCATGTAATAGGTGGCGAGCCTCTATCTATCGGGCACGTAAATCGCATTATATCGCTAGGTGGTATAAGAGGAATGCTTGTGTCCAATAATAAACAATAATAATCGCTGACTTTGTCTTTAGTCGCCTTGTACGACTTCCCACGCGTAGATATGGGGGTGGTGACAATTGAATTCTGCTTTGCCGTCACCATTACACGGCACCACACGTCTTTACTAATATTATAAAGCTGAAGAGTTTGTTTGGTTGGTTGGTTAAACGCGTTAATCTCAGAAACTAAAGAAAGAAAGAAAGAAAAACATTTATTGACCAGCACAAAGACAACACAGACAAAAAAAAAAAAAAATTTAAACAACAAATTACAAATAAACACTACAAAATAACCCTTTGCCTTCCCTAAAATATAGGGCGAATTTAACAAAAAAAAATAAGCAAAAAAAAAGAAGAAAATTAATGCCTTGTGCATGGCCAAAAGGTACTGCCCAGCTTGTGTTTCTGTGACATAATTTCACAGAAACGCTGTTGTTATGACAGGCCCTAAACTACTGGTTTAAACTGAAAAAAAAACTCGTTCTGTGTTCGATAGTCCATTTATTGAGGTAGCCTATAAGCTATATAACAACCGACATTAACGCGAGCGAAGCCGCGGGCGACCACTAGTTAGAGACAAACAACAAAAGAAAACCCGAAGATTACATCAGCCCGTAGCACATACAGTCCATCCTTGCAACACTCACTGACGTCTAGTCATTTAAATGTATTTGAATTACAATGACTACTGTATGTATTTACTTGGTAATATGTCTTTATTGTACAGGTTAACGGGGGTTAGCTAGGTTACGAAACGTTTCGAAGCAGAGAGATTTATCTGTGAGCTGAGCTCGGCAGATGCTGTGCGGCGAAAGTTACTTTTGGGTTACGAAAAAAACAGTTTCTAGGTAACTGTAGAATTAAGTCGCACTTTATATGGACAGCGTTCATTTCGGCTCCGTCTGATAGTAATTTCGAGGATAAAAATGGTTTTGTGGACGAGTTAGAAACTCTACTTTTCACTTCGATTGCGAGGATATAAAACAGTAGTTTATCATAACATTTCTTAAAATTCAAACTTAAATTAGTACAGTTTTGAATACTGAAGGAAATTGTTTTTCCCATTTATATTAGGCATGGGCTGCAGACCTATACAGCCAAGTATTAAATTATATTACATGGGCCCCCATGTAATAAGAAGGGGAGCAGTATATTGCTAGGTGGTATGAGAGGAACGCTGCTGCCCATTTACTCATCGCTGTCTTTACCCTTAGTCGCCTAGTACGACACCCGCGGGTGTGACAGGGATGGTGACAATTGTATTCTGCTCTCTCACGGTCATAATAATTAAAAGCATGTTCGTTTTCCCTTAATGTATACAAATCAAATAGATCTATAACGACGGTGTCTCCGTGCGTTTAGAGAAGAAGAAAAAAAAAACAAACCAACAAATTGACACTTGACAGGTGTTTAGGCGCGAAGCCCGCATTCTTTTTTCGAATTAACGTCTTATTCCGGTCACGTACCCGCCGTGTAAGGGCGCGTTCCCACTATGTCGTGCGTGACGGATAATTTATCGTCGGACGACTATCGTATCAAGCTGTTCCCGTTGGATCGCGAAGACATTGCATCGTTTCACGGCATTCGCTTTGTCGTTTACACATCATTAGCAAGCTATAAGTCTACAGTCGCCTCTACGTTCTCAACAAAGATTACGAAGTTCGATAAAGCAAAACGTATGGGATTTGACGTAAGTCGTCGTGAAATCATGTGACCAAAATCGTCTTCGTAAGTTCCTAGTTATGTTGGTAGCGCAAGCTAAGACGCTGTATATCAAAGTAATATGGCAGATCGTGACGAACTTCGACACGTTATCGTTATGATACGATTGCCACTTGGCTACGGGCCCTGTAGTGCGTAACATGTGTAAACGATTTTTTATCGTTTTACGACTGTCGTTCTAGCCGTTCCCTCGCACTGTCATGACAATCTGTCGCCACTGCAAAAATAGGTCGTAGACGACAGTAAATCGTGTCGTTCTATATGTGAACAACTCCATTTAAACATATAAGCCACGGCACTTAAAACTATACGATTATCTGTCGTCACGACACAGTGGGAACGCGCCCCAACGCGGCCGTTTTAGAGTGACCCGCCGTAGTTTACACAACCACAGCGTTTTGGTGCTATCTTATTTGGTCGTTTAAACCCGAGTCGATTCGATGGTAGACTGGTCGTGTCGCGATAGTGGCAGGCCGAATTGTTCATACGCGGCACGCATAGCAGCTGATGTGCTACAGGCGGCACACGGAAAGATGCGGGAACTTTTTGAAACGTGCGACCACAGACGGAGGTTTGTTGCTGGTATAATTTAGATGGACCGATAAGGTGCTTTGGTTGCGCAAGCGCAGTTGGAGGCTTTGGTCAACTGATACCGCTCAGAACTTATCCCGCGGGATAAGTTGTCCACGTGAATATTTTTATTATTTTTCTTTAGTCAACTCATTCCGCTTAGTAAAATATATTGTATTATTTGAAATATTTGTACATTCAGGAACAAAAGTGTCTGGGGAGAAACTCATATGCCATAGCTTGGTTATACTGATTTATTAAAAAATCACAGCAGTTGTAAGAGTCGTTTTGGTGGCATTGTAGCGTGGTCACTTTGCGGATGAAGATGTTTTTTGACAATATACCTACTTGTTTGTACTTCATACAACGTATGAAGTTGCTTCAATAACGTGACAAGTTGTAAAATTGTGTTTTGTGTGCGAGATGTTTACATACATACATACATAAATCACGCCTATATCCCCGAAGGGCTAGGCAGAGGTGAACTAGCACCCACGTTTCGCCAATTATGATAGGTCCCATGTAATAGGTGGCGAGCCTATTGCCATATATCGGGCACAAAAGTGTCGCAGTACATTGCTAGGTGGTATAAGAGGAACGCTGCTGCCCATTCCTCATCACTGATTTTTTCTTAGTCGCCTTGTACGACACCCACGGGAGTGATTTGGGGTGGTGACAATTGTATTCTACTCTGCCGTCACCACACGGCAAAAGAGCGAGATGTTTAGAAATATGGAATTGTGTATATATTATGCCGTGTGGTGACGGCACAGCAGAATACACTTGTCACCACCCCATCTCTCTCGTGGGTGCCGTACAAGGCGACTAAGGGTTAAGACAACGACCAGTAATGTGCAGCAGCGTTCCTCTTAGCGATTTACGTGCCCGATAGATGACAATGGTCTCCTACCTACCCATTACATGGGACTTTATGTATGCATGCCCTTCGCTACTGGAATATATTGACGACAACAACGAAAAACGTGTGCTGTCAAATGTCAAACCCTGCCCGGGTCCTGCCCGTGTCTCAGGAATGTTTGAAAAGCCAAAGCGTGTCATATTTGGTGTCGTTGCCCCTAGTAACCCCGGTTGACAGCTCATAAGGGCTGATGCACAAGAGATCTCACATTTATTTATTTAGGCACATCAACAATATAAGTACACAAAAATTACACAGTTTTTTACATTAATCTAAAACTAGTGATTAAAGATACGCACAACATTTTTCAATTTGTAAGTTTGTCACAATAAAACTGACACGTCAAACTATACAAAACTGGCGAATATCTCCTGTCGTTTGTCAGCCTTGATGTGAGTAAAAATGAATGTCGTGAATGTGAGTAAAAAAGTTATGGACATAAATGTCGATGGATGTCGAAGTAGAGGAAGGCCACTGAAGAAAGATGATTGATTGTGTGAGGTGTGATATTAAGGTGTTGGGTGAGGAGATGACGAGTGAACGAAGAAAGTGGAACATACTGCGCCGACCTCGAATAGGATGCGATGCGGGTGATGATGATGATTGTCAACCTTAATTTGTTACATATATTTACATCATCTTCCATCGAATTACCAAAACGATTGCTGACAAAATATATGCAAACTGCTGCGCCTTGAATAGGAATAGAACCTTATACACTCCCCCGAGTCAACAGAGACATCTGAGTCAATAAACTGTCGTCTTGTATGACAAAGTGTACTGGCCGAGCCGCGGAGGTTGGTCATACGATTAAAGCGCATATTAACACAACGTTACGGTGCAATTTGCGTTCCACAAAAAAAAGCGGACGAAAAAATCCAACTCGTGACTTTGATGCACACTAAATGTCATCTCCTCATTGTGTTTTAATAGGAGACTAGTGTTTACAATAATTTGTTAAGTTGACGGAAAATTTTGATTCATATTTCTTTGAGACCACCACCCAACTAAGGTAGCTCCAATGGGGTTGGTGTCAGGCAGCCGGCCGGCTGTAAAATCTGAGCTAAAACCTTGAGCAGTATGGATTGGAACAAAAAAAAAAGTTGGTTTGAACAACATCGTCTTCCCTATCACTTTCCGTTCATCAGTCTTCTCCTGTCGACATGGTCCTTTCTGTACATTCATTGTTCACTAGCACCTTTCCGGTGTGAATCAAAAGGGAGTGTGTGAGTAACCCCCGAATACAGAAACGCTAATCAAAGTTTGAGTCTTGCTTAACATTTAAATGTTGTCAAAATTGACGTTTTTCCATACAAATTCTGACAGGTAATGTCCACTTAACTTTTTAAGCGGTCCCCCAAATTTGATTAGCGTTTCTGTATTCGGGGGTAAAAGTTTTAATTTTGTCGATTATGATCGTGTTTTTTAGTATTCGTTTTGAGTTTAAGCAACTTGATTAAAGTTATAAGCAGTAGCAAATTGATTCCGATGATCTATATATACAAATTAAAAAAGAACGTATAAGTTTGACTATTGGTGACTGCTATGATCAAATTCTCGAATGTTCACCTCGTTATTATTTGTCAATATTAAAACTAGGAATCGTAGATAGAGTTCTGAATAAAGGAACCAATCCTTTATTAAGAACTGAAACTGAATCGAGTCTTGGCACTCACGAAATTACAATAACAAAGGTTCTCAGGTTATTCTTTCGTTTTGAGTTCTCTCTCAAAACGAAAGAATAACTCAAACAAAAACAGGGGAACTACGAAAGAAAATGTTGGTCAACGCATCCACAAACAAAATGGACAGTTTTGAATTGATAATCGGCCGCGCCATTTCAAATTGTAATTATTCTCACTGGTGTGTCTCGTATTTACATATAATACGGGTCACATCGGTCGATATTCCACGCTAAGCGAAGATTGAATCGATTGGTGGTGACAGACAAAGTTCTCATGATTAACCCTCGTGAAATCCAAGAGACTTATGGTGTATCAGATCCGCGGGGTGCAATCCAAGTGGCTTGTGAAATATAACTGCTGTTATTGACACCTTTACACGTCACAACTCCTTATTCTTGTCATATTTTGTGAGAAAACCAATAAAACACAAATATTTTAAACACGGAACTAAAAAATATCGTCGATAACGCAGTCGCACAATAAAGTACATTTTTGTTGTTTTTTAATTCTCCCTATATTTTAGGGAAGGCAAAGGGTCTAGCCCATACAGCCAAGTCTTTAGTGTATATTTTATCTGTAGTCTTATGAAATAATGACTGGGTGAAAAGTATGAATGAAATGAATTTTACGTTAAAATATGGGTACCACATATTTTAACGCATCTAGGGAGTGCTTGGCGCGAATTGAATGGTAACAGAGTTAATGATGGTGCTTGATGAAATGGATAAAACCACTTTTTATAGTGATCTTCACCAGAACATCAAACACATCATGAGACTTATTTTCGATGATTCTGCATAATTGCACATCAACACGGATGCTTGTGCATCAAAATAACACCACTTTCACTGCACAAAATCCACTCTGTAACAATTTTGGAATTAGTGAAAATAAATCTGACTGACACCACGAAACGCGCCAAACACTCCAATAAAGTACATTTGACATAAACAGGCACAGAACATGTGAACGCTCGTCGCAGGGATACAGATAAAACAAACATTTAAGTTTGCATGGCAGAAGAGCCATCTTTCGAAATTGTGAATAGCGCAGTAGCATGGAGTGCTTACTACATAGTAACAAATGTGAGGATGAGATTACGGAACATGATTGTAATTATTCCCTATGCCGTGGCGTGTATTAGCATATAATACGGGTCAGAGTGGTCGATGTTCGCTAATTGAATCGATTGCTGGCCTAGAGAACAGCACTCTTCAAGCGGGGTAGGCTGATTAAAACTGATTTGTAATGATGACACTAATTTTTAAAGACCCCTATTAGACCATAGATATAGATAATATATAGGTAGGCAGAGGTGAACTAGCAATCACGTTCCGCCAATCATGTTAGGTCCCATGTAATAGGTGGCGAGCCTATTGCCATTTATCGGGCACAAAAGTCACAGTAGGTACATAGCTAGATGGTATAAGAGGAACGCTGCTGCCCATTCCTCATCACTGATTTATACTTAGTCGCCTTGTACGACACCCACGGAGAGATTTGGGGTGGTGACAATTGTATTCTACTCTGCCGTCACACATATAGATATAGATAATACTTTATTTTACTAAATTAAGTTTCATAAATTTTATTTTCTGTTACTAAGTTGGACATGGACATGAATGTTGATGGATGTCGAAGTAGAGGAAGACCACTGAAAAGATGGATGGATTGTGCGAGGTGTGATATGAAGGTGATGGGTGTGAGTGAGGAGATGACGGGTGACAGAAGGGAATGGAAAAAGAGGACATACTGCGCCGACCCCAAATAGGATAAGGGTAAGGGATAAGTGCAGGGCGATGATGATTTCCTGTTACTAAGTATAGGGTTAAAGATAAATTTAAATCAATAACAAAGACCGCAGGTCTTATACCGCCTATCAACAACATACAGCGATTTACGTGCCCGATAGATACCATTACATGAGATCTAACCTTATTGGCAGAACACGGGTGTTACCTACCCCTTCGGGAGGATATCGGCGTGATTTATGTATGTATGTTAAGATAAATCCAACCATCTTGACGATTTTGAGGTTTTTGTCACTGATCCGTTTTCTGTGCAGTCCAGTGTAGCCAGGGGCTTGGCAACAGTGTAATAGAATAGGACAGTTCCGACGTCCAGTGTAAAATTACAAAATGCCACTGACCCAACACTCGCTAGCAAACCGCAAGGTGCCTTAAAAATATTTTGTGTCCATGAGCTTGCGTCAGCGATGCTTAGGGTCAGTTCACACCGAGGCGGAGCGCGCCACATTTTAATGGAATAATAACTCAAAATTTAAGTTTATTTACTACACGAAAAGATACACATTTAATTGTGACAATTCAGAATACATTGAGCGTCGAGATGCGTTGCGGTGTCGCCGGTTTAGACACCGACCGGCGCGGCACGAAAGTTAAATAAATAAATATTTTTTACACTCACACCTATCATCTAGCCCAAAGTAAGTAGCCTAAGCACTTGTGTTATGGATACTAGATGACGGACATATTTTTAATATAATTATGTATATAAATGTTGAAAATATACTACATAAACACAACCATGACTCGGGAACAAACATTTGTAGTCATCACAAAGTTTGCCCCTACCAGGATTCGAACCCGGGACCTCTTGGGCAATACCCAGCGATCTGAGCATTCGACCAAGGCGGCCGTCCAAAGTTGAACCAAAATGAAGGTCGTATGCGCAGGAAAGGGTCTTAACTAAATTTTTAACGCGCAGAAGTGGGGTATCCCTGGGTTGCTATGGTTACAGACACACGACGCACCTCATTCAGAACCTTTAACCGCCTTCGTGGTCTACTGCATGGTTCGCCCACCGGAATTAAAATTCAGAGGTCCCGGGTTTGATCCCCATGGGGGTAAAAAAATGTACTCGGTTTGGTTGGATTGTTGGACTTCTTTCAAGTCCGTCTGCCTAGCTACCACCATATTATCAAAATCTGTCGCCATAATAATAAAGTTAACACCATATTATTGTGTTTCGACAACTGTGATAATTTAGCCAGTCCCTCTATGGTTGAGGGTTCTAGGTGAAGCTCGATTTCATCTTCGGCCCTAAACGTCACTTACCATCAGGTGAGATGAACGGCAGGAGTTTTCCTGTCTAGCATAAAAAAGAACCTCAATTCATACCTGAAAACGTCTTACTGCGCTGCGCATAAGTCAACTTTTGTGACGGGGATTATGCGCGCGGCGCAGTGCGAAATCGTTAGTCTCTTCAAGGATCGTCGCGTCGCGTCGCACCGCGGTGTGAACCGACCCTTATGTTACCCAGTAGCATTCGTCGTGTTAATAATGCCATGGAATTACTTTGTACCCCATTGTTCTCCTCCGTGCTGTCCTTACGATGCGTGTAATTTATATAAACGGTCCTATTGTTGGGGACGCCGTCTGTAATACTCATCTGAGTATGTGGGACTTGAATAACTTGTGTCCAAAGTTTTTGGATCCTTTAACTTACATATGTCACGCCTTTATCCCACAGGGGTAGGCAGAGATCACTTCTTTTCACTTGCTACGATCCTTACATACTTCTTTCGCTTCATCCAATCTCATCAATCTCTTCATGCATGCCCGTCGGTTTCGTGGTATATCGGATCCTTTAATTTTAGCATGAAATGAAATAAAATAAATTAAAAATATGGAGGTTATCATACATGGGTACACTCATGATTCATGAGTGTACCTATGTATGATGAGTCAAGAATCAAAAAAATACGTTAAACATTGGAAACGTGTGTGTCGAAGTCAAAAGGTTTTCATCCGTTATATTTCCGTTCGTTATCTACCAGAATACCTTGTTGATCATTTATTTAATTCCTGAAATCCCTATACTATAATGTAACCTACATTTGTCTTGTAAGATACATAGGGGTGGTGTCAATTCTAGTGTACTTGTTCGTCGCCACACTTAGGTATGCTAGCTTGTTTAATACATACATAAATCACGCCTATATCCCCCATAGGGATAGGCAGAGGTAAACAAACGCCTACTTTTCACGAATTATTAGCTTGCTGTATAAGCTTCTATAAAACCCAACCAGTAATTGCCAATAATTGGTACCTATTTACAATTATTGGCGTATTCACGAGGCTTTTCAAGATAAATGCCAGTTAGGGCCTTTATTGATTCACGCAATAATGGTAGTCGATAACAAAGCAGCGAGTATCCCCCGCGAGAAACACAGTTTATCGCGCAAAAACCTAATCACCATCAACCGTTTGCCAGACAATGATGGTGACGTGACTGCGGTCTGTCGCACAAGTGTGTCAGTCAGTTGTCAGTTATGTAAGATGCGAATTTTGCCTTGCAATGATTGGGGCTGTGGCATGGATGGCTTGCGATCGTGTAAGCTAAGTAATGTTTGTCGAGGCCGGCCATTGGATGGGTGACCGAAATCTTTTTGATTTCGAAGACAATTATGGCTGAAAAAGGTTTGGAAAATAATAGTCTCGATGCGGGAGTATAGTTGTGGCTAATTTTTCGAACTTTTTCTAATTACAATTTTATACATACATACATACATAAATCACGCCTATATCCCCGAAGGGGTAGGCAGAGGTGAACTAGCACCCACGTTTCGCCAATTATGTCAGGTCCCATGTGATAGGTGGCGAGCCTATTGCCATTTATCGGGCACAAAAGTCGCAGTATATTGCTGGGTGGTAGGTATAACAGGAACGCTGCTGACAGTGATGAGGAATGGGCATTCCTCATCACTGTTTTATCCTAAGTCGCCTTGTACGACACCCACGGGAGAGTTTTGGGGTGGTGACAATTGTATTCTACTCTGCCGTCACCACACGGCTATTAATACATTAATACAAATAAAATTACTATTTTATTTGTATTAATATCGTAATATTAGGTATAATGTTGAAATTAAAGTCAAAATAATATCTAATTATTATCTCGAGTTCCTCTGTGCTTCGGAAGGTGTGTTTAAGCCATTGATCCCTAAATGTAAAATTGTTAAATATGTGACGTCACACTAGGGAGGGGGGGTCTCTCAAATGTGTGTGACAAGGACAGGGTAGGGGTAAAAAAATCACAAATTAATAAGTGTGACGTACTTTATGAATGACCCCAAACGCCAAAGGTCAGACGCGAAATCCCCGTAAAAATGCTATAATTCAGTTTTAACATCTGCCGTCGGATGCCAATAATCCCCCTACAATGTTTCAACCTTGCAACCGCACATTGGACAAAGTGTTATGCAAACGCCGTCGCGTGTTGCGAAACAACCGCAACTAGCCTATTGTCGCTGGAAAATGTTGCTGTGACATTATTCCGAAATGTTCCTTAGAACTGTGCGTTTTGAGAATATTGTGTATGGCGGCAAAGTTGTACCTACTACGATATGTAACACAGAATTTTTGTCTTCACCGCTAAAGCCTACAATATTTTCTGTGTAATCTTCGTGCAGATTTGGAAGAGGGTTGTGGCTGATTGTGAAACCTAAGCCTAAACCTTGAGCAGTACCAATCACTCTCTCCGTTCATCGATATCTCGACATGGTCCTTTCCGTCTTTCCATTCATTCATCACTGTGATGGATGATATGAATCGAAAGGGAGTGGATGGCTTGATGACGTCTGACCGATATGAATGGAAGAGGAAACATACTGCGCCGACCCCAGATAGACTAGGAACAGGGCAGGGTGAAGGAGAATAATCTTCGTGTAGATTTAATTCTTCCGTGGCTAATAAATATGACATTTTTTGTAGAAGTAACAGCAATAAAACGAAAAATGTTGTGCTTGCTTTGAAAGAAGTTTCAAATGGCAAGAATTGAGAAAGGAATGCTCGCATGGTTAGGTCACGTAGAAACGATAAATGAGAGTGACAAAAAAAGATTTATAAGACGGGAAGGCCTAGGCGGATCTTTCATAATCAAATTGAAAGTCTATTAAAAAAGGGCTGGGTCAAGAGTACCCGAAACCGACGGGCAGTAATGATGCGGCAAAATAAGATGGTATAAGAGCAAGATCAGTAAAAGTACGTGTAAACAGAAGCGTATATTATATTGAAGTGTGTCAAAAAATTTCGCAACAAATATTTACAAACTGCCAAAGTCAACTTTTAAGTAAAGAACTTGGAGTGAACTGGCCAGTAATACAACAAACAAGATTGGATGAAGCGAAAGAAGGATCGTAGCGAGTGGACAGAAGTGACTCCAGCCCACTC
Organism: Cataclysta lemnata; assembly: GCA_963931975.1. Taxonomy (NCBI): domain Eukaryota; kingdom Metazoa; phylum Arthropoda; class Insecta; order Lepidoptera; family Crambidae; genus Cataclysta; species Cataclysta lemnata. The sequence goes on from OZ008364.1 coordinate 8,204,324, forward strand.
CTGCGGGAGAAAGGCGCGATGTATGCTATGTTTGGTTACTTTGTACGTTGTTGATGGCTCATGGTGTAACCCTTTGTAAGAGACTTGGCGGTCTTACCGCATGAATGGGACTATTGCGCGCTAGAACAGTCCGCGTGCAAATACGCAAATGAAGGTGTGAAACCCTTTGAAAATTTACAGCGATTCTTACCGCTTTGAGACCAATTTTAGATTTGTCAGGGTCTTCCTTGACAGAATAACTTTTATCCACTAGGACACCGATCTTTCTGTGGCTTACTGCCGCACTCAGAGACGTAAATTAACTTTAATGAGTACTTAATGCCAAATAATTTCATTTAATTTTGAACCAATAGACCCGGCAAGAATAGCGACTAGTTTTGAATTTTTATTTTCGACATTAAGCACTCATTAATGTAAATTGACGTCTCTGAGTGCGGCAGTTAGAGCCATTCGTGATCTTGACTTGACGCAGATCGTCACTGCCGCAAAATGTCACCGTGAATAATTTGGTAACTTTTGCATAATGTCACTTTCGCAAATATTCATTTTCTTAAAACATTTTTTTCGCTCAATCTCAAATAAATGTCAAAATAACCTACAAAAACTACCAAACCTAACTTAGAAAACATTTAACAATGATTTATTTTATTATTAGTCTATACTTGGATCTAAGCGACTTTCCTCTCTGCTACACCCTGAGTCCATTTCGTCTCGTCTAGAACATTATTATTGGGATTTCATTCTAATCTAATGGATCCGTTAACGGGCTGTCAGCCGTTTTGCCAACTCAATCTTCGTGCGCAAAGCCTCTCACCTTGTAACCGTTGTGTTGCTAGGCGCTAACAAGTCAACTTTATGGACAATCATTCGTTACATAAAGCCACGTGCACACAACACAGCGCGTCTGCTTCGAGTTAGATGCTTGCAGCGCGCTTCCTATACAGCTGTTGTCGCTTACAAGCGTTTATGGATGCGTTGACTTTAGTTGAGCAATTATAACGTTTGTAGTTTTTGTTTGTTATTTCACAACATTAAATTTTAAAAATTAGAGTCTTGACTTGATGAGGGAAACGAACCTGCGTCCTACGCAAGCCGGGCAAATGCCTATACCAGCACTCGGCTGCAATTTTTTGAACTTTTTCCAACAACAATTATTTTCTTTGTAATATTTTTTCTAACATTTATCAATATACTATAAGGGCCTGTTTCACAATCGGCAAGTAAGTTCGAAGTAGATTACTTCGCAGTTCCTTGGACATATACTTATTTCATATTACAACTGTCAAATGATCTGCGAAGTAAGCTACTTAGAACTTACTTGTCGATTGTGAAACAGGCCCTTAATGTCATTAATTAATTGTCAAATATAAAATAATTGTATAACTGCCGCACCCATAGACGTCAAATAACATTAATGAGTATTTAATGCCAACAATTTTCATTCAAATCTAGACCATAGACCCGGCAAGAATAGCGACTAGTTTTGAATTGTCATTTTTTCACGTTAAGTGCTCATTACCGTTATTTGACGTCTCTGAGTGCGGCAGTTAATGTTAGAAAAATTAATCATCATAATTCGCCTGCCCTGACGGTCAGCTGTCATAAAATAATACACTCAATTCCACTCTTCGATTTCGTATCGTTTTTCACGCAATCCATATAATTTGAAAAATAATGAAATATTAGAGGCGCTGTCTGGTGACCGCAGAGCAGAACATAATATTTGTTTACCACTAACAATAAAAATTCGTTGCTCTTGTTCTTAAATTATAAACACCGGTCAGACAATTGTTAAATAACAATATTTTTGAACGAAGCATAATTATTATTTTTCAATGTCTTCTCGTTTAATTCTACGTTACGGCTTGAATTCCCACGAAGTTTTTAGCTGACAGTGCGTCGAGCTTTCTGCTGTTCGTTCGACTTTTAGTCCAATGGAATAAGGTTCAAATTGCAACGACTCGTAGCCTAAGGTACCTACAGTGCAACAGCATTGTGTGTGAGTGTGACTTCGACAATTTGTCATGTGGCCTTAGATGGCAGGTCAACCGTTCAGTTGATGCTGAAATGACTTCAAGTTCATATAGCCTTAGGGTTTATTTTCCAATGCAGATACATGCTGATAAGATATAGCTCGTCCCTATGCGGTTGAGGGTTCCGGGTAAAGCTCGATTCCATCTTCGGCCCTTATCGCGACTTACCATTAGGTAAGTAAGATGGAACTTCCCTGTGTAGCTCTAGCTCTAAACGCTACTTTGAGCTAATAGGTGATAGGTGTGAGTGTAACAGCGATGAGTAACGGGCAGCAACATTTCTCTCAAACCACCTAGCAATTAACTGCGATTCATGTGCCCGATATATGGCAATAGGCTCGCCACTGATTACACGAGACCAGACGTTATTTAATTGGCGAAAAGTGGGTTTTAATTCACCTCTGCCTATCCCTTCGGAGATATAGGTGTGATATATGTATGTACCTATGTATGTGAGTGTAAGCAATATTTATTTATTTAACATCAATGCTTGCTGCTTGTACCTCATCATCTGAACAAACGGTCAATCATACACACGGACAAGCTGACATTGGCATAAACTTAAAACCCTTCGCTGTCAGCACGCCTGAGCCATTTGCACTCTTATTCTCAAGTTCTCAAAGCACAATTTTCCTTGACAACCAGCTACCCACTTTTCAGAACTCATGACTACATCTAATTGCATGATTCAAACAACAATACACTTTAAATCTATGCGCATTAAGAGCAGTTTGCTCGGTGACTGGGAGCGTAATTGGTAAACGGTCTTTGATGTGAAGGTCGAGGGTTGATTTTTCATTGCACGCGACCGTCACGCTTGTGGCTCAGAAGGACGAATATGTGAAATTGGATGTACTGAGGCGATTACAGGATGTTGAGCTGTCAATTAATGATGGATAACGGTAATTTGAAATCGATTAGGATATCGATCGATAAGGATTTATGCGTTACCGGATAATCACGCCTATTTATCCCCAAAGGGGTGGGCAGAAGTGGATTAACACCCACGTTTGGTCATTTATCACCCGAATACAAAAACGCTACTCAAAGATTGAGTCCAGCTTATCGTAATAATTAAGTTTTGTCCCAGGTAATAGGTGGCTAGGCCATTGCCCGCCGACTGACCGAATATTACGCGGACTCCAGATAAACTGGAAGCAGGGGCCTTACCACCAACTCTCAACCAGAAACGTGACTCAATTCCCATTGTTAAAGTGAGACAACGCTATACGCCGAGTAGAGCGGCGTCCCGTTTTGTCGCACTAATACTTCACGGTACGGCCACAGGGCAAGAAGATTTTTGTTATACCCCGATGTGACATTATCTGTGCCTTGAAAACACATTCAACAATGTGTTTATTATAATCTACGCCGGTGAGTCGCAACGGCCATTGTCCTAAGTTAAAATAGCGGTTCAATTTGAACTGTGCCCCTAGCACGAACTTTTGGAAGTTTCACAGCGTAATCGTATCGACATAGCACTCAGTGTATAATCTAAGAACGGTTTCAATGATCACCTCCATGTTTGACAGTGACAATTTCGATTTTTTTTTTAAATCTACGCAAGTTTTGTCTCCAACAAATTTTACGTGACAAAACTTTTACATTTCTCTATACTTAAAGCCATTCGATGTCAAACGTCAAAAAACTTTGGTTGGTGGTAGGACTTCTTTCAAGTCCGCCTGGCTCTAGCTACTACCATCTTATCGAAATCTATCGCCATAATAATAATGTTAATAATGTTAACAGCATTATTATGCTCCGACAATGTGTGATATAAGATAGCCAGCCCCTCTGTGGTTGAGTGTTCCAGGTGAAGCTGGATTCCATCTTCGGCCCTTATCGTCACTTACCATCAGGTGAGATGAAGGGCAAGAGCTTCCCTGTCTAGCATAAAACCTAAGATTTATTAATCTTCTTCTCCCTGCCCTGTTCCCAGTCTATTTGGAGTCGGCGCAGTATGTCGGCGCTTTCATTCATATCGGTCAGACGTCATCAAGCCATCTACTCCCTTCTGATTCATTTCATCTATCACACCGTAAAGGTGCTAGTGATGAATGAATGTATAGAAAAGAGACAGAACGGACCAAGTCGAGAGACCGATGAACGGAGAGAGTGATTGGAATGACAACATTCCAATCCATACTGCTCAAAGTTTTGGCTGAGATTTATTAATAACTCTCGATCTATTTATTTTGTTTTCGCTTTAAAGAACTCTCTCGAGTACTCTCTCTGTTCATCGGTCTCTCGACATGGAACGGACTTCCGTCTCTTTTCTATACATTCATTCATCACTAGCACCTTTACGGTGTGATGGATGATATGAATCAAAAGGGAGTGGGTGGCTTGATGACGTCTGACCGATATGAATGGAAGAGGAAACATACTGCGCTGACCCCAGATAGACTGCGAACAGGGCAGAGAGAAGAAGTACTCTCTCGATACGATCACGACTCGAGTCTTGGAAAAGTTCGTGCTCGGGGCACTGCTCTTTGCGATATCCCAGCCACAACACCGCAGACAGGTGCGATTGTTTTCAAAACTGTCCCGCCCGCATCGCATCGCATTCTGTAGTCCTCTGCCATTGTAAAGTGACTTTAAAGTGTAGTGTTGAGTTGAGGTCTTGGGATTGTCGCGTGTAAGCCTATGACCACCCCGGTAACCTTACCTTACATATGCCGACGATACCGTTTGGGCAGTATTTTATAGTGTGAAGTTTTTTATTGTGACATTGTTGAGCGAGTTGTGATGCTGACTGTACCGTTGAGGACGTATTTTTTGAAGACTTACACCCGAATACAGAAACGCTACCTACACAAAGTTTGAGTCCTGCTTAACATTTATATTGACGTTGAAATTAAAGTTTTTCCATACGAATTCTGACGGGTACTGTCCACTCAACTTTATAAGCAGTGCTCAACATTTGAGTTGCGTGTCAGTTGCTCGGGGATCACTCTGTTTTAGTGGAAGTGGGAAAGTGTCCAACGTGCTGTGTTATTCTTATGTTGTTTTCGTAATACTACATTAACTGTATAGATAGATAAATCACGCCATTTATCCCCAAAAAGGTAGGCGTAGATGTGTTTCGTCAATTATGTTAGGTCCCATGTAATGGTTGGTAAGGTTGCCAGGTGTTATTAAAGGGAAGCTGCTGCTCGATATTCATCGGTGTCTTAACTCTTAGCCGCATTGTACGACACCCGCGGCCGGGATTAGGGGTGGTGGCAATTGTATTCTGCTCTGCCGTCTCAATCAAACCTTATTTATCCTTCGTTTAAATGTGGTTTGCCCTCCACCATACAGTGCCCAAAAATTTATTATCTCTAGTTCCTCCATGCTTCGAAGGCACGTTAAGCCGTTGGTCCCGGCTGCATCTGCAGTCGTTAATACCCACCAACCCGCACTGGGCCATCCCCTAGCTCCCTCTATTCTTCCATCTATAGAAAAGGCCCGTGCCCCAGCAGTAGGGTCATTAAAGGGCTGGTGATGATGATTTGGGAGCCACAAGCCCCCCAAGGTGCTTATTGGTCTACACCCGACCATCTCCCTTAATCCACTTTTACGACACCCCTTGGGTTAGTTGGGACCGGCTCAATCTACGTTTTTTTTTCCGTTCGCCAGAATGATAGAAGTTCCTATGTGGGAAATCATATTGAAATAGCTCCGAGAATAGAAATTAATGGTCACACCGAACGCAGTCAGCCATTTAAAACTATAAAGCGTCCAACCTTTGTACTTGCACAAATAAAAACCGCATACAGAGCGTAAAACAACCAAATATTAGTTCAGTGGTGTATGAAACACGGTAGGTGGTTATGTTTGCGCGTGATTACTATTATTGCTGGTGGAGTGGTAAGCATGATCCTTTCCGTCTCTTTTCTATGCATTCATTCATCACTAGCACCTTTCCGGTGTGGTGGATGGTAGGAATCAAAAGGGAGTGGAGGGCTTGATGACGTCTCACCGATAGGAATGGAAGAGGGAACATACTGCGCCGACCCCAGATATACTGGAAGCAGGGTTCGAAGAAGGAGTAGTACGCATCATTATGAATGGGGTTCTGTTTCAACACCCGTTATCGCGATAGCAGACGGTTAAGGGTGTTTGCATCTCATCGTATTCAGGGTTTTGGACTTTAGTATGTTGCTAGTTTGGTGAATTAAATGAAAGTATCGATCGCTATTCCACTCCCACTAAAATTAAGACGGCCGCCTTGGTCGAATGCTCAGATGCCCAGATTGCTGGGTATTGGCCAAGAGGTCCCGGGTTCGAATCCTGGTAGGGGCAAACTTTGTGGTGACCACAAATGTTTGTTTCTGAGTCATGGTTGTGTATATGTTTATGTAGTATATTTTCAACATTTATATACATAATTATATTAAAAATATGGCCGTCATCTAGAATTCATAACACAAGTGCTTAGGCTACTTACTTTGGATGATAGGTGTGAGTGTAAAAAAAATATTAAAAACTATTTTGATTTTAATTTTAACATTATATAAATGTTAGAAAAATTAGTACAAAGATTTTAATGGTTTGAAAAAGAATTTCGAAAAATTTTGATCTTGAGGCGGGAATCGAACCCGCGTCCGCTGCTATCCGGGCAGGTGCCTGACCGCTCGGCCACCCAAGATACTAATATACCCAAGATACAAGATACTAGTATCTTGGGTGGCCGAGCGGTCAGGCACCTGCCCGGATAGCAGCGGACGCGGGTTCGATTCCCGCCTCAAGATCATAATTTTTCGAAATTCTTTTTCAAACCATTAAAATCTTTGTAAATATTAAAAAATTAAATGAAAAAAAATTCAGTGCTCTTGGTCCATTTCATTGTCTCTAGCCTACTTATATCTGAAATACAGGTATTACAACTAGTGACATCTTAACGGATTGACGCCAGCCAATCCTGTCGCGGTGAATTCGAAAGTGTGAGGGGGTGGCGTCGCTTGTAGCATGCTGTCCTCTTCAGATGTTGCACGTTGTCCTCTACAATGATATTCAAATAAGAATACTATTGCAATTGCGTTGCGTACAATGAAATCACTGTGAATAAGTGGGAATTGCATGTCATATGCACTAGGCAAGTCCGTTATTGTTCACGCTCGGCTGGGCCTAAACTGTCACGGCTTACTGACCGCAGAGCTGTAGTAGGTATGCTATGGCCCTCGGACGTAGGTACAGTCATCAGTGGGCCTAGCACGGGACGTGGACAAGTCTCTCCACCACTTGACAGTGTTTTGTCTCGGGAGTTAGAGCGGGGGGAAAATATTTTCGTTTCCCGAGGAGATTTTCTCCACGTCCCGTGCTACGGGGGCAGCACGTCCCATTGTACAAAACTGTCGAATGTGTCCGATCGATTGTCAACCTTAACGTTTTGGTGTAAAGCATGAAGTCGCTTGAGAAAATTTTAACTTCTGGTGGTAAACTCTTGAATGTTTAATAATATTATATAGCGGGAGTTGCACTAATTCGTTACTGCATTACTCCAGCACAAATTTTGTAGGTACGATCTTCTTCTTCTGCCCTGTTCCCAGGCTAACTGGGGTCGGCGCAGTATGTTTTCACTTCCGTTCATATCGGTCAGACGTCATCAAGTCATCCTCTCCCTTTTGATTCATATCTATTTATTTATTTATTTATTTATTAAGGCACATCAACAATGTAAACACACAAGAACAAAGCATTATACAAGAATAATCACAAAAGACGAATATCTAGGGTTTACATCTATAACAGATATGCACAACATTAACTCAAACACAAAATAAACAGATAGTTACATCTACTTAGTACACAATTTGACAAGACACTCACGTTGCACGCACGCAACGACAAGACACTCACGTTGTAAGCACGCAACGTGAGTGTCTTGTCGAATTCTCCCTGTCGCCCACAAACATAAACATTAACTGCCGCACTCGGAAACGTCAAATAACGTTAATGAGTACTCAATGTCAAAAAATGACAATTCAAAATTAGTCTCTATTCTTGCCGGGTATGTGGTCTAGATTTAAATGTAATTTTTTGGCTTTAAATATTCATTAAAGTTAATTGACGTCTCTGAGTGCGGCAGTTAGTGATAGAAATTTTGTTCTGAATGCTGGTCGTGAAAAATGTCAATGTCCAACAGTTTACAACCTACAATGAGTATCAACTCATTGTAGGTTGTTGTAAGCCTCGCGATGGGCGATTGCAATGCCAGATTGGTTCTACCGCGCGCAACACTAAAGAAAATCCTAAATTTTCTACGAGCTTTCAAGTTGGGGACACAAAACCGAATATGTTCCATTAGTTAGTTCCTCAGAAATCAATGAACCTCTGACCATTCTCTGGAGAAAAGCCAATCATATCATATCATCATCATCATCAGAGTTGGAACAATATTTGTTGCTATTTCACAAAAAAAAAATTACTTACCAATCTACTAATGCTTCGTTGACAATATTTTACTCAAAACTGACTTACCAACCTACAAAATTAAATGCATCTTTGACAACCTGGAATAACACAGCACTCGTCATAGGA